>CM053784.1:263871416-264438916 GCA_028749045.1 Cupressus sempervirens
CTCCACTACTCTACTACCAAATTTCCTTCCCAAATTTGTTGATCTATGCTTGGTCTTGAATTCCATAATGAATGAATGATGCATTGTTCCTTCATTTATAGTGGCTAGCCTCCAACTAACCATTAGGGAAATAGGGTAAGACCTCTTCTAGTGCCCAATGCACCAGTCAATGTCACACAAATGGTAGGGCCCAAATGACCTAGGTTAGCCTCCAAGAGAACATTCTCCAAGGATAAATAAAACCCCACTTAGTTCTATAGTTGTACTTGATCACATCAGTAGCCTTGGTGATATTACACTTAGGGATCATGCCCAATGTGTAGTCCCAATTTTCCTTGGCTAAACAAGATGTTACCAATTCAGCTGCCTCGATATGGTAAACTAGGCTTCCAAGTCATCCCAAAGTGTATACCCCTTAAATCCTCCCCCTCTAAACTAGTGGTGATGTCCCTGATAGCTATACAACCTATAATTTATTGAGAGGTCCAAATATGTAAACTTTAGTTATGCTCAATGGAGTCCCTATGCCAAGGGATCCCAACATCTCCATCCAAAACAATCTGGATATCAACTTCATTGATCTCAATTTTGATTCCTCCATTTGAATTTCTTGGTCTTGAGGTGTTGTAAGTGTAGGCAAACTAAAATCCCATTTTTTTACCACATGATCACACTGACTAAATATTTCCACATCTCTTTGATACCTCTCCCAATTCAAGTTGCTAGCTTATTGTTCATCCAATCTTGACTCCATCCACTAATTCAGCCTACCATAGAATAAAGTAGAAGTAGTCTCCATAAAA
Organism: Cupressus sempervirens; assembly: GCA_028749045.1. Lineage (NCBI taxonomy): Eukaryota > Viridiplantae > Streptophyta > Pinopsida > Cupressales > Cupressaceae > Cupressus > Cupressus sempervirens. The sequence goes on from CM053784.1 coordinate 263,872,220, forward strand.
CCACTCCAAGTACTTAGGATATCAAAATGAGTCACTAGGATACCCAAATCCCCCAAGTCACTATCTATATCAACTATAATAGAAATATCTCCAAGGCGTGCATCCTCAAGTTAGATCGGCTCGAGTCCATCCCATGTCATAACGATTTCATCTCTTTGAAAATATTCATTGAATCTATGGAAGTTTGGATACATATCAACCAAATCAATTTCAATTCAAGTTAAGTATGTCCCAGTCAGACTAAATGCAATGGGTGATACATTAACCTTAGAAGCTAGATCTTCTTGATTGGTACTGCTTGACACAATCCCAACCACATGTGTAGGACTGGATGGAACTATCATAGGAACCCAACTATCCATCATGTCATTCACTCATTCTTCTATATGAAGGGATCTTTCCATCCTAACAAGCATGTCTCTAAAAAGTTCATAGGGTACATCTTTGTGATTTTCTTAGGCCCATCCATCCATGGCCTCCAAGCATTGCTTAAGAATCTCAACAATTTTGTTATGCCTATCTATATCTGAGTCTTCCCATTCATGTCCTAAGTAAAAAACACATCTCTAAAATGTATCACACAAATTTTGACTTTAGATTTGCAAGATCCTTTATTGACCATCATTGCCAATTTAATCTAAAACATAGTTCATATCATCAAATCTCAATTGTATCATGTCGTCTCCTTGATTTCTGAAAGTGATTGGTACCAAGAAAGGATTAAGCGAGCAAAAGCTTGATCTACACCATGAGGTGAAACTCCCACCATAAAATCAACCAATGTCTCTATCTATTCACTATTACTGCTCTCATATTCATTTTTCATGATACACAAAGTGCCCAATCTCATTGATTTTCATCTATCTATGCTAAGTTGGAACTACATGCTCTCTTCTTGCAATGATCTCAATATCAGCTAAGCATAACATCCCATGTTCTACTGCCCAGTTTGACCATTTATGCATGAACTTAAAAGAGAGTAGTTCAGTTAACTTTGACAATTTTTCACCCCATAGATCCAAAATCATTTGACCATCCCAATTCCAATGATCAAAAGTATTAGTATAATTGCTCAAATGTGTCAAGGCTCTATTACACTTTTCAATCTACACATCTACACCACTTCCTAGTATCATCAAGTTCCTCAATGAAACTATACTATGCTTCTCCAAGTGATCTAAAATGGTATCATCTGAATAGATGTCAGTTGAATCAAATAGATGATGCTTGATTCTAAAATTGATGCACAAATAGACTGAACCTCCTTTCTACCATGTGAAAGTGATGCAAGTAGAATAGATCTCAAACTCATAGTTACAAAATTTTTCTCCATCAAAACTACTCACATTTGATCAAGTATCAAATCTGTCCATGTCTTCCCATTGACCTTTCCCTTTGATCTGCTTGATCACATTGCTTGCCTCCTCAAATGATTTACCAACTCTTGACATTATTGAAACTGTATCCTCATCCAACTTTTCCTTCAAGATATCACATGTAATTTGCTACTAGTCACCCCATTTCCAACCTTCATCTTTCTTCAATAAATTGGTCAATGGACTTGCAAACTTGGAGTATCCTTCCATGAACTTTTGATAGTAGTTGGCTAAATCGAGGAACTACCTTACCTCATAAACATTGTGCAAGGGTTCCCAATCTTGAATAGCTATTAACTTTTTTAGATCTAGATTAATTTTTCATCGCCCAACAATGTGTTCCAAAAATGGCACCTCCTCTTGTGCAAACATCAACTTCTTTTTTTTCACATATAGATCATGCATCTTAAGAAATCTAAACACCTCTTGTAGATGTTCCTTGTGGTTAGCCAAGTCTTTGTATTAGATCAAAACGTCATCCAAGTAGACAACCACACACTTATCAAACAAAGGCCTGAAAACATCATTCATCAATGTGTTGAACATCACAGGGGTGTTGGTTAGACCAAAAGGCATCGCCAAGAACTGATAACTCCCATTCCTAATCATTATTGTCATTTTCTCTTTGTTGCTCGATGCAATCCTAATCTATTAATAACCTTGCCTCAAATCTAACTTGCTAAACACCTATGCATCCACCAAGTGGTCAAAATTGTCTGCTATCAAGGCGAGTGGATACTTATTCTTGATCATCAATTTTTTCAACCCTCTGTAACCCACACAAATTTGAAGTGTCCCTTCCTTCTTCCACTAAAACAAGACCAGTATTGCATAGAGAGATTTGGATGGTAAGAGATAACTGGCCTCGACAAGATCCATCAACTTCTTCTTTAGCTAGACCATCTTTGGTCCTAAAAGGTGGTATGGTGCTTTTGTAAGTGGTCTAGCTCCTTCCTCCAATTCTATCACATGATCAACATGTCTTCATGGTGGAAAACCTAATGGAAACTTCTTGGTCATGAGATCTATGTATTCTAGCAACACATCTTGAATGGCCAAGGTGTTGGAAGTCAATGACAACTCTCCTTCATCCCATCCTCCAAGTAAAGTGGCTAAGTAAAACTCATCCCAGTTGCTTCTACAAATATGCTTTGCACTAAATGCATTAAGGCCTCTTTCTCCATCCCTACTATTAATCGTAGGTATCAAACAAGGCCTCTCTAGTTCAAGAACCAAAATACAGTTCAAGTGTGGCACTAGTGCTGCTAACGCCATCCTTGGGAACTCCTACCCAAGGATCAAACCAAACTCATCCATATAAATAGAAACCAAGTCCATTGTTTCCTACCAAGACCCATCTTGAATGCTTTCCTTTTGGATGACTCCAATGACTTTCTTTTTTTGTGTTGTGATTGCTTTGAACTAAGTTGATGTTTCTTCCATATTAAGGCCAAGCCTCTTATCCTATCTTGTCAAAATGTAGTTATGTGTTTCCCCCAAGTCAAACATCATCATTACCTTTCTTCCCACAAAGAAGGTCTCCAAATAACATAACTCATGTCAATCAACCTTGGATACACTTGATGAGTTTTACATTGAGTTAAGAAGTAGCAAGGTGTTCATTCCAAGCATCTTAGCCTCTTCTCCCAAAATTGCACTGATCCTACTCCTATCTAGATAGTCCTTCACCTAGTGATCATTTCCATTACAAATGAAACAACCCAAGTCTCAACTCTTTTTCTTTTTTGGGGTTGCCTCTTTCTTTTTTCCATTGTCTTTACCATTTGTCTTAGATGTCTTCTTCTTTCTTCTATGAACACCATCATTATTATAAGTGTTCACCTTCTTATCATTCTAGCAGAAGCATTTACCATTGTTCTCATGTGCTCATTCAAAGCTCTTAGAAACATCCCCTTTGTAATCAAATAAACCATCTACTACCATGATCACTTCGACAAGAGTTTGAACCTTTTGAAATTGGATCTCTTCATTCACCTAAGGCTACAAACCTTTGGCAAACAAATAAAAGTGTTCAAAATTGACACTTGAAATGCCTTGACATAATCTCAAATGGTGTCATTCTACTTCAAGTTCTTCATCTTTGTTAAAATGATCCAATCTAAAATTCCTGGCCTAAATTGATCGTACAAAGCCTTCTTCAAATCTTCCCAAGAGTTGATATTCTTTGCAGGCTTTTCGACACACATATCTAATTGATGTGTTCTCCTCCATAACTTAGCACTTCCCATAAAATGTGTCATCACCTCTTTGACTTGAGCCTCATCACTTAAGTTAGGTGATCTTGCTAGAAACTCCTGCACATCCCAAAAGAAGTTATCTACGATAGTGTCATCTCGATCTCCATCATACTCGCTAATCCTAGAAGACTTATTAGCCTATCCTACCACTTGTATCAATGAATGATAGATCTTTTGACTGCCTCTCATGAGAGAATGGACCTCTTCCCTCAGAGAATCAATCTACTCACACAGACTAGTCATCTCAACACACATCTTTTCTTACAATCTATCCTCTAAATTAGAAGACTCTAATGCATCCAACCTTGCATCATGTGACAACAACCAATCTTGGCATTTGAGAGTCTCACTCCTTGCATTAGTATGTTGGGTATGGATCTAGTCTAAATCAACTTGACTATCAGTATCAGTCATGTTCCCACTTGCTTCCCTAGATCTATCTCGAACAACCCTATGTCTAAGTTCTACCATGACCTACCCAATTTGTCTTGAGACCAACTCTCCAAAATAGAACTTCTTATTGCTTCTTGTGATCAAGTTGAATTGCTCTCAATCTGACTTGCTTTGATATGCACAAGATGTTGTCTCAAGCTTCTCTAATACCACCTATCATAGACCTTGGGAGAAGAACATGTGGCAATAACTATTCTTGTAGAATTATGCAAGCTAAGATCACACAAAAGAATATCAGACTATGCCTTCACCTTAATTACCCTTATATAGAAGCTTACAACATTGATCTAGGAACTCCCATTCAAATGCAAGGGAATCCAAAACATAACATGTAGAATGCAATCAACATGAACCAATATTTGGATGAGGCAATCTCCCCGTTTATGCTCAATTCAATAGTAACCAGCTTACAATGAAGTTAAGTGGATAGGATACAATGTCAAAAGACATAGATCACCTCCAAGAATGGATCATGCTAAATCCATTTAGTCATCCCTATTACAAAAGAGCTCCATGCTCATGAGTACAAATAATCAATAGTTCAATATATGACTTAGGAAACCAAGTCACTAAGACCAACTCTTGCACTCACTACTCCTCTGTCGCTCCACTGCTCTAATGCTAAACTTCCTCCCCAAATTTGTCAATCTTTGCTTGATCTTGAATTCCATGATGAATGAATGATGCACTATGTCTTCCTTTATAGTGGATCACCTCCAACTAGCCATTATGGAAATAGGGTCAAACCTATTTTGGTGCCCAATGCAACACTCCATGTTTCATAAATGCTAGTCCCCAAATCACCTAGGTCAGCCTCCAAGAGAACATTCTCCAAGGATATATAATTGCATTTGATTGCATCACTAGCCTCAGTGATATCGCACTTAGGCTCCATGCCTAATGTGCGGTCCCAAATTGCCTTGGCTAAATAAGATGTTACCAAGTCAGCTTCCCTAATATGGTAAACTAGGCTTCCATTTTGGCCCAAGTGCAAACACCTTACATCCTAGGGGGTATTAGTTTTAACCTTCTAAGACAAGTGACAACTGTTATAAATGTGTAGGTTAAGTAATATGCTTATTTCTTTTGGATGATTATTTTAAGTCTCAAAGAAAGTTTTTGATTAAGTAAAATAGGTTTTATAGGGATCTTGAAACCAAAAAGTATTACAACATATCAAAAATATAAATATTTATAAATTTTTAGCATAATCAAAGCAGCTTAACAAAAGCCAACCTTAAAAATTGGCCTACAGTCTAGAACGAAAAACCAGCAAGGCTAGAACAAAAAAGAACCAACAACACTAGGAAAGAACAACAACCTAACTATCAATTCTCTTTATCAAGAACCTACAAGGATTATGTAGCTTCTATGGTCTTCCTATTGTCTACGTCCTCCTGGTCCAGTTTCTGAGCATCCACCTAGTCCTCGTTCTAAGCATCCACCTAGTCCCTGGTTTCTTTTGGATAATCCTTAGCCTACCCATTATCCAAGTTGGATTTCTCTAGTATTTCCCCACCAAATCTAGCACTAATCAATGATTCACCCAGGCTGTTAATATTTTCTTTCAAGGTATTCAAGGTGGCGATTACCTAATTTGCTAGGTTCTAGTGGAAGAACTCCATCCTTTGGACTCTTTGTTCAACCTTTGTGATTCTGTCCTCCTGGTCGGCCCTGTGATCTTGGACATTGATGTGTTGTTGACTTCCATCCTGGCTTATGTCCTCTTCATTGTGCCCTTGGTTGCTGCCTCTTTTTTGGTCACCTTCTTGGCTTTTTCTCCCCTTGAGTTCTTCAATTTCATGGAACAACCATTTGATAGACCAGAAATTGTCTATCATATTGTTCTTAGCATTTTTCAAAAGGTTAAGCCTATTTTCCCTTGCATTATTTGAGATCACAACCAGACCGAGATCAATGAGATCTTCATAATGGGTTTTTCCATCAATGTCCTCCATCACTTGAATATTCAAAGGCTCCCTGGCAATCCCCAATTTGGCTTTATTTGAACTAAAATTCCGCCAAGACCTCCTCCTATTTTTCGCTATCACCTCCCCACTCTCTTTTCCCAAAATTTCTATAGTCGAGGAGGAAGTGGGACAAGGGCCAAGAATCTCAGGAATCTAATCTTTGGTGTCAAAGGCCTCATCTTCTTTCCTTTTCTTAGGATTCCTCAACACATTGATAGAATCCTCCTCCTCCTTTTCACTATCCCTCCCCTTCTTCTCCTCCTTCTCATCGTCCTCTTCCTTCTCCTCTTCCTTCGAATCAATATCCTCTCCATCCTCATTATCCTCCTCCACCTCTTGAGGCTTAGGCTTAGGGGGAATAAGGGGTAAACCTCTCAGGCTCTTTCTACAGGGAATGTGGGTAGAGGGTTTCCTTTCTTCTTTGGATTTAGACTCCTCTTCTTCTAATTTTATGCTTTGCATATCCTCAGAATTTGAGCTCCCAGTTTCCATAGAAGCACACCCAGCATCAACAAGGGATTTTCCCCTAGTTTGAGCCTTCATATACTCGTACACTAGGAGGAGTAATCCCTCATGAAGAGCTGGATTAGTGGTGGGTTTCCTCTTGAAACCCTCAATACCCTTGCTCGTGGAGGTGAAAAGGTAGAAAGGAAAAGAAATTTTGATTCTATGCCTTAAGTGATTAAGCAAGACAAAATGATGTGCTCTTATCTTATCAAATCTGGGGTCTAGGGAAATATACTCAATGATGATCCTAAAAACATACCTCCATAGCTTTTTGATTGACTCCATCTCGTAGTATGTCTCCACCTTGACAAGCTTATTTAGCTCCTTTTCATCCTTCGCAAAAACTTTGACAACGTTTGTTGACATTTTCTTATTTTTTAAAAATTGGTCCCTTCCAAAGGGATTTCAGTAACCCGGGCTATCAATTATGCATTGACATGGTGACCCCATCACTTTTGACTCTCCCATTTTTCCAAGAATCCACCATAACCTTGGTTATCCCTGCATCGAAACCATGGAGCTTTTCCAAGAATCGAGAAATCTCGCTCTTTTCTAGTTTGCGCCAACCTTTGGTTTCTCCTTCTAGTTCCCCACCTCTCCCAACGGCTCCCTCATACTTCTCTCTCCCACCATGGTTTCCTCTGATACTAAAAGCCCCCACCTGCTTACAGATTTCTTATAGACCTTGGCCTTCTTCAGACTGCAATACTCTAAGATGTTTTCAAAAATACCAGTATTAATGGTAGTATTCAAAACAACCCTTAAAACGTTTCATACGTACATGCTATTATGATTTGAAAAGAGTTTTGCATGGTTTTTAATAACTCCCCCTCCTATATGCAATCTTGCAAATCTTTCCATCATTTATTTTGGATTTTTCTACTACTTCCCTGGATGTGATCTTGCAATAGTAAATTATTTATTGCCACCTGAAAGATGTCGCCGACATGCCACATCATCTTCGCATTATTGGCAACCACTTCATTGGTGAACCAGTCAGCATCTGAATTGGACTCCCTGTACACGTGGTTGATATAGGTCTTGTTGGACTTGCTCAGGTCAGACTTTAAGTCTCAAAGAAAGTTTCTAGAAAAATAATATTTTAATTTTAATTATTTATCTACTAATGTTAAGGTTTGTTTAGTGCAATTTTGGGAATAATTTCTATAATAACAAGTGTAGGAAATGTAGAAAACTATAACTTTGTAATATAGATCTATAAGAGTTATTTTTATTTTAGGATTTTTTTTAATATATTCTATCTTTGTAATGATTTATTAACCATTTAGAAAAACTTGATTCTTAATTTCAAAATTTAAGAACTTGTTATAATTATATTAATTATAATGTGGAATTGTTAGAATGGATGTTTCAATTTTGTCAAAGATCAAACATGGAGTATAATATTTGTACGAATTTTATTTGTTTGAAAAAAAACACATGTTGACTTTGGAATCACATCATCATCATCATCATCATCATCATATATATATATATATATATATATATATATATATATATAGTTGTTATGGATGTATGCCATGTATATTACTATTATGGTGAAATTAGTGCACCTAGGTCATTTATTATTTGTCTTTCTATCTACTTTAATGAGGACATCTTAATATAATACAATATTAGAAAATAACATATTACTGCAATAGAGTTGGCCAATAGATTTGGCTCAAAGCTTTGGTCTTTGATCAATTCTTAGTTTACTTTTATTTGTAATTTTTTTTTGTATATTCACTACCTACTAATTATTATTTACTCTAATCTACATATATTTTCATATATTCACTCTCTCCATAAAAATAACACTAGCTTATCCTCATATGTTTTATTTTCATGCAAGTCAAGATTGATCCAAGTCATTCTTGAATAACTTAGGATTGAGCACAATAATTTTAATTATAAAATTTAACATTTAATTAAGTCTTCTCTACTAATCTTAAGCTAATAAGCACACATTTTTTTGTAATAAGTTGATATATCCAAATTATTTTAGAAAGTAATGATCATGAATCAAGTATCAAGAATGATAAATTAAACAATTACAATAAAGCAACAATCTAAAGAAGACCATTTACATGTCTATGAATACTATCTTATTCATTTTTATTAAGCTAACCCAATAGGAATTTTGACATTAGAAAACATGACCATCTATTAAGTCACAAGTTCCTTAAAAGACATTTGTAAATGTTGTTTTGGTAGATTTAGATATTTACTTTCATGATAGATTTGATATCTACTTCTATGATGTAGATTGATTAGACATCAATGCATATACCCTTATTTTAGAATTTTAGAATTGATCTCATAAAACTTAAATTTAAATTGTCTTTTTGAAACTGAACATTGTAAAAGATTCATAAAGAATGATAATGAAATTTGAGATAATAACAAATATATTTAATATGCTGAAATACAAAAAAATTCTAAAACTAAATAAGACCTTGCCCTCTTTTTAAATACACAACTGGACACATATATACTTCAAATTGGAATATGTATTGTCTAGGTCAAAAAGGCTACATAAATTGCTCTATATGTGGACCCATATGTTTAAATGTTTGTAGTGTATTGGAAGACACACATTACATTGAAAAGACTTCCCAAACAAAAATAACTAATGAAAAATATTTGAACTATGGTTTAGCATTCTACTATAAACAAAATAAGAATATAGTTGACCTTTGACATTGATGTGATTAAAATAAAAGGTATTCCAAAAATGACATGGATTCCTTGATAAGCACAATTAAAAAATCTCATGTAAACGTAGGAGACCATTGTTTTGTCATCTTCTAAGGTTTTGAATGCCCACATCTTTAGATTATTCCTTAAAATCACAATCCCATGAATAACCATATTTAAGAGAACCATTAAAACAATATAAGGAAAGGTTCACTTTTCCTTATAGATCAATGCTTACACATGAAATGATTATGGTTGGATATATTACAAATATTAACATGGAAAACTATAGAGATAAGAATTAAAAAATTCCTAAATTTGTGTTTATGACAACGTACAACAACCTCACATGACATGATTGTGTTCATGCCTATGAATAATATAAAATATATATAATTATAAAAATTCAATACCAATGAAAGATGCTTGTCTTTCCCGCTATGGAGAGCATACATTGCATTATGTGATTTTTTATTTTATTTTTTTGTGAAATTATTAATGCAAAAATTGAAGCTCGGATATTCAATTCTAAATCAATGCTTCCCATATGACACATAATTGGTACCATGGACAAGATAATCACAGAGCTCATTATATCTAGATTTTCAATAAACAAATTCATTGTTCTTCTTCGTTAATTAAATAATAATGGAAAGTGGAACTTGTCCCAATCTTTTTATAGTTATTTTTAAAAAAATTCAAGAAGTGGGTGGCTTTGAATTTTAATTATGGTTTTTTAAAGTATTTATATATGTCATTTGATTTTGATATTCAAAAATAAATATTGGCCATTGAAAATAGAATAATTATTAAAAAACCATTTCTTTGATTTTTCTATTATGTTGATTTGTGACACTTAAATTATAAATGTCTTCAAGATGCCATGACAAATGTCTCAACCTATACTTTGGATATTGGAAAATAGTTGTCAATATGAATAGTTTAAAGAATTTCTATATCCCATGATGGGGCAACACGAATAGTTTATACAATTTATTTCTCCCACCTAAAGTGAGAAGATGACTTTTTGCCTCTTTGTGCATGCAAATGATTTGCTAGTCTAATTTAAATATTGCATGAAAAAGTTTTGATATGTAATTCGTGCAAAAGAAAACTTCAATTGTGCTTCAAGCTTTTGTTTGTTTGTGAGCATTAATTAGACAACATTATTATACCATATGTGATGAATACATCAAATCTAAAGTCACACCATTTACTTATAAATAAATAAGATATGTGTTGGATTCCAAAAACTTTGGGTTGTGATTGTTTTGTGTGCATAACTTTTATATTTGGAGGAGAGAGCGTCGATGTTAATGATTTGATTTTCCAACTATACATAGAAAAGATGGTGTAAAAAGTTATATATCTAATTGCATAGGGAGGGGTTGGGACGAATTACCATTATAGTGAGGAAATCATAATATGATAGATGGATGTTACGTGATTAAGTATACAATGCTTTTAAAAAGAATAATATTCAAAAAAAAAATTAATTTTTTTGTTTGGAGGGTTCACATCTCCCAGGTAATCTAGTGAGGCACAAAGCCTATGAGCTACCAACCAGTGAAGGCCACCGCATAGAATTTTTAGAGATTCGATACGGGCTCACTCGTACCTGAAACCTCTTCAGCTTAGAGCCAAGGATTGGGGGGCATCCATGCAGTCAAAATCACCTGGGGCACGATCTTAGCTTCATCTCTTATGATGTTGGAACCTTGCACTCAACAAGACTTGATCCCTAGTGGGCTCTTTGTGAGCCATTCAACTTCGCCAATAGACCAAAGGCCCATTAACTCTATTCAAGAATTTTTTTTAATGGAATTGTATTAGTTATATAATATTACAAAAGGTGGAAGATTGTAATTAGATTTAGACTATGTTTTAATATTCAAATAGTATAAATACTGAGTTTGAATTAAATTTATTAAAGATATTTTCCATATATGATATGTAATTTAGTCTTCATTCTATATTATATAAAGAAAATAATCAAGCGTAAGCTTAAAATCAACTACGATCATGTGTGAAGCATACAAAACCTGAGACTTGATAATAGGAATCTTGAACTGGGATCTAGATCACTTATAGGGGCCTTGCATACCAATTGATTGTAGATTGTACAAAGTAAATAATCAAGTGTAACATCAAAATTTATTATAGCCATGTGTGAAGTATATAGACCATGAGACTTGGCAATAGGAATCTTACACTAGGATCTAGATCACTTGCAAGGCCATTGCATACTAAAAATAATAATTGATAAACAACATGAAATCAAAAGTATGTACATGGTAGCATATTCATTCTACAACTTTCACTCACAAAAATTCAAAATTTAAACCTTGCACCTATTTGATGTTGAGAATTGTGTCTCAACCTTGCAAGCTTTTTTCTAGAAAACTCTAGAAATTTTTTAGAAAATTCTAGAACTTGTTTGTGGTAGTTTTCCACGTGTTTATGAGTTGTTAAAAATGTGTCTAGTCTCTAGAACAATGTAGAAGGATTATTTTTAGAGTGTAAACAACTCATTATATGACTTTTATGGAGTTCTAAACTAGAGGACAAAATTATGGACGAAAATGGTGTTCTTAGAGTTACAAATTACAAGTGGGTAACATCCGTCGTGGTTCTTTTGCCCATGGTTTTGGCCCATGTTTTTGTAAAACCACAAATGGTTTCCAAGTGGCAAAACACTATAAAAGGAGGGCTTGGGGAGGTGTTTGAATTATCGAGTTTAGTTTGCAAGACTGGTGCTAGAAGGAGTCTCTCTGAGTCCGAATCTGAGTTCAACTTGTGGTGATGCACTCCTATAAGAACTTGCATTGCAAGTGTATAATAATCTTCCAAATTTGAGAATACATTGTGTGGGTTTTGGAGGGTGGATTTTTTCTCTCAGAAGGGTTTCCCTATGGTAATCATTGTGTTATGAGTTCATTGTTATTTTGATTAAGTTATTATGCATTTCTTGATATCTCTGCAATAGTTAGTTGAATTTACATAATCATCTTCTCAAAGATTAGTGTAGGAAGCAATTTTGCACACCTTTGCTTCCTTACAAGTGGTATCAAAGCCTGGCTAGTTTTGGTTCTATTTGTTGGGTACAGGGTTTTTTGAGCTAATCAAGGTTTGAGTGGGAGCTTGTGTAGATGTTTTTAATTTCTATGTTGCAGGATTACAAAGATGGCAAGCACATTAGGGAGGATTGATGTAGAGAAGTTTTCTGGCACAAAATTTGAAATGTCAAAGCTAAATATGGAAGATCTATTAATTGATTGAGATCTATGGGATGCAGTCGATTAAAACAAGTTGAAGCCCACAAATCCAACTTCAGCTATAGAGTATGATATGAGAGATAGAAAATTTAAAAGTCTCATTAGATTGTGTCTTGTAAACTCTATACTAATTAATGTCCATGAAGAACCTACCATGAAGAAGCTTTGGAAGAAGCTAAGTGAGATCTATCAAGTGAAATCACTTGTGAACAAGATTTTCTTGAGGAAGAAGTTGTATTCCTTGAGAATGGAAGAAGGTTGACAGATTTTTGAGCATCTTGAAAGTTTTAATATATTGGTGACTCAGTTGACCTCAGTTAGGGTGTGGATGGATGAAGAAAGATGTCAAATATTCCTATGTTTGTTGCTAGACTCATGGGACAACCTTGTCATGGCCATAGGGAGCACTTCAATCATCTTGAAGATGGAGGATGTTGTTGGTTCTCTACTTTCTGAAGAGATGAGAAGGAAGGTCTCTCTGAATGCCAAAGAGGCTCCTTAGTGTTCAAGGAAGACCAAAGGAAAGAGGCAAGAATGAGAAGCAACATGACCATTCTAAGTCCAAGAATAAGGGGAGATCAAAATCTCATGGTAAGTCCAAGGTGATCTATTGGAATTGTTGCAAACCTGAACACTTCTATAAGGACTGTAAAGAGGAAAAGAAGAAGAAGAAGAAGAAAGATTCTGATTCTGAGTCCAAAAAGAAAGATGGAGATGCTTTCATCCTAGCCTTGGCCACTCATCCAAGTGACAATGCATGGTCGATAGATGCAAGTGCATCTTTTCACATGACTCCTAATAGAAATTGGTTTAGTAAATATGAAAAGTGAGGCGATCACTCAGTTCTTGATATTGTTGGTCGTGGAAGTATTCATGTGAAATTTTTTGATGAAAGAATTAGAAGATTTGATGGTGTCTTGCATATCCTAGGACTATTGAGGAATTTTTTATCTGTTAACAAACTAATAGATGCAGGTGTGCATGTACATTTTTTTGAAGTAGGTGTGAAAATGGTGAGAGGTGCTATGGTAATAGGAAGAGGAAGAAAATTGGGTACATTGTACCAACTTGATGCATGCATGGTTGAGTGCAATAGTACTTCTAATAATACTGTGAAGAGGAAAACCTTTTTGGAGAAGGAGAGGGTTTCTGTTTCAACAGATGGTCATGGTTTTTGGGTACCCAAGGGTGCTCTATCTACTAAATCAAAGTTACCTATAGAGAAGACTATGTTATGGCACTAGAGACTTAGCCACATAGGTGAGAAAGGTCTACGAGTCTTAAAGAATAAAAACCTTATTGATGGGTTGACCACAATCTTGATGTTGATTTTTTGTGAGCATTGTATCTATGGTAAACAAAATTGTGTTTAGTTTTACTAAAGTTCTCATAAGTCCTCATGTATTTTGGATCTAATCCATTCGGATGTATTTGGTCCAATTGATCTTCCTTCTATTGGTAGATCAGTTTAGTATGTTTCTTTCATTGATGATTTTAGTAGAAGAACATGGGTTTATTTTTTTAGAAGTAAAGTTGAAGTTTTTAGTCGTTTCAAAGAATTTAAAGCAATGGTTGAGTTGTAGACTATAAATAAGATAAAGCATTTGAGAACTAATAATGGCAGTTAATATTGCTCCAATGATTTTGACACATTTTTTAATGATTGTGGTATTAAAAGAGATAAGACAACTCCGTATTCTCCATAGTAGAATGGAGTTGTAGAAAGAATGAATAGGACCTTGATGGAGAACTCTAGAAGTATGCTGAGTGGAGTTGGATTAGAACAAAAGTTTTGGGCCAAAGTTGTAGCCACTGCCTGGTACCTAATAAACAAGTCTCCTAAATTAGCTCTTGTTGATAAGACACCAATGGAAGCATGGTCAAGCCACAAGCCTTCATTTAGACATCTAAGAGTTTTTGGTTGTGAGGCATAGGTTCATGTGCCAAAGGAGAAGCAGATGAAATTGGACAAAAAAGTTATTAAATGTATCTTTATCGGATATAGTTATGGTGTGAAAGGATACAAGCTTTGGGATCCTGTTGCATAAAAGGTATTTTACTCTAGAAGTGTTATTTTTAGAGAAACTAAGCCTTCTTCTATTATAGTGCAACCAAAATAGATAAAAGAAAAGAAAGATGTGATTCAACTTCCTACTACACCTAAGAAAGTTGAATAGAGGCCCTTAAAAAGGAAAGTTTTTTAAGAGAGCTCTACACGTTCTAAATCATCAGAGCAAGAGGGAGAACCTCATCATGAACCTAAACCTAAACCTGAACTAGATCTTGTTCGAAGGTCTAGTAGACAAAGGAAAGCACTAGAAAAGTATGGATATTCTCCTAATGATTGGAGGTGTATATTTACTTTGAATGCTAATATTGATGAACTAAAATCTATAGAAGAGGCTCTTGGTATGAATGATTCAGAGTCCTAGAAGATGGCCATGGAAGAAGAGATGGAAGCTCTTAAGAGGAATGACACATAGGACCTTGTACCATTGCCTAAAGGATGAAAGCCTATTGGTTGTAAATGGGTATTCAAAAGGAAGATGGGTTCAAATGGAAGCATTGAGAAGTATAAAGCATGATTGGTTGCAAAAGGCTACTCCTAGGTTGTAGGAATTGATTATGGTGAAAAATTTTCACCTATATAAAAAATGGCATCTATTCAATTTTTACTTTCTATTGCAGTAGCTTATGATCTAGAAGTTGAGCAGATGGATGTGAAGACAACTTTCCTTCATGGAGATTTGGAGGAAGAAATTTATATGACATAGCTAGAGCACTTTGTGGTGAAAGGTAAAAGTCATTTGGTCTGTAAATTGAAGAAATCCTTTGTATGGGTTAAAACAAAGTCCTATGATGTGGTACCAAAAGTTTGATACATACATGTTGAGTTTGGGATTTGTACGATCCAAATTTGATCACTGTATATATTACAAGTCTGATGGTGATTATTTCTTGGTTATTGTCTTATATGTTGATGGCATGTTGTTTATTGGCAAAGGAAAAGATTTGATTGCAAAATTAAAATCTCAGCTCTCAGCAAAGTTTGAAATGAAAGATCTTGGTACAACAAGATACATTCTGGGAATGGAGATTATAAGAGATAGACAAAATAGAAATCTTTGGCTAGGCTAGATTAAGTATGTTGGTAATATTCTAAGAAGATTCAATATGCAAGATTCCAGACCATTGATTATTCTTGTTACTATGGGAACAAAGCGTTCTATCTCATAGTGTTCTTCATCCCCATTGGAGATGGAAGAGATGAGTCGAGTACCATATCAAAGTGCTATTGGAAGTGTGATGTATGCTATGGTTTCTACAAGACCAGACATTGCCCAAGCAATGGGAGTACTTTTCCATTATATGTCTAATCTAGGAAGAGCATATTGAGATGTAGTAAAAAGAGTTTTCAGATACCTGTGTGATACCTCAAAGTACTCTATATGTTTTCATGGAATAAGATATGAGCATTCCTTGGATATTTAAGACTATGTGGATTCAGAATGGGTTGGCAATGTTGATAGAAGAAGATACACCAGTGCATATGTGTTTACATTATTTGTTGGTGCAATCAATTGGATGATCAAGTGACAATCTATGGTCTATTTCTCCACTATAGAGGCAAAGTATATGGCAGCTACTCATGCCTACAAGGAAGCCATCTAGCTTAAGAGACTGTGTTCAAATATAGAGTTCAAATAGGCTGCAATAACAATTTATAGTGATAGTAAGAGTGTAATCCTCCTAGTGAAGAACCCAACATTTCATGCCAGGACCAAGCACATTGATGTACAATATCATTTTGTGAGAGATATGGTCAAGGATGACAAGATGAAGTTGGAGAAGGTAGAGACTCTGGTAAATGTTGTTGATGCATTAACTAAGCCCATGAGCATAGAGAAGTTCAGATGGTGTTCAAAGTCTATGGGCCTCTTGGCACCTAGCAATTAAGTCCATAAAACTGTGGATCCCTTGACTCTTGCAAGGTGTTCAACAAGTGGGAGAATATTGAGAATTGTGTCTCAACTTTGCAAGCTTTTTCTAGAAAACTCAAGAATTTTTTAAGAAAATTCTAGAATTTTTTTTTGGTATTTTTCCACATGTTTACGAATTGGAAAAAGGTGTATGAGTTGTTAAAAATGTGTCTAGTCTCTAGAACAATGTAGAAGGGCTATTTTTAGAGTGTAAACAACTCATTATATGACTTTTATGGGGGTCTAAACTAAAGAACAAAATGGTATTCTTGGAGTTACAAATTACAAGTGGGTAACATGTGGCATGATTGTTTTGCCCATGGTTTTAACCCATATTTTTGTAAAACCACAAATGGTTTCCAAGTG
Organism: Cupressus sempervirens; assembly: GCA_028749045.1. Lineage (NCBI taxonomy): Eukaryota > Viridiplantae > Streptophyta > Pinopsida > Cupressales > Cupressaceae > Cupressus > Cupressus sempervirens. The sequence goes on from CM053784.1 coordinate 263,889,105, forward strand.
GAAAACCACTATAAAAGGAGGGCTTGGGGAGGTTTTTGAATCATCGAGTTTGATTTGCAAGACTAGTGGTAGAAGGAGTCTCTCTGAGTCTGAGTTTGAGTTTGAGTTGTGCTAATGCACTCCTATAAGAACTTGCATTGCAAGTGTATTGTAATCTTCTAGATTTGAGAATACATTGTGTGAGTTTTACAATGTGGGGTTTTCCTCCCAAAAGGGTTTCCCCATGGTAATCATTGTGTTATGAATTCATTGTTATTTTGATTAATTTATTGTACATTTCTTATATTCTATTTATAGTCTTGTGATGTTTATTTTTTTGATGGTGTTCTTTGTGTTTTGTTAGTTGGCTAAGTTAGGATGTACACCAAAGACATTTGAGATTTATTTTATAATTATTTAATTGGCTATCATGATGTATTTTATGATTCAAATTGAGATTTATGTTTTATGAGCTTTATGGTATTGAGTATTTATGAGAACTTGGGTTTTGAGAACCAATGTTATTTTCGGGTTGCCTGTGAAGGAAGCAAATTCGATCAATATTACTTTTGTGGTATGAGACACAATTATGGGTTGAGTTTTAGGAAGGTAGTCTAGGTGCATTTATATGGGAGTGACTTGCAATGGGGTTTGGGGCCCAAAGAGGCTGCCAAGATAACTCATTGTAAGATGTGTAATAAGTGATAATATAGTAATTAAAATATTTAGAAAACATCAAAAAGATAAGTTAGAGATTTTGCCTCACCCATGCCTTAAGTGCTTGTATAGGTTAAGGATGGGAATTAGATGATGCCTAGTAAGAGGTATGACTAATTTTCCTCATCTTCATGAGATGGTATTTTAGTTCCACATGTGTCATATTGAGGGTTCGGGATCTAAAGTGACTAGTCCAGGATAATTCAATGCTTGAGGTTTTGGGGTCTATTGAGAGACTAATCCAGGGTAACTCAAGTAGTTTGACCTTGTGATGAAACTCCCTAGTATGCAACCTAAGTCTCCTTCATGGTTTTCTAATATTTACCTCTGGTGGTGTACTTGTTGGATATTACTTTTGATGGTGTATTTATTGTGAGTTGTTACTTGTTGATTGGATGTCATTTATTATTGATAGTTGACTTTTATAAATGAGTGTTAGTGTCAACTATTTATTGCTGGTGTACTTATTATCTATTGATGTATTTATTGATGTTCTTATTATTGGTGGTTTACTTTATGTCTAATGGTTGTTATCTATTGATTATTGTTCTTGGACATGTGACCTTTGACTTAAGGTGGATACCTTTCATTGACTTTATCTTGATTTGATACTATATTGTGTTTGGCATCTAGATGTTGACTTGGTGTGTGTTGTTGATATTTGAATGAGTGCCCTTTCAATTTTGATTATCTCTTATTCTTGAGTAGTTTGTGTTGACAATTGGCTATATACAGATATGAAAATATTATCATCAATGGCAACACATGAGGTACATAGTTCTAGTAAACCTCAGAAATAAAGGTACTTAGCTTTTTGGTACTCAAAAAATTGTCTAAGTATGAAAATGGTTTACAAAAATACATTATTTTATATGTAAAATGTTTTTGATGTCATATTATGACTAGCAAGCTTAGATAGAGATAGTATACATGTTGGTAATGACGTGTATAAGCTCAGACATCAATATGATAAGTATAGAAGAATGATAATTCAAATGTACAGGACATCAAAATGAAAGGTAAAGGAATTATTTTGTTTACAAAATAATTACTTGGCCGACATCCTAGATGTTTACTCTAGGTTGGAAATGTATATTGTAGTCTTAGCCAACCTAGTAGCAATTTGTGAAAAGACATGGTATTTATGCAAAGGCTATCTTGCAAGATTAAGTGTGTGTTTTCGATGTGAAAACTGATATGTGAACTTTTTGTGAAGCAATATATGAAAAGTTTTTTAGAGCCTAATTTTATGATCTAAGATCGAGCTAAGGTCACAGATCAACTAAGAATAAGTTACAACATCAATTCATCTATAATTGAGGAACTTAAAGTTTAGTTACTTTTTTGAGCAGTGAACTCTTCATGTAATTGAAAGTGCATGTTTGGACAGTGAGCTCTTCTTGCATATGTTATACGATAACTCCTAATAGGGTTGGAGTCTCCTAACAGGGATTCAAAGTCTCCTAATAGGGACTCTATATACTAATTTTTCTTATTGACACCTAACAGTGTCCATCCTCTAATAAGGAACATATATGTCAATATATCTTTGTGGGCATCATTCCCATTGGGGTTTTCCCTTGGCCAGGGTTTCTCTAGTTAACAAAATATGGTGTTATGAGTTTTCCTTGTGTATGGTTACTTTTATTGTTCAACACTATTCATTTACTTTCTTATAAATACATGATTCAAAGTAATTAATAATATTCAGTTGGCTAAAAAAGATTGTAGAATACTGATTTACACCCCCACCCCCACCCCCACTTCCCTGCCTCTTAGTATTCCCTATTTCTAACAATTGGTACCAAAGGTCAGTTACTCAAAAGAGGCTTAATAGCTTGAGTAATATCCCTATGGATATAGAATAGTTGATGAAGAACCTTGAAGAGGCACTTAAAAAAATTGATCTCCTTACTAAAGAAAGAGATGAAAGATAGATATGAAGACTCCAAAGTATACATTACACAACTGAAGGACAAAATTGAACATCTCAAATCCAAGTCTAAATCTACTAGATCTAAAAATGGTGATGATGAATATTCAAAGCTGAAAACAGAGTACAAGATCTTGAAGCATGAGTTGAAGATCGCTAATCTAAATTTAATTTTAAAGAGTGATCCTAATAAAGTTGAATCTAAATTAAAGACTAAAATTTCAAATCTTAGAGCCAATCTAGCAAATGTAGCTTTTGAGCTTGAAGTACTAAGAGCAAATCATGAAGAACTTCAAAAGTACAACACTATTGTAAAAGGTGAACTAACTCAAAGTAAGGCACAACTCATAAAGATTTATTCTAGCAGAGAAAAGCTTGATGAATCTATGTCAATACAAAGACCTACCTATGATAAGACTAGTCTTGGTTACCTACTTAATATGTCCACAAATAAATTTGAAAGTGGATCAGATCTGAAAGAAAAAGATAAACCTAATGATACGATTGAATCCAGTCAATATTCTGATAAATCCAAAGAAGTTGGACCAAAGAAGGAAATTGAGAAATTGGATGAACCTAAGCAAGTAGAATCTCCTAAGAAAACTAGGTATGAATTTAGAGGTAAGTTTTTTTCATGTAATGAAATAGTTCATATAAAAATAAATTGTACCAATAAGTCATTTAATCATGCTACAAATTTTTATTGTCATAATTGTCATGGTATAGGTCATAAAGAAATTGATTGTAAGAAGCCTAATTATGATAATGATAAAAGGAATAGAAAAATGTCTTTAACTAATAACCCTACAAATAGAAGAAGATCTAATGAGAGGGCATCAAGAGAAAGAAGAAATTTTGATGAAAGAAAGTCGATTGTCTGTTATAAATGTAACAAATTTGGACACATAGCCCAAAATTGTCAAGCACCTATTGATCAGTAGGATCCCAGAAGCAAAACCCCAGTATGTCAGTTATGCAACAACTTTGGACATACAAAAAACTACCATAGAATGGACAGAAGCAATAATGGAAGAAAATTCAAAAATGATAGAAGGAATCATGAAAGAAACTTTGGAAACATAAGCAACAATGTAAGAAACTTTAGAAATGACACAAGGAATCATGAAAACAACTCCGGAACTAAGAAAGAAAATGAGGATCAAACAAATTCAGTTAGTGAACTTTGAGAAGAACTTGATGAGGCATTTGTAAAAGGATTAAATATTTTTGATGAAAATTTAGATGATGTAGAGATAGAAAGATTGAAGTTGGGAATTAAGTTTGCTTCAACTAAGTTGAATTAAGCTTGCATCAAAAATCGAAACTCTAGGTAGAAATAGAACTGTGAATAGTGAGGTTGGGAAAAGATGTATCTAGATGAGTCTAGACTATGGCTAAGCTTTCTTGGAATCTAGATCTTTTAGTAACAAATTATGAAGGAAATAAGAGTTACTGTTGTAATAAGAGACAAGTGATTCTATAATAGTAGAAAAAATCTATGTTTTTACAGCAAATTTCATGAAGTGAAGTTTTGTGAAGCATTGTAATGTTGGGTGGAAGCTATAGTTATCCTTAGGTAGCATTTGAAGATCAGACAAATGATATTAAGAAGATATTTGATTTTGGAATGTAATTAACAACTTTTTCAAGTTAGCGAAGTATGAAATTAATGCAAGTTCAAGATTAGAAAGGAGTACAAAATGTAATTATTTCCACATTGCAAATCATTTCAGAAGATTACAGCGTATCGAAGCAATTTGTAAAGGTAATTTTGAGCAAAATCCTAGTTCAAAAAAAGGTATTTTTATTGTTTCTTGCATAGAATTTGTTAGATAAATTTCTATTTAATGTAATTATGGATATGTCAGTAGTTTAGAGTGTTGAGAATGTTGATAGATCCAAAGTGAGATGAAAACCCTAGAGGAAAACTCTAATTCGACTTTATCTATTACTTTGAACAATGTAGTGTATTTGGAAAATGTAGGAAGCTACTTGTCTAGCGAATTTGAGATTGTTGGAAGTGAATGCTTGGCCAAATAATGGTATCATAAACCCAAAGCAATGGATTTCTTAATTCAAGATTGGACACCCCAAATGATTCCTAATGCACTATTTAGTCTCATTTAATTATGGACCAAGGGCATAAACTTGGAATGGAATCTACAAAGTATAAGCTTCAAACCTCCTCTTCTAAGCCTATTTAAGGAATTTAAATGCTTGTGCTTCAGGAAAACTAAACTAAAACTAATAAGAAAATGTATTCTAATCAAAATATGAAATTATAATTAGGAACTACTCCAACTGACTATGCTGCAAGAACAGGCTACTAATTTTGGTATCAGTGGTTGTAGGAACAACAAAAATCTAAAACATATAAATGAACATGAAATGAAATCTACACTAACAAAGAAATTCACTCATCAAGTGAGCTTGCCTTGAATGAGTGAATGGAAAGTACAATTGAGATGAAAGTTGCAAACTTGAACTAAACATTCTATTCATCCATAAAAATGATTACACTTGATTGAAACAGTATGCAAGATTTCTTTATTAAAAACTATCTTTTTTGACTAACTCCAAAAGAGTCACAACAATCGACTATTTAAAAGGAAAACTACTATTAACTTCCTAAACCTATGATCACTTCATAATGAGGATCGGTTACAACTCATAAAGTTTCATAACATAAACATTATTGACCATGAACAATCCCAAAATATAGCTCATGCTAAATCTATGTGTTGCATGTAATAGGAAGCATTGACTTGCTTTGCAAAGATTCTGCAATCATGGTTGGCTTTGATGACTCTCCCGCTAGTATGTTGATCCTTTGAATATCCATGTTCAACTCTTGCAAGATAATTAATACACACACATCCAACCATATACATATATATCCACATCATCAATATTAGGAAAAGATGTTAGCCTTAATTATCACTCTTGCAAACTTACGGCTATAGGAGGTAACTACCCAAAACATAGCTTAGGAGAGAAAGCATCCATTAACATGTATAACTGTTATATTCACCATTTTTGTCCATGAAATTAGCAAATATTATTTCTTTAGAGATATCCACATTCCATCTTATGTTTACACACATATATAATCATATACATAGAAACTATAAATTCATATTCTTAAAACCATAAATGTATGTCTATGTGTAATCAAATGTCTTAGAAAGAGGATAAAAAGTGGTGAGAAAGATGGCTAATTTAGGAGCCCATCAGTGACTTCATGAACAAGGACATGGAAATTGTTTTCAATCATGATATGACTATAAAGAATGGATATGAGCATCTGAAGCATTTATACTTAGTCAGATATTACTTTTACCATGAACTTGATACCAAAGAGTGGACACAAATTATATTAAGAAGAATTCACAATGGAAAGATTTGGATGGGAGAAGATTGTTAGGATTAAACCACAGATAGAGAAAATAATTACATGCAAATATAACCAATACATTAAAAAATAGATCACACAGAAAAGAACACAAGACACCAAGATTTAATGTGGTTCACCCAATCCCTAGGCTACATCCACCAAATAGAAAGTTCAATATTATTATGATCCAGTAATTACAACCTGATTATAATATGTAATCCCTTACAGCTCAATATCATCACAAGAACCAATTTTGTATCACACCTATGAAACAATCCCTAACCCTAAGCTCTTTTATAAAAGTACTTTTACCACTTTAGGGTTATAATTAATAATTATACGTTAGCCCAAAATCTCAATAAAATAGGGCCCAAATTATTTTTTTGGGTGATGCCCTGAGCTCCAAAGAATTTACAAAGTATGTATAGTACTTTCTTGATTAGTCACCACAATCTAACAATCTCCCACTTGGGGACTGATCAAGCTCCACACTAAAGAACAATCTCCCAATTGGAGATTGATCCTATAGCTATGTTGCTACTCCATGAGGCTCCCACTAGATCAAACCACATTGGACTCTACTATTCTTTTATTCATGTTTAGTCTAGAAGACCAACCAAAGTTGAAGAGGAGTTCAGCTTCTCCCTTGTTTCTACCTTTGTCAACATATATGTTGGATTGTCATTTGTATGTATCTTCTCTAGCTTTAACTATCCATCCTCTAAAACTGATCAAATGAAATGGTACCACAATTGTATGTGTTTGGTCTTTGAATGTAGAGTTCAATTCTTTTCAAGATGAATGGCACTTTGATTATCTGTGAACAAATAATTATCCTTCTAAGGATGTCCCAATTCTTCTAAGAAGAACTAAAGCCATATCATCTCCTTGGTTGTCTCTGTAGCAACAACATACTCTACATCTGCAGTGGATAGAGAATTAATCTTCTATAACCTATAAACCTAGCTCACATCTGCCCCACCAATAGTAAAGACATAACCTGTAGTACTCTACATGGTATCAATATTCCTTGCCCAATCTGAGTCAAGATAGCCTTGTAAATTAGTAGTAGAGCTCCGAAAGTGTAGACATTTATTAGATGTTCCTCTCAAATATATGAGAATCCATTTGACTGTATTCCAATGCTCAATTCTTGGATGACTCATATACCTGCTAATCACTCCCACTACATGTGCAATATCTAGCCTTGTACATACCATAACATACATCAAGCTTCCTACAACTGAAGCATAAGGTACCTTGGACATCTTATCCTCCTCTTCTTGTGTCTTGGGACACATCTCCTTAGTCAACTTCAAATGACTAGGTAAAGGTGTGTTGATAGCTTTAGCATTCTCCATAGAGAAACTTTGTAACACCTTCTCCACATAATCAACCCGAGATAGCGTAAATATTTTTTTCTTCATATCTCTACAAATCTTCATACCAAGGATTTGTTTTGCTGCCCCCAAATCTTTCATAGAAAATGCATGTGCTAACTCACATTTTAGCCCCTTAATATGAACCATGTTAAACCCAGCTACAAGCATATCATCAACATATAAACATAAAATAATATAGATATCATCATTCAACCTCTTAAAATAAACACAATAATCTGAATGACACCTACAATATCCATGCTCATGCATAAAACTGTTAAATTTTAGATACCATTGCCAAGGTGGTTGTTTCAAGCCATATAAACATTTCTTCAATTTGTACTCTAAATTCTTCTTAACTTTGACCTCAAATCCCCGTGGCTAAGCCATATATATCTCTTCATCAAAATCACCAGGAAGGAATGTTGTTTTAACATCAAGTTGCTCTAAATGCAAATCTACAATAGCCACAATACTTAAAATAGTATAGATAGAAGTCATCATAACAACAGGAGAAATATCTCATCAAAATCAATTTCCTTTTTTTGTGCAAATCCTTTTACAAATAACCTAGCTTTAAATCTTTTCTTACCTCCATCCTCTTCTTTTAACCTGTAAACCCACTTATTCTATAAAGCTCTTTTACTTGCAGAAAACTTGCATAAATCACATGTATTATTCTTTAGCAAAGAGTCCATTTCATCTTGCATTGCAAACTCCCACTAAATCTTAGTATCCACCTGTACAACTTCATCATAACATTTAGGTTCACTAGCATTGGTAAGTAAAATTGAATACAAATAGGGAGAAAATCTTTCTAGATGTCTAATTTGCCTTGTTGACTGTCTAACATTCATAGGTGTGTGTGGTATTTGTTGTTGTAGTTGTTGCACATCATGAGGAATGGCTAGAACATCAACTTTTGGAGTACCATCTAGCACTACATAATCATATTCTTTCTTCTCATGTTGCTGCAATAGATCTTTGTACAACACTTTCTCATTGAATATGACATCCCTGCTTCTTACAATTTTATGATTTTCAAAATCCCAAAGCCTATAATAGAATCTATTTATGCCATATCCAAAAAATGCACATTTCTTTGACTTAGCTTCTAGCTTGGTTCTATTTTTAGAATCTATATGAGAAAAAGCTTCACAACTGAAGGTTTTGAGAAAAGAATAACTCAACTTCTTACCAATCCATGCTTCCTCTAGAATACCATAGCCCAAAGGAGTAGAGGGACCTCTATTAATCAAATATATAGTAGTATTGACAGTGTCCACCCACATGTGTAAGGGCAACCCAACATGCAACCTCATGCTCCTACTGCGCTCCATTATAGTCCTATTCATGTGTTCAGCCACTCCATTTTCCTATAGAGTCCTTGGAACAATTTTTTGTCTACAAATACCACTAGTGGATCAATAATCTTCAAATTTATGACTGCAATACTCACCACCATTATCAAATCTGAGACATTTTAATTTCTTACCAGTCTCATTTTCAACCAAGCATTTCCATTTCTTAAAAGTTTGAAATACATCAAATTTTTATGCAAGAAAATAAACCCATACTTTTCTAGTTGCCTCATCAATAAATGTAACATAGTAATGAGAGGCACCAAGGGAAGATACCTAAGTTGGTCCTCATACATTGGTATGCACAAGGTCTAATTTCTCCTTTTTGTTTTCCTTCCCAATCTTCACAAAACTCACTCTCTTTTGTTTTCCATACATGCAACTTCCACAGAAATCCATATTAACACATTTTAGACCTAGTAAAATTTTCTTTGAATGAAGTACTTTCATACCTTTCTCACTAATGTGCCCAAGTCTCCTATGCCACAACACTGTATTAGAATTTATAGTAGCTATTTGTTCTTCCTGCTTAACTACAACAACTATTCCTAAACATTCATTTTTCTTTGAAATAATTAAAGTAGAAGGAACAATATGACCTATGCAAAGATATAAGGTACCTACTTTCACACCTTTTGCTACTATAAGGGAACCTTTTGAAACCTTCCAATTTTTATCATTAAAAGTGACTACACAACCCTCATCACCGAGTTTCCCTACTGAAATTAAATTCCTACTTAGCTTTGGAACATGTCTTACCTCATGTAGTAGCCAATTATTCCCATTCTACAACTTAATCTTAACTTTTCCCTTTCCAACAATTTGACAAGGTTCATTATCCCCCAAATAAACAAGTCCAAAATCCCCTTAGACATAATCAATGAAATAACCTCTATGAGGTGTAGGATGAAATGAGGCACCAGAATCTAAAACCCATGAATCATCAACACTTTCTAAAGATAGAAGCAAAGCATCCTCTTTGGATTTGTTACTTACCACATTTGCCTCCTTGTCTCCATCTAGTTTATCTTCTTCATTTTTCTTTCGATTCCAACAATCTTTCCTTTTGTGCCCTAGTTTTCCATAGTACCAGTAGTCGTTTGGTCCTCTCAAGTGAGACCTCCTCCCCTTTTCCTTTCCTCTTGATTTCTAACGATTTGTAGAATTACTTCCTCTCTCAGTCATTCTACCCTTGCTTTGTGCATTCAAAGCACTTCTTGATGTAGATCTGCCTGAGGTTTTCCTACAAGTTTCCTCACTAAAAACAACACCAATCACATCATCATATTTTAGGGTACTAGATCTAGTAACAAAATCACTCATAGCCATTACCAAGCTATTCTAGCTTTCAGACAAAGAATGCAAAATCAAGAGAGCCCTAATTTCTTCATCAAAATTGATACCCACAGAAGATAACTAACTAGTAATAGTATGAAATTGATTTAAATAATCTGTAATAGACCCACCTTCTACCATTTTCATATTAAATAAACACTTCATGAGAAATACCTTGTTTGAAGCAGAGGGTTTTTCATAAAGTTTTGCTAGAGTTTGCATCAATTATTTTGTCGTCTTCACTTTTGTAATATTAAATGCCATTGATGGTACCAAGCATAATCGAATGCTTCAAAGTGCATTTCTGTCTAAAAGATCCCATTCATCATTTGATATAGATCCCTGATTCTTGGCTTTTCCTTCGAATGGCTTCCATAAATCCTTCTAATAAAGATAGTCTTCCATTTGTATCTTCTATAACTGGAAGTTCTGCCCATTAAACCTATCAACCCTCAACTTACCCTTTTTTTCCATCGCTCCCACTTGACCGTGAGACTCCCACTCAACCGTGAGACTTTCTTGAAAAGGATAACTAAAAAAAACCTCACTCTAATAACACTTGTTAGGGTTAAACCATGAACAGAAATAATAATTACATGCAAATATAACCAATATTAGAAAATAATAGATCACACAGAAAAGAACACAAGACACCAAAATTTAACATGGTTCACCCAATCCTTGGGCTATGTCCACCAAATAGCAAGTCCAATATTATTACGATCTAGTTATTACAACCTAATTACAATCTGTAATCCCTTATAGCTCAATACCTCCACAAGAACCAATTTCACATCACACCTATGAAACAATCCCTAACCCTAAGCTCTTGTATAAGAATATTTTTACTACTTTAGGGTTATAATTAATAATTACATGTTGGCCCAAAATCCTGATAAATTTTTTTGGGGTGATGCTAAATTTTTTTGGGGGCAATGCCCCGAGCCCCATAGAATTTATTAAGTATGTACAGTACTTTCCTGATCAGTCACCACAATCTAACAAAGATGTAGTTGATATTTCTCTTGACCTTATACATGAGGTTACTGGTCTTAGTAAGCAAGGTGGTGTACCCATTGGAGAGAAACTAGTTAAGGAGAAGGTGGAACTTAACACCAAAGTAGTTTATAATGGTAAGGCAATGGTGATCAACACCATCAGACAACATGATGTGAGATTATTGAGCAGAATCATTGCATATTATATTTGTGCAAGTTATAAAAGTGACGAGTTATCATCAAGTTTCATTTATGCAACTTATAAGATTTGTGTTGACAAAGAACAACTCAATTTGAGTGAGATTCTAAGAGTGCAACTCCTTCAGAATTTGGAAAGGATTAAGAGGACTAAGAATGTTGTATTTAGATTTAGTCTTTGATTAATCAAATTTTCTTTCATGTACTTACTTAAGAGATTTCCATTTTTATTAGTTACTAATATTATGAGAAATGAAAGATGCGTTATGGATAAGATAACAAATATGTGTAGAAGGCATCCTGTAGAGAAAATCTTAGACAGTGGAAATCTGATTGTGAGGACATTTCAGAATGAGATGAAATAGAGATTCAAAATTACCCCTACAATTGTTGATAGATTTAAGAATGATATATATTTTATGGTGGATGCAAATCTAACCTATATTGAAGCAGTAGAACCAAGGGAAACATTTCTTGAGCCCTTAGGTTATGAGTTGAATGATGATGTAGCTATTGGTTACATTGATTTAATGTTGAAATCCAAAATAGATCAAGCTTCATACATATTTGGAAATTATGAGGAGGTAACTTAGTCAGCCTACCAAACATCATTAAATAAAGCATCTCATAAGAAAGTTCATACTATGGTGAAGAAATCACTAAGTGAGGTAGGTATCATATAAAGTGAGTCACAAGCAATATGACAAATGGTCTCTAGACTAAAACATATTGGCGAACAAGGTGTGATGTAGGGACACCCCTACCAATTGGTGAAGCATCAAATGTATCTATTGCAGAAACTCCTATAGAAAAGATCATTCCATATGATGTTGTATCAATAAAAAAAACCTAGTGAACCTAAGAGGAAGTCTGAGAGGTTAGTAGAAGTTGAGACTCACAAGGCAAAGAGAGTCAAGCAACAAGCTACTGGACTTGGCAAAAGGAAGAAGAAATTGTTGAAAATTAAAGATTTCAGTGAAGAAGAAGTCAAACAACTAAAAAATGTTATTGTTTCCAAACAACCAGCAGGTAAGATAAGGCAACCATGTAAACCAAATATAGAGAAAATCGATACATCAATTATCAATGAAGGAAACTTTGTGTAGTTGAACAAGTTCTATGATTTATACAATGATATTGAGAAGGAACAAATAGATATCTCTAGTATGATATATATGATTCTTTATAACTTGAAACTTGAGAGTATTAAAGGCATGATGAATCAAAAAGTCTATGATAAACTTATAGCTAAGAAGGCACTAGTTCATGAAGAAGACATGGAACTTTAGAAGTCAATGCTAAGAACTATGGGCAAGATAGATGATGAAGATGAAATCAAGAAATTGATGAAGAAACTAGAACCTTACTTGTGAAGTAAGATGAGGCCATTTTTGTTCATGGGAGGAGAAAATATTGTTATAAGAAGTGAAACTATAGTAACCATCAATCAAATGATGAGTGAGTCAAAGGCAGATAATACAATTGTAGAGAAAACTTTGGAAGTATCAGTAAGTGGTGATACTATGCAGATTGATCAGAGAAATGTTACTATTAAGATTGATGAAGATACATTCAATCAGCCTAAATCTTATTCAGAAGATATACAAGATTAGTTGAGACTGATTGAACAAGAGAAAAGATAGCTAGAAGAAGAAAAGAAAAAAGTTGAAGAAGCCAAGTTGAAATTTCTTGAGAAGGAGAAGAAGAAAAGAGGAGAGAAAATGAAAAAAATAAAGAAAGAAAAAGAAAGAAGAAGAGAAGAAGAAAGAAAATCAAAGAAGGTAGCAAAGAAGAAACAATAGGAAGATGTGGTAAAAGCATCTAGCTCATCCACTCCTATATCTCTCACTAACCTTATAGGTGATGATGATGATGATCAGACTAACTTGATCTCATCTTTGACAAAATTGATTGAGAAGAATAGAAAAGTCAGGAGTTTACAAAGAGCATTAATGGAGGTGACTAATAGATTGCACAACACCCTCTCAGCCAAATGTACAAAAGTAGACCCCAAATAGAGAGCTCAAGCAATTTTAAAATCATTTGATGATGAATTTAAAAATTTGTTGAATGATGCTGAGTCTAAGGCTCAAATTTCACATGACACTAATACTTTTAGCACCATTTGTCAGAATATTCAAAATGATTTGATGAGTCTTGATACTTGTATCAAGGAACTTTGGAAATGTCAACAAGTTCACAAGGTATTGTACATAAAAATGTACGTTATCTCATAAGTTGACAATAAAGTTGGATAATAAGATTTAAGGGAAGCTCTAACTAGTCAAATACAACAACCCTCTTATAGAATTGATGAGTTTGAAGGAAAAGTTTCTGGTGTTCACTCTAACATTAGCAAACTACAATTTGATAAAGATCAAGTTTTGAAAAGACTATCAAAATTCAGAAAGTCTATTACTTTGAAGACATCAGCTATTGAGAGGTAGTTGGAGGAATGTGTTAAAGAAAAGGACACTTATTCCAATTTTACATACTCTAACCTTAATGCAATTGAGATTACATCATATGCCTTATGTGCAATGCTCACTTCTATAGAAGTAGAAATGGAAACATGGGAGAAATGTATGAATAATTTGAAGATAAATTTTGATGATTTCATGAAGATAATACTAGCTTAAAGCAACAAGATAGAAAGTTTAGATAGTTTCGGATAGTAGATAGAACTTTTTTGATAGTTTTTGGACTTTCCAACCTTTTTCATTGATGTCAAAGGGTGAGAAGTTGTAGAAGAAAATTGTAGTAAGTTATGTATTTAGTAATCATATTGAAAGGGGGAGCATTTGTAATATGAATTATTTATAGTAGATGATAAGTAATGTAGATTTTAGTAAATTTTTCTTTAATTTGTTTCTATTAATGCCAAAGGGAGAGATTGTTGAAAATTGGCTATATATCGATATGCAAATGTTGTCATTAATGGAAACACATGATGTACATATTTGTAGTAAACCTCATAAATAAAGTTACTTAGCTTTTTGGTACTCAAAAAATTGTTTGCATGAAAATGGTTTAGAACAGTACATTGTTTTATATGTAAAATATTTCTAAAGTCATATTATGACTAGTGAGCTTAGATGGAGATAGTATACATGTTGGTAATGACATGTATAACCTCAAACATTAGTACAAATAATACAAAAGAATGATAATTAAGATGTACAGGACATTGGAATGAAAGGTAAAGGAATTATTTTGTTTAGAAAATAATTACTTGACCAATTAGGGCCGACATCCTAGATGTTTACTCTAATTTGGAAAAGTATATCATGGTCTTAGGCAGTGTAGCAGCAATTTGTGAAAAGGCATGGTATTTATGCAAAGGATATCCTGCGAGATTAAGTGTGTGTTTTCTATGCGAAAAGTGATATGTGAACTTTTTGTGAAGCAATATATGTGAACTTTTTGAGAACCTAATTTTGTGATCCAAAATCAATCTAAGATTAGAGATTAGCTGAGAATAAGTTACAACATCTATACATCTGTAATTGGCAAACTTAAGGTTCATTTGCTTGTTTGGGAAGTTAGTTCTTCTTGTAATTGAAAGTGCATGTTTGGGTAGTGAGCTCTTCTTGCATACATTATATGATAACTCCTAATAGGGTTGGAATCTCCTAATAGGGATTCATAGTCTCCTAATAGGGACTCTATATACTGAATTTTCTTATTGACTCCTAATAGGGTTCATCCTCTAATAAGGAACATATATATTAGCATATCTTTGTGGGTATCATTCCCATTGGGGTTTTCCCTTGGCCAGGGTTTCCCTAGCTAAAAAAAATGGTTTTATGAGTTTTTCTTATGTATGGTTACTTTTACTATTCAATAATATTTTTTAACTTTCTTATGCATGGTTCAAAGTAATTAATAATATCCAGTTGGTGACAAAAGTTTGTAGAATATTGATTCAACCCCCCCTCTCAATATTTCCTATTTCTAATAGTTTGTGTTACCCTTGAGGTAGTTTTGGCTATTAGGATTTATTTGTTAATATGTTTTTATGATTGATTAGCCATTGTGGATTGTTCATTACCCTCCCTTCATGACGGGAGTGGAAGCCTAACTAGGTGACAATACAGTCGAGATGTAGTATCTTCTTACCATTTGGGTCCCCCTCAATTCGACAGAGGGTTGATGCTCATTGATGAAGTTGTACTATCATTTTTCTTATTCCTATCTTAGAGATTTCTATTTGGTTGATGTATATGTGTTATCATGTTATCTTGTATTTTGATGTGCTTGTATATATTCTTGCATACCATGTGACATGTGTACTGGATGTTATTCATTGGATGTATTTTTATTGTATCAGTTGTAGTTATTCATTTTCTTATGAGATAATGTATATGTTATTTCCTTATGATTCATGAACATGTACCGAAGACTTAAACTAATTATTATAAACTTCGTAAACATGACTTAACATGAAGGAACCCTTGAGGAATGTATTTGTAATTGCTTATGTGTA
Source organism: Cupressus sempervirens (assembly GCA_028749045.1). Lineage (NCBI taxonomy): Eukaryota > Viridiplantae > Streptophyta > Pinopsida > Cupressales > Cupressaceae > Cupressus > Cupressus sempervirens. The sequence goes on from CM053784.1 coordinate 263,904,888, forward strand.
CTTGTTGCACATATGTGTATATTTCTTCTACATTGTTATCTTGTGTTGTTTAAACTTTTTTTTTTTAAGTTTAGTAAACATTGAATCATAATAGGTTATTTCTCTTGGGTTCCTAAGTGGGGCATTACAATTAGTCAATGTTGGAGATTACATCTACCATAAGCTATGTTTAGTTTGATGACATAAAAGATTGCAAGAATTTAAAGGATATGTGAGACATAATGAAGAAAATCTATGGAGGAGACAAGAATTTCTTGAGAGAAAAATCAAAGGGCTTGAGAGGTAAGTTTGATGAAATGAGAATGAAAAAAAGGTGAGAACATAGTTTAATATTGTGGGAGAATCAAAGAGATTTTAAATGCTATAAGAGGAGCCAATGGATTTATTGATGAAAAATTGTGATCGGCAAGATATTGACAACTCTACTTCCTATCTATTCTATTAGGGTTTCTGCAATACAAGAACTAAGATGTACTCTAGGTAATGACCTAACTCTAGAAGGTGTGATCGATAGACTTACTGCTTTTGAAATGTCATTTTTTTATAATTTCACTCCTACCATTATTGAATCTTGTTTTAAATCATAACTAGTTCTTAGCAAGAAAGGAAAAGGAAAATATGTGAAAAGTGATAGTGATACGTCAAATGATGAACTTGAAGACCTTGAGGCACTCATGACTAGAAGAATTTCAAGAGGCAAAGGATAATATAGAGGTAAACTTCTTATAATATGTTTTTCATGTGACAAAGTTAGCCATATTGTTGTAAGATGTCCTAATAAAGATTACAAGGATGAAAGAAGGTAAAGTAAGTACAAAGGAAGAAGACATGACCGAGACAACAAGAGAAAAGAGGACTACAAGGACAAAGGTGAGAAATCTTGTTATATTGTTGAAGAAGAAACTACTGATGAATTTGAGAGCATTGACGAAGAAGTTGTTTATGTTGCTATGAAAGAAGATTTTAAAGAAGATAAGAAAAATGCATTAATTTCTAATGTGAATAAAAGTGATAGATGGATAATCAATAATGATTATTCAAATCACATGACTAGTGATAGAAGTAAATTTGAGAACATGACTGATAAGATCAAATGTGGTAATGTTTATTAGGTTGATGGACTTAATTATAACTTGTTGGTTGTTTCTCAATTAAACAAATCAGGATACAAAGTTGAACTCAACCATAGAAAGGCCAAGATATTTGATGCTACTAGTGAATTGATTGGAAGTGGTGATCAAACAAGAGGTAACTTGATCTACCTAGATTTATCTGATGAGACATGTTTTTTGCACAATATGAGGACATATGGTTCTAGCACAAGAGATTATGTCATGTAAATTTTGACAATTTGGTTAGCATTAATAAGATGAAAAGAGTAAGAAGATTACCACAACTAAAGAAACCTAATACTACTATGTGTAAATAATGTCAATTGGGAAAAATGGAAAAGTCCAGTTTCAAGAGAATGACATATTCGTCTAATGATATTTTGGAATTGGTTTATATTGACCTTTTTGGACCTATTAGTGTTCAAATCTATTATGGACACAAATATTTCATTCTATTTGTTGATAACTATTCTATAATAATGACTTTATTGTTCCTTAATGAAAAATATGATGATTTTTCAATTATTTAGGTGATATTTGGCTAGAGTTGAAAAGGAGACATGAAAGAGTTTGAAATGCTTGAGATTTGATAGAGGTGGAGAATTTATTTCTAATAAATTTAACATATTTTACAATGATAGAGGAATCAAAAAGATAGATGTCAGCAACTAGGACCCCTCCTCAAAATGGAATAGATGAAAGGAGAAATAGATCAATCATAGATTGTGCTAGAACATTGATGATGGAGAACAATGTGTCATATAATAATTGGAGAGAGATTGTAAGTACAATAGTTTATACTTTGAATAGAGTGCAAGTCAAGAAAGTTGCGGAAAGTGCAAATGTGAAAGTTGATGAATACACAAAAAAGAATGAATTTCAACATAAAGACTATAGAAAATTCATATATGTGAATGAAGATGCTCCTTGCACCCTACATGAACAATAGAAAAAAGCTATAGATCATCAAAAAAATTGAAATGTTGAGTTGTAACAATAAGTTATTGAACAACATATTGTGGGTGCCAAGCAACAACATGCCCAAGTACATGCAGAAGGAGCCAAACATCAAGAAGATAATGCCAAGCAAGTAGAACATGAACTAGAAAGATATAATGAGGTTTAAATCATTTTACAAGATGAACTTGTAGAAGAAGGGAAAATTAAAGAACCTCTACTAGAAAAATATGTGAGAAGACATCATGCATTTGAGAAAATCATTGGAGATAAATAATCTAGTATTATGACAAGGAAAAAACTCATAAGTCATACGTGTTTACTTTGTGAGATTGAGCCAAAATCAGTACAAAATGATTTAAAGAATGAGGACTAGATACAAGAAATGAATGAAGAAATTGAGTAGATAGAAAACAATAAAATATGGACACTAGTTGATGCAGAGCCCTCCTATATTCTCCTAGGAACCACAACTCAACATTGGGATTCTCTTGTATTCTTGGAATCTACCCAAGGAATCAAACTCTACTAGGGTTCAAGAGGAGGTCTCTAACTTGGTAACATCTTCCTACAACCATTTCTAAGAGGTTATAACCAAAATCTTCAGTTTGTCTTCTAAACACTCACATTGTTCACCATGCACCTAGTGTACCCTAGTGCCTCCAACATACCAAAACTAGTCCTTGGCTTCATAAGATGACCCCAACACCTTTGATCATCTCAATACATCCCATATAACATTTCCCAACTCCTTGCACACTCTCATCAACTCATCTCTTACACTTTCTCATTTTTGCCTCTTCTAGGCTTGTTCCAACTAGCCCTTGCCAGTCACTAATTTGTTGTTTTCTCCAAAATTTCCCATAGAATTCCCTAAACTATTGGCTGAGTAAAATACCCTTTTACTCACTCTAAATATACTCCAAAACCAACTACACTTTTTTTGTAAAATATCACTCAAAATTGGCTATTTCAGTCTGCTAACTAGGCCTAGTTTGAGGCCATTTACAAAGAAACTCACAATCCTTTGACTCCTAGAACTCCCATGACCCAAAAAAATCTTAATACATGAATCAAATGGAAGAAATCTTCTATTTTTTTGGTCTCATGATCAACTTTACAATGGTTTTTACAAAACCCTCCTTTCTAGCCCCTTTATCCTAGGGCTTTCTAGAAATCTTACTTTGCAATGTCTCTAGAACCCAAAAATGGTTCAAACACCTTCAATTTGGTTATATTAGATGACTTCAAATATAAAATTTAACTCTTGTTTGGAGAAAACACTAAATCCACCTTTGGAGCAGTTACAAACCCCTTTTTATGCACTCTTTCTTACTCAACCCCATACCCTTGGGCATCAAAAACTCAACTCCAAGTTCTTCCCTACACATGAATGATTAAAGAACATATTTTAAAATATTCTTGACCCATTCCACAAGCCCCAATAACCACATAAAGTAGAATGGGTCAAATTCACAAAATGAGTCTCAAACCCCTCTTAAACTATCACCTACAGCAGATATTAGGACAGTCACTATATAAAAAAAACAAAACAAAATGATTGACTAAACATTCATACCAATTCTAAATGAAAGTTAAAACATTTCCCTATCACCTCCAAAAAGAATCAGATCAAAAGGTACTGTGAAAATGAAATTATAGCAGTTAGAAGTTTAGATTTTTTATCAAAATTTTAGGGAAAACTATGCATTCTGATGAGGAGGAAACAATTAAAAAAACAAATACCAGCCATACTTATGAGATGGAAGAAAGAAGCTAGAGAATTCTATAGAAAATTCATAAGAAAAATGGCAAAAAACTTCAATATGAACAACACCTTATAGTTTGCATCCATTCATTCATGGCAAGCACATAGAGATGTTGCCTCACCACATGCGTGATCCCTCAACTCTCAGCCTATTCCTGCAAATGGTCATGAAATAAATACTATACATTCCTCCTACCCACTTTCCACCATGTTCAAGCCACATTACATGGTGTTCACATAAGCAAGAGGCACTTCTATTCAGATTGACTTTCAAAACCTTTTGTGAGTCTATTTCCTACAACAATGACTTCTACACACAGTATAAATACCACTACTATTTTATTTAGAAGAAACCAATAGAGATGATGTGCATAAATTTGCAATGTTAAAATATTGAGGCATGCTAGAAATAATAGAGCATAAAACTAAGTAACAGGAAACCACCACAATATTTTATTTCATCTATTTAGGGCACAGCAAAAATAATTTCCCAATCTGCTCAATGTTCTTAGCCTTCTTCTCAGGAAAAGAAAAAATAAAATCCTATCCTCCCAAAAGATTTCCAAGAGAATTTATAAACAAAGTCAAACAATTAAAAATTGGTTTTGGCAACCACCAAACCCGTAAAGGTTTTGTTTAAACCTTTACTAAAGTTATAACACAGTATAAAAAATATGCCCTAAAATTAAAACACCACCCCAAATCCAATGCAAACCCTAAAATTTAATAATAATTAAATATTTAAACACCACCACAAATTCAATCCAAAAATTTATTCATGTGCCCAACACTTGCTAGTGCAGCATACTCTCGGGGGTAAATTTTGTCTCAAGTCCGCTTAGAGACCAATTTTTGTAGACCCCCACCTTGTCTTAGAATTTTTGTTTTTGGTAACCAAGTGGCTTCAGAATTAGGAAGGCCCTTCCACTTAACCAAATACTCCATGTGTACTTTGTGTCTCATCCTCATTGCTTCCCTATTGTTGATGATACTTTCCATCTGGGGTGTCTCTTTAGACAGCAATTGCTGAATCCATTCATCAGATTCAAGTATTGTTGCTTCTTCACCAACTACTTCATTTGAACCCTTATACAATGTGAGATCTGAGACATTAAATATAGGTGAAATATCTACATTTTGAGGTAATGCTACCTTGTATGCATTTTCTCCCTACTTTTCTAGGATTTCACATGGTCCAATCTTCTTCATCATCAACTTTGTATGATTTCCCCAAGGTAACCGATCTTTATTCAGGTGTACCATAACCAAATTGCCAACTTGGAATTGCACATTCCTTCTCTTCAAATCTTCCTTAGCCTTCACCTTCAATTTATTTTGTTGCAATATTTACTTTACGTGCTCATGCACTTCCACCATTACTTCAGCACACTTTTCTGCATGTCCACTCCTTTTCTCCAAACCACCCATATTTGAGTTCCAAAACTCCCCTTGGATATCTCCCATAAAAAAATTCAAAAGGACTCATGCCTATGCTATGATTCACTGAGTCATTGTATGCAAACTTTGCCTAAGGTATGATGGCATCCCAACTACCTACATATTCCCATATCAAACATCTCAAAAGGTTTCCCAAGGATCTATTAACCACCTCAATTTGCCTATCTGTTTGAGAATGATAGGTTGAACTAAAAGACAAATTCGTGCCCAACTTCTTTCATAGGGTCCTCCAAAAGTGACCTACAAACTTGATGTCCCTATCAGATACAATGCTCAATGGCAAACCATGAATACAAACTATTTCTTTAAAGAATAGCCCTACAATATAACTAGCATCATTAGTGGTTTTACATGGAATAAAGTGAGCCATTTTTCTAAATCTATCAACAACCACATAAATGCTATCATAACCTATCTTTGTCCTTGGTAATCCCATCACAAAATTGATACTCAAACACTCCCAAGGTCTATTTGGTATGGGTAAGGGTTGATAAAGTCTAGTATTCATTAATACTCCCTTGGCCCTTTGACACACAAGACAGCCTTCCACAAACTTCCTGATGTCTGTTTGCATCTTTGGCCAATAATAAAACCTTTGTATCAATTCTAATGTCTTGTTCAGACCAAAATGACCACTAAGACCTCCATAATATTTTTCTTTAATAACATTGTCCTGCATAGAGCATTTGGGAATACATAGTTGGCTTCCCTTAAACAATAGTCCATCTTGCACAATAAATTCAAAAAAATTAGAATGAAAACTATCTTCCAATTTAGTGCAAACCTCATATGCTTCGCTAAAATCTCTATCTCCTGCATACATTCACTTCAATGCATCTACACCCATGCTTTGGATTTGTACTTCTTGCATTGTTAACACTCTTCTACTAAGTGCATTAGCCACCTTATTGGCTTGTTCTTTCTTATTCTTGATCGTAAAGGTATAAGCCTACAAACTCTCGACCCATTTCATGTGCCTATGGTTGAGTTTTTCCTGCCCATTCAAGAAACTAAGAGCATGGTTGTCAGTATACACAATAAACTCCTTAGTCAGCAAATAGTGCCTCCATTTTTTTAATGCCTGGACCATGGCATACAATTCCAAATCATAAGAAGAATATTTCTTCTTTGCCTCATTTAGCTTCTCACTAAAAAATGCAATGGGCTTTCCTTCTTGACTAAGAATAGCCCCTATTGCAAAACCACTAGCATCACATTCTATTGTAAAAAATTTATTAAAATATGATAAAATAAGAACAGGACACTTGGCTATCTTTTGTTTGAGTTCCTCAAAACTCTTATTTGCTGCATTATTCCATTCAAACTTTGTTTTGCCTCCTCCTTTGATGGTGTCTAAAATTGGTGCACAAATGTTGCTGAAGTTTCTTATGAACTTCCTGTAGAATGTGGCCAAACCATGGAAACTTCAAACCTCTCCAATAGCCCTTGGTGTTGGCCAATTAATGATGGCCTCCACTTTAGATGGATCCATTTTCAGATCTCCTTGGATATCACAAATCCAAGATACACCAACTCTTGTTTCAAAAAGTCACACTTCTCCAAGTTTATCTTCAACTTTTGTTCCTGTAGCCTTTGACTAAACCATCTTCAAATTTTTTAGATGCTCTTCTTTATTCTTCCTATACACCAAAATTTCATCAAGGTAGACAACAAAAAACTTCCCAATGAAGTCATGCAAAACTTCATTCATTAGTTGCATAAACGTACTAGGAGCATTAGATAAACCAAATGGCATAACCAACCATTCATATAAACCTTCATTAGTTTTAAAGGTTGTCTTCCATTCATCTCCCTCTCATATCCTTATCTGATGATACCCACTTTTTAGATCTATTTTAGATAAATATGAAGCTCCCCCCAAACAATCCAACAAATCTTCTATTCTAGGAATAGGAAATCTATATCTTATAGTTATCCTATTAATGGCCCTAGAATCAGTACACAACCGCCACTTACCATCTTTTTTTGGAGCAAGAACCAAGGCTACGGAACATGGGCTAAGACTTTTCCTTGTCAACCCCTTGTCAAGAAACTCTTGTATTTGCCTAGCAATCTCTTCATTATGTTGTGGTGTCATCTTATATGCTGCCTTGTTGGGTAGCACTACTCTAGGAATAAGATCAATCTGGTGAATTATGTCTCTTATTGGTGGCAAAGACTCAGGCATTACCTCAACAATGATTTCCTTGTACTAGTTCAACAACTCTTCAACTTCTTTTGGGCCTGTTGTTCTATGTTCCTTCTTCCTATCTTCCTTAGGCTTCAGAACCAATGCAAAGCCTATTCCATCTTCTTCAAGAGTATTAATGAACTCTTTCTCACCCACCATCAACACACTAGGTCCAACTTGACCAACCCCTTTCTCTTCTCCTTCCGAATTCAATCTATATGTTACTCCATCCTTTTGGAAGCTATAAGAATTCTTCTCACCATCATGGCATGCCTTCCTATCAAATTGCCAAGGTCTTCCTAGCAAGAGGTGGCAAGAATCCATGGGCAAGATATCACACAATATTTTATCCTCATATTCCCCTATACTAAACTCTACCCAAGCTTGCTCATTCACAACTTCTTGTTGCCCTTTGTTCAACCAACTGACCTTGTATGGACAAGAATGTGGAAGTCTCTCTAACTTCAATTTGTTTACGGCTTCAAGTGAGATGATGTTATCTATGGAACCTAAATCAATTATTACTTTGCAAAACTTACCTTTCACCTTGCATTGAAATCAAAAAAGAGCCCTCCTTTGAGTGGTATCTTCTTTCAATGGTTCCTTAAGAAGTATCCTCCTTAACATGAGACATTCTCCCTAAGCCTCTATCATCAACTGAACTTCTGGTGAGTTCATACTCACATTATCTTCCTGCACATAAGTGACTCTCCTTTCACCATTTTGAGAAGTACATGCTCTTTGTGGACACTTATATTTTGGGTGCCCTATCTGACCACAACTGTAGCACTTCATTCTTAAGAACCTAGATCCTCTACCTGAACCACCTGACCTTCCTCCATTAGATCCCCTTCCACTGTAGCCTCCTCTACTACTTGAGTCTCCTACCTGCTCCTTAGGGTTAGACTCACCTTGGGACCTCTAGCCTTGTCTTCTATTGCTGAAGTTTCCTCTGCCTCGATCATTCCTTCCACTTCTCCCTCCTTGTTGCTGATCACCCTTCCTCTTTAACTTCTCTTCAACTTTAAGAGCAAATTGAAAACACTTCCCCAATGTATCTAGGGCCAAGAGGTTGATCTCCTCTAGTATGTTCATTCTCAGACCATTTAAATAACTGGCCACTCTTTCTGGTTCGTCCTCTTATTTCTTTGCCCTAAGAGTTAGTCTATGGAACTCTTCCATATAGGTATTCACATCTATCTCTCACTACCTCAAGCTTTGTAGCTTTTTGAGCAACTGCACTTCATGATCTGTAGGAAAAAATTGTGCCTTAATTTTTTCCTTCATTACTTCCCATGAAGAAATCATACTTTTATTATTTTGTATCCTTTCTCCTTGAATATAATTCCACCATGACAGAGCAAATCCTCACAGTTTTCCTTTTGCAATCCTTACCCTATCATTCTTTGGAACTTCATTCAACTCAAAGTGATTGGTGATTGCTTCAATCCATTCAATCACTTCCTCACTATTGAGACTACCTCCATATGTAGGTAGCTTATCAGTAATATCTCCTTTTATTGACTTTAAGGCATCAACAAATGCCTTTTGATCTGCACCCAATTCTATTGGTGGATCCTAGTGCTGTTCTTCTTCTTCATCTCCACTGGTACCTTCTTCCACCTCATTCTCCTTATCCTTTTTACTAGACTCCTTCTTGAACTCCTTCAACTTCTCTTCTAGAAGTTCCTCCATCATCTTTTCGATGGCATTTGGAGTCATACTTTTTGGAGGCATGGTGTGAGCCTCAGCTTCAACTTGTGATTCTTTTGCAAACATACACTTCCTAGCAAGACCTTATCTCGCTCTGATACCAATATGATGAGGAGGAAACAAGAATAAAAAAATAATACCAGTCATACTTATGAGATGGAAGGAAGAAGCTAGATAATTCTATAGCAAAGTCATAAGAAAAATGGCAAAAAACTTCAATATGAACAACACCTTATAGTTTGCATCCATTCATTCATGGCAAGCACATAGAGATGTTGCCTCACCACATGCATGATCCCTCAAATCTTAACCTATTCTTGCAAATGGCCATGAAATAAATATTTTACATTCCTCCTACCCACTTTCCACCATGTTCAAGCCACATTACATGGTGTTCACGTAAGCAAGAGGCACTTCTATTCAAATTGACTTTCAAAACATTTTATGAGTCTGTTTCTTGCAACAATGACTTCTACACAGTATAAATACCACTACTATTTTATTTAGAAGAAACCAATAGAGATTATGTGCATCAATTTGCAATGTTAAAATATTGAGGCATGCTAGAAATAATAGAGCATAAAACTAAGTAATAGGAAACCACCACAATGTTTTATTTCATCTATTTAAGGCACAACAAAAATAATTTCCCAATCTACTCAATGTTCTTAGCCTTCTTCTTAGGAAAAGAAAAAATAAAATCCTCTCCTCCCAAAATATTTCAGAGAGAATTTATAAACAAAGCCAAATAGTTAAAAACTGGTTTTGGCAACCACCAAACCCGTAAAGGTTTTCTTTAAACCTTTATTAAAGTTATAACACAATATAAAAAATATGCCCTAAAATTAAAAAACCACCCCAAATACAATGCAAACCCTAAAATTTAATAATAACAAAATATTTAAACACCTCCACAAATGCAATCCAAAAATTTATTCATGTGCCCAACACTTGCTCCTATAGCACATTCATTGCTCAAACTTCAAAACTCTTACATTACCAATCAATTTCGACCATCCAAACTTGTCTCCCACACATGGGAATGAGGTTTTATACTCATTTAGACTCTCGAAACCAAATGAAACCTCTCTAACTACCCCTCTAACCACTTTTATGCATTAATCACCTTATTTTATTGTCAAATTGACATTTTTAGTTGTCAATTGACAAGTTTTTGATCTTCCTTGCTACATGACTATCCCATTACATTAATATGGTCATTTGAAACCTTATTAAACACAATTTACATTAAAAAAAACTCATATCTACCCTTTGAACCCCCTACATGACTCCATTAAGCCCATTTTGGCTTATATTCTAATGTTGGCAATTTTACAAAATATTGCACTTTTAGTACCTTTTACATCTTTTAGAGGCTTTGATAGCCTTATACATTATTCAAGACCTTTATAGGTCTTTTCTATCCACTCCTAACCTAGGATCAATCCAAATCCATTCCCAGTGACCCCTAGGTACCTTGTACGCTCAATAATGCCATTAAGGCTTACATTAAAGCTTTGATTACAATATGATCAATCTATGATCAAAACAAGATCACATGTCCATGATTAAACTCATTAAAAGTTTTAATGACCTTAGAAGGCCATTTTTTTTCCAATCCACCTAAGCATCCATCAACGTCCCAACTGCTCATCTTGCCTCCTACTTGTGACCTTGGTGCTCCTACACCACTAGTACCTAAACCAAAGGACAAATATATTATTGGAACAAAGTGGATATTCAGGAACAAGCTAAATGAAAAAGGTGAAGTCACAAGGAACAAGGCTAGACTAGTATTCAAAGGATATGCAAAAGAAGGAATTGACTATGGGGAAACATTTTCCCCTATTGCAAGATTAGGAGTTAGGATGCTAATTGTATATTCTGCTTATAAAGGATTTAAGGTATACCTGATGGATGTCAAAACTACATTTCTTAATGGGATACTTGAAGAAGAAGTTTATATAGAGAATCCAAAAGGATTTATATATCCTAGCAAGAAGAATATGTTGTGTAAAATGCACAAGGAACTATATGGTTTGAAACAAGCCCCTAGAGCTTAGTATGAAAGACTACACAATTATTTGGTGAAGATTGGATTTACAAGAACAAGTGATAACATCAATATATACTTGAAGACTAGTGAAAACAATGAGGTATTGCTACTTAAAATCTTTGTTGATGATATCATATTTGGAGGAAAAGAATTATTATGTAAAGCATTTCTAGATGAGATGAAGAAGGAATTTTACATGCCTATGTTTGGTGAGATCAAATTTTTTGTTGGATTGCATGTTTATCAAATGAAGCAAGGGATCTTCATTACTCAATCGAAATACATCAAGGAGATATTGAAAATGTTTGGAATGGAAGATTCAAGACCAATTAGTACACCTAGGACAATAAGACATAAGCTATCTAAGAATGACAATTCTAGTTATGTGAACAAGACATTATATAGATCAATGATTGGAAAACTACAATATATTGTTTACAATAGACTTGATATTGCATTAGCAATTGGGATAGTTGAAAAATTTATTGTAAATCCCAAGGAGAATCACATGATGGAAATGAAAATGATGCTAAGATATCTAAAAGGAACAAAAGACTATAGATTGTATTATAAGAAGAATGATAAGTTTGAAACAAAAGTGTCCATTGATTCAGATTGGAAAGAAAATATTGATGATAGGAGAAGAAAAAGCATGGAGCTTTCCTTTTGGGAAAGAGATCAATTTTGTGGACAAGAAAGAAAGAAGAAAACTATATTTCTTAATCAACAACTAAAGCTGAATATGTGATAGATGTAGTGAATTGTTCAAATATCATATGGATTGAGCAATTGTTGAAAGATATGAAGAAAGAGAACACTAATCTAGTTATTATCTATTGTGATAACACTAGCTCTATAAACATATCAAAGAATCATGTGATGCACACAAAGAATAAGCATATTTCTATCAACTATCATTACTCAAGAGAGCTAGTACAAGACAAAGAAGTGAGATTAGAGTATGTGAATACTAAGGAATAAATAGTTGTTATTTTCACTAAATCTTTACCTAAGAATTCTTATGAATATCTAAGAGGTAAACTAGGGGTGATTTCCCTTGACAAGGCTACTTAAGCTTAGATGAAGCTCTACATAATTTTTTATTATTAGAATATCTAACGAATTGATGCAAACAGTCCTACTTTTGGAGTTGCTTGAAGTAGCAGTGAAGGAAGAAGGATAGAATGTTGTGTCAATCATAAATGGATGAAAAAGGAGACTTCATAACTGACATGATGATACCTACATGGACAAGATGCATAAATTAGACAAAGTATCTTTGGCATTATTGTCAAAGATGGAGATATATGCAATTCAGTTACCATGAGCAAGAAAAAATTGACATTGAAAGAGGGAGAGATTGTATACAAGATGTTTGTATGCAAGGTGTTTCCAGCAATACAAAAGAATCTTCAATTAATTTCATGATTTGATATGATAGAGGGAGCTTATGCGTTTCATATTAGAGCTACATAGATGAGAATTAGAATGAAACTAAAAGAAAAAGATTTTTGGACATAGAGATGAGAATTAGAATGAAACTAAGGATATTAATAAAGATCTGATACTCTACATGGAGGGAGTTTGCTCAATTCAGTACATGTTTGGATTGCATGATAACTAGAGGTGTTTCTATCAATGCCAAAGAGGGAGTGGTGTAGGAGCACTCACATAAAGTTCTTTTGGACATGATTTCTAAACTAGCCAACTTGAGGAATTCATCCCAATTTCATCATTAGGATAAAATCTTTTCTTGGGATTTGTTCAGAGCATTGTGGGGTCATTCTTCCCTATTCTATATTGATCTGAAATTTTATGTAAGCCGTATTGGTGGGAAGTCTCTTTGGGTTAGTTTTCCTATTTTATAATAATCTAGAATGTTTCATAGACCATCCTAGCAAGTATAAATAGAGTTTTTAGGTTTAGGTTTAAGTCAAGTTTTTGGATACGAAGTTACGAGGAGAAGAAATTTGTAGGAGAGCAAGTGCATATACTATTCATTTGATGAATCAATTAGAAGAATATTAGAATCAATTAGAAGAATATTATTATATATCTCTTTTTGGTGCTAGTTCCTTTTGTTTTTTCTTTTGTTGAGTTTATCTCTGCATCATTTTTGGTATCAGAGCTTAGGGAAAGCTCCTGAGGCAATTGGATTTTATGTTTGGATTAGAGTCAGAAGCTGAAACATCAAACATGGTCACCAATGTTGAACTGGCAAAGAAGATGCAAGAACATGAGAAAACCAATAAGTGGTTATTGGATGAATTTGAGAAGCTGAAGGGCCAAATGGAAAAGAGAGCAAATGTTTCCTCAGAGAAAGAGGAAGAAGGGGAAGAAGAGGATACCTAAGCAAGAGGCAGTTAACTTACCTACAGACTAGAGATACTTCATAGAAGCCCTTGAAAGAGTTGGCAAGAAAAATGCCAAAGGTGACCTACCCATCTTCTCGAGAAAGATGGATGTTGACGTTGTTGTGCATTGGATAGAAGCTTTGAACAACCATTTTGAATGTGAAAATATAGTAGAAAAGGACAAGGTAAAAATTGCCAAGTCAAAGTTGAAGGGACCAACCCTCACTTGGTGGAATTTCACCTAGGGAGAAAGGGTCAAAGAAGGTAAGAATATGATAACTTCATAGGAAAGGATGTGTGGCAAGGTGAGAGAAACATACTTACCTAAGGATTATGAAATCCAACTTCATCAAAGGAGACAAAGTTTAAGACAAAAGGGGCTATATATCATAGCCTATACTAAATAATTCCAAAAATTAAGCCTAAGGGAAAAGTAGAGTGAATGTGAAAGTGTAAAAGCTGCTAGATATCTCAATGGATTGAGGTTGAACATTCAAGAAGAACTTAATTTATTGTGTCCTAATACAATACATAAATGTTATCAACTAGCATTGAAGGTGGAAGCCAAATTGAAAAGAAGGCAAGAACAAAATAGCAGAGGAAGAGGAAGAAATCAAAGGGGAAGAGGAAATTTCCAAGGAAGAGGAAAAAACCATGAAGATCATAAGGAAATAAAGAAAGAAACCAGTCAAAGAAAGGAAATTTTAGAGGTAATTTTAGAGGTAAAAGAGGCACTTCAAGAGGTGGATTTGGTGGTAGAAGGGCAAGTCAGATCATTTTTTTCAATTGCAATAAGGAGGGACATTATGCATCTAGGTGTCTGGATAGAGCTAGTTCAAGTTCACAAGGTGAAAGAAGAACACATTTGGTACAAGATGATGAATACCAAGAGAAGGAGATGGTTGACTCATATAGTGTACCCAAAAGAGGAGAAAGTTTAATGATGAAAAGAACACTTTTGGAAGTGTCTACTACCATTGAGCCACTACAAAGGAAAACTATCTTTAGGACTACTTGCAAATCAGGAGGTAAGGTATGTAAAGTCATTGTTGACTCAAGATCTACTAAGAATTTAGTTTCTTTTGAGATGGTTGAGAAGTTAAAACGTAGGAGAATACCTCATTCTTTTCCTTATAAGGTTTCATGGCTAACAAAGGGTCAACAAACTCTTGTAAATGAGCAAGCATGGGTTGATTTTCATATTGAAAAGTATAAGGATAGAATTTTGTGTGATATAGTTGACATGGATGCATGCCACCTATTATTTGGTAGGTCATGGTAGTATGATTTGCAAGCACAACATGATGGAAGACTCAATATAAACACCATCAAGAAGGATGGAAAGGTGATTAGATTGATCTCATTTTCTGATCATGAAGAAGTGGAAGAAAATAAAGAGAGAGAAGCCAAAATTATGATGGTTGATAAAAATGAATTCTTATGGGACATGAGGGATGAACCTGGGCCTTGTTCTCTTTTGATGCCTAACCCACAACCACAAGAACCCATTGGAAATGGCAGAAAGGAAGCTGAAACAAAGAAGGCAATCCCTAATGAAGTGAAAGAACTTTTGTATAAGTATGACGGTTTGATTTCAGAAGGTATACCAAAGTCTTTACCACCTATATGAGACATTAGTCATTGTATTGATTTCATTCCTGGAGCTACTTTACCCAATAAGGCTGCATACAAGAACACACCTCAACAAAATGAGGAGATTGCTAGACAAGTAAAGGAGTTACTCAATTCTAGCTTGATTGTGAAAAGCTTAAGCCCATGTGTTGTACCTACTATTTTGGCACCCAAGAAGGAAGGAACTTGGAGGTTGTGCATTGATTCTAGAGCCATTAATAAGATTACAATCAGATATAGGTTTCCAATACCAAGAATTGAAGATATACTTGATTGTTTGGGAGGTGCAAAGTATTTCTCCAAGATTGACTTTAAAAGTGGGTACCATCAAATAAGGATAAGAGTTGGAGATGAGTGTAAGACAACATTCAAAACAAATGATGGATTATATGAATGGAAGGTAATGCCATTTGGACTCTCTAATGCTCCTAGTACCTTCATGAGACTTATGAATGAAATACTCAAAGACTTCAATGGCAAGTTCATCATAGTATATTTAGATGAAAAATTAATTTTCAGCAAGACAAAGGAAGAACACCTAGAGCACATTGACAAGGTTTTAAGAAGACTTCATGAGGAGAAATTGGTAATAAACTTGGAAAAGTGTTTGTTCATGCAAGAGGAGCTGACATATCTTGGTTTTGTGATCTCCCAAGGTAGCTTGAAGATGGATAAAGATAAGGTAAGTGCTATACTATCATGGCTACCCCCAAAAACAGTTGGAGATGTTAGAAGCTTTCATGGTCTTGCTACATTTTATAGGAAATTCATAAGAAATTTTAGTCATATATGTGCTCCTATGTTAGAAACTATTAAAGGAGGAAGGAAGTGTAAGTTTGCATGGAGTCAATCAACAAATAAAGCTTTTGAATTGCTTAAGAAAAAGGTTAGTGAGCAACCAATTCTTTCTTTACCTAATTTTAACAAAGTTTTCCAAGTAGAATGTGATGCTAGCAAGGTTGCTATAGGGCTAGTTCTTAGTCAAGAAGGAAAACTAGTGGTTTTCTCAAGTGAAAAACTCAAAGAAGCCAAGCAGAAATACTCTTCATATGACCTAGAAATGTATGCATTGGTTCAAGCTCTAAAAAGATGGAGATATTACTTGTTGCCAAAGGAGTTTGTTGTAACCAAGCACTCAAGTTTTTTGAATAGCCAAGAAAAATTAAGTCAAAGGCACATGAAATGGGTGGAGCATTTACAGGCCTAAACCTTCACCATCAAGCATAAGAAGGACATATCAAACAAGGTTGTTGATGCTCTTAGTAGAAGGAATCTAACTATCTCCCAGATATAGCTAGAAAGTTTGGGAATTGAATCACTCAAGGACATGTATGCAGTAGATCTAGATTTTTGGCAACATCTACAAGGTATGTATGGAGTTTGGTGAAAGATGCCATGCTAATTTTCTTAATTTTTTGATAGAAGACAAACTTCTTTTCAAAGGAGGACAACTATGTGTACCCAGGTGCTCTATGAGGACAACCATTATCAAAGAGAAGCATAGTGGAACAATGGGTGGACATTTTGGTTTCAATAAAACCTTAGAATTGGTTAGAAGGTACTACTATTGGCCTAAACTTTAGACTAATGTTAGATACTTTATGGAAACATGTATGATTTGTCAAAGGGCCAAAGGATGGACTACAAATACAGAGCTTTATCAATCTTTTCCAATACCATCTAGGCCCTAGCAAAGCATAACGATGGATTTTGTAATGGGGCTACCACAGACGCAAAAGGGGTATGATAGTGTTTTTGTTGTAGTAGATAGGTTCAGAAAAATGGCTCACTTCTTACCATGTAAGTCGACCAATGATGCTTCTCATATAGTAGATCTCTTTTTCAAGGAATTCATAAGGATTCACGGGCTACCCTTCAACATAGTTTTAGACAAGGATGTAAAGTTTGTAGGATACTTCTGAAGAACTTTATGGCAGAAACTTGGAACCAATTCATCATTCTCATCATCTTACCACACTCAAACTAATGGCCAAATAGAGGTAGTTAAGAACACTCACAAGACAACATGCAGCAAAATGGGACGTAATCCTACCCCAAGTTGAATTTGTATATAATGACTCCATCAATAGAAGTACAGGAAAGTCACCATTTCAAGTGGTGTATGGAATTCATCCTAGAGGGATCTTTGAGTTAAGAGATATGATTTCATAGCAACAAGTTAGTGCCCAAGGAGAAGAATTTTCTATAGCCATAAAAGAAATCCATGATGAAGTCAAAGCATAACTAAAACAAACCTCTAACAAGTATAAGAAGCATGCAGATCAGAAATGGAGACACCTAGAATTTGAAGTGGAAGATTTAGTATGGGAAAATCTCAAGAAAGAGAGGCTACCAAAAGGTAAATATACCAAGCTTATGATGAGAAAACTAGATCCTTGTCAAATATTGAAGAAGTTTGGAACCAATGCTTATGAGATTTGATTGCCACTTGAGATTAGCATCTCTCCCATCTTCAACATAGCAGACCTCACACCATTCAAAACAACCAATGAAGAAATTAATACAAGACAGATTGCTGATATCAAAGACATTAAACATCTACCATTTACAAAGACACTACAACTAGAAAGAATACTTGACACCAACATCATCAAGCAGACAAGAGGAAAGGAGTCCAAGTAGTATTTGGTAAAAATCAAAGGTTATTCTAATGTAGATGCTATGTAGATGATTGAACAAGATATCAAGAAGTAGGGTACCACTCTACAAGAGCTCATCTTTCTTGGGGAGTATGGTTTAGGAGCACCCACGTAAAGTTATTTTGGATGTGATTTCTACACGAGTCGACTTGAGGAATTCATCTCAATTTTGTAATTAGGATAAAATGTTTTCTTGGGATTTGTTCATACCATTGTGGGGTCATTCTTCCCTATTCTATATTGATCTAGAATTTTATGTAAGTCATATTGGCAGGAAGTCTCTTTGGGTCAGTTTTCCTATTTTCTAATAATCTAGAATGTTCCATAGACCATCCTAGCAAGTATAAATAGAGTTTTTAGGTTTAGGTTTAAGTCAAGTTTTTGGATATGAAGTTACAAGGAGAAGAAATCTGTAGGAGAGCAAGTGTATATACTATTCATTTGATGAATAAATTAGAAGAATATTAGAATCTATCTCTTTCTAAAGCTAGTTCCTTTTGTTTTTGTTTCCGTTGAGTTTATCTCTACATCAGGGAGATTATTGGAAACTACAATTGGAACAATTGTTATGTTGTCATTGATGTCAAACTTTACTAGTTAGACAATTTTCTATTTGATTTGAGTGCTATATCTAGATGATCGATGAAGAGGATTTGAGAAGTCAGTCATAACAAAAGCACTTAGGAGGAAAGGTTGAGTTATAAGAAGAAACTAAAATAGGCACTTCATTCATTAGAATTTGACAAGATAAAGTGATTATTTAATCATGTTACTAGTGAATAAGACAATTGCACTAAAGCCTTGAAGAAATGATCAAAGACTAACCAAATGTATAGGTATGACCGAGTAATAGATCAAAAGATTAAGGAACTTGAAATAGATGTCAAGTGATGTTAGTGTTGACCGATTGCTAGTACAAGCCGACAAGAATTAGTGTCAACCGAGCATCAGTACTAATCGAGTATCAATATATATGCTAAACAAGAATGATAATAGTAATTGAGTAACCCATTGATGACCGACTATCATAATATAGTATTGGCCAAGGGACAACATTTAACAGTTTAAAAGAAACCATGATTTCTAACTGATAAAGTTGATTTTTTGGAATATGTAAAGAATATTGAAGATAAGGATGGATGACCTAAAACATTTAAATCAAGGGAAATCATGTTTATGCATTTCTATGCACAAGGACTCAAGAAGAAGTTTAAAGAAGTTTCTAGAAGCAAAAAAGAAGGGATGAAATGGTGGAAAGATTTGATGAATCTGACTTAAACCTAAAGATCTATGGTGATGAATAAATGGTAAAAGATCACAATTACCTATTGAAGGAGGTACAAGGGTTAAGTTTGTGTGTGTTGGCAAGGTTAGTAGCACATGTGAAGACCTAACAAGGTTGGAATAGTTTGTTGATGCTATGATTAATGAACTCAAGAAGAAGGCTGAGGAGAGTTGAGAAGAGGTGAAGAGTAATTGCTTAAGGGGTTGCCAAGTGAATTAGAGAAAAAGATGACAATAAAGGCCAGTCAGTGGATCAACATGCGAGCTGAACATAAATTTGTATTTGCAAAGTGAGTTGTATTTGTTAGATCAAAATTACTTGTTGTTACTTTTTAACCATTGCATTAGTATTGAAATCCTTTAATCAAGGTTGACCTAAAAGTCATATGTAAATCCTTTAATCAAGGTGGAATTATAATGGAATGTTCTAAAGCCCTCTAACAAGGCCACTCCTAATAGGGTAATTAAATACTTTAATAAGGTCATATTTAACATTGTATTTCGTAACCTTTAACATGGCTAGCTCCTAACAGAGCTGACTTTAAAAGAGTGAAAATTGGTGACATGTTGTTGGTAGTTTTCACAAATTGGGTTTCCATGTTAAATCCTAGTGTCAAAATAGTGTGAATGTTATTTGTAATCATTTATTGTTAATATTTACATTCTACAAGTCTATTATGTTTAGGACAATTTAGTGCTACTTCATGTTACTAAATGTTTACTATAGAGACCGAGCTACTGGATGCTGAGATCTGAAGAAATTTAAGTGTTTGAATGTTCAATTTTTACATCTAGACCTTGGATAATTGATTCACACCCCCCCCCCCTCTCAATTATTCTAAATATTCTAACATCCCATCCACATCAATAGATACTATCAAGGCCTTTTTGGAATAGACACACAGGCTACATTTGGCAATGCATTTATGACAACCTACACTTGGTTGACCTCACAAGTAGCTAAACTAGCATCCCTTTCTGCATGGTGGCCCAAGTAGTTTAACATGCCATTTCTTATGGGCATTAATGATGGGTTTGACCAATGGTTTCCTTATTTTTTGGGTGGATTTGGTGTCATTTTTTCCAACATGTTCTTTTTATGACCATCAGTTTCTTTTCTTGCACTGATCCCTATTTTCTTAGTGATTTGATTCTTTTTCCAATGATTTTTCTGAATAGAGGGCATTTCTAGAATTTTTTTGTTATGATGGTCAATTGGTCATCAAATTTATGCCCACTGTTTGTTAACATCGGTTCTACATAAATGACACTTGTTAGCCTTTCTAGCTCTACTTAGACCTATTGATGCTTTTTTGCTCATATCTCGGGCATACAAACTATTTTCCACAAATAAGATATCACCAAAAAGCTGGTTCCAAGCCTGTCACAGTGCACTTTACTTTCTCACACATCTATCAATGAAAACTTCTTCAAAATAATGTTTTCCCAACACTATAGAGGGAAAAAATGTCAACACCTTAATCCGATCACACAATTATGTAATCATATATAGCCATTTTCTAAGGCATCTTAATTAAATATTAGATATTAAATTAATTTATGTTAACCCCTAGTTAATTAATTTAATCAATTAACTATAGTCTAATTAATAATCAAACGAAAACCAATTGTTTGATTTATTAATTAAATCCCTATTCCTATATTAAATAAAATAAATTGCAAATTTATTTAATTTAATTTCAAATTCCTCCCATATAATTAATTTAATTAATTAATTAGATATCTCAAATCTTAACTAACCCAAAACTCCGCAGTTAGCTTGATCCAACCCATGCACTAATAATTATCCTTTTTAATCAAATAATAAATTTATTTAACTAATTCCCCCACCTTCCATGTCTCTAACAAATCCACTGACCAACAATATCAACCCCTTATCTAAACCACATCATCCACTTATTTAAGTACAATCACCTTCCCTAGACCACTTGCACAATTTAAGCCATGAATTAAGACTTTTTAACTCAAGCCCAAGTCCACTCTCATACCAATTCTCCCTCTCTCACCTAAGAATACTAAAGTCAATATCACATCTCATTCACTTGACTATCCCTCTAGAATTTCTATCCTCTAAGACTCATTCTCCTTGTGACACTTGTTGTGAGGCTATGGATTTGAGAAAGCATAATCCATGTGCTCATCTTTCTTTCATCCTAGCCATCCCTTAGGATCTTTCTTCATTGCATCTTGGTCATCCATTTTCCTTACCCTTGGCCTAGAAATTGAACCCCACATCCTTCACAATTCATCCACCTTTTGAGTAAAGTTATTATTCTATTTTGAGATCCAAAGCTACCAAAGCACTATTTCTATACTCAAATTTTCATTCATACATCCATCATTGAATCCACATTTTGAAGCTTGATGAAACCATTGAGAACACATTCCATCTTGGACAAATCATCTACATGTTGGGAGCATTTTGGATAACAATGTTTTCATATTCTTCTTTTTCATTGGTTTTTGATTTGTAGGTACTCTCATATATGTTTGTTTATTGAATCAACTTGTTGGATGTTTAATCTTGATTTTATATCATTTTGAGCACTATTTTTCATAGCATACACTCATGTCCTATGAAATATTAATTGTCCCCAAAACCTTGAGTTCATCCTTCAACTTATCATCTTCACTTAATTCCTCATATAAATCCTAGATTACGAACTACCCTAGTTTCTTAAAGGGATTGTGAATGCATTGCATAATATCATCTACATGAAAAACCTTGTGTGGTAATTTTAAAAATGTCCCTTTAGGATCATCCTCCATAGACTTAAAGAAATGTATTTTAAATTTTATCCTAAGCTGATCCTTGGTATCAACAAATTTAGGGGTTCACATAGTTTGATAATTACAAATGCTAAATTTTGAAGAGATAAGTACCTTTTTACGCCTTGATCAAGGGTTTGATGAATGATATATGTATTATTCCCCTAATTTTTGTTTTTTATCTCAAATAATCTTCAATCACTTTACAATCTTTCACTTATGATATTATGGTGATGAATAATGGCTTTAAATCACCTTTTATTCCTTTGCATCTCATAAAGTAGCTTTCATAATGCATTGTAGCTTGGCACATAATTGCATTCAAATTGTGGTTTGTATTTTTTATTGTGATCCTCAAAAGTATATCTAATGTCCAAAATTTTCCTTATTAATAATATTTATTTTAACTAATATTCCCTTCAGTGTTATAGTTAATTTTAATCAATTAATTATATTTGTTATATTCAACTATCTATTCAAATAGTCTTTCTATCTTATGATATTTAAATCTAATTTGAGTACTTCTCCTAATGTATTCATTAATTTCAATACACATTTCTTCATAAGATTCCCTTTTAAATAATAACTTATTTATTTAATTCTTACACATCCTGATATTCTTCTAAGGAATGACTACTTTAATTTATTAAATTAATCCCTAACCCACCTAAAAATCTTAGTCCACTTTCATTACCTCACTTGCTAAACTTACTCTTGTTCCTAATCACTCACTAAGCACACTTAAAAAATGATTTTGTAAATTATTAGTGCTAATGAGTATGAGAAACTTTTACCAAGAAAGCCACCAAACTTCCATAAATTATCCAATCTTCTTGTCCCCCACACATTTCTCCAAAATTTCTCACATATGTTTGAGTGACCTTGAGACTCTCAAATATTAAATGCTCATTGTTGACTTTTCCATGGTCATCCCATCTAGGCCATGTGTTTCCTATGTGGCTCCTATTTGGATGTCACATAAGTTCCATCTCATTAAAGCCATCAAATCTCATCCAAAAATCTATAAATAGAGCCTTCACAAAGAGCAAAATCATCTATCATTCTTGCATTGTTGTCATGCTTTTTTCATTCTAGGTTTTTTAAAATTATTTTAGTATTTTATTGCAATCTTACTTCATTAGAATCTAGAAATAACATCTTAGATCTTATGGGAATGAATCTTATAGTTTTTTGATCTTACATATCATTCTACTTTAATCTGGCATCTGTGTCTTCATAATTTGATGAGTGCTCAAGACAAGATCTCAATACTTTTTCTTGAGTTCATCATCTTTTCATTATCTTAGCTTTACATCTCCATTCACCAATCCATATATAATCACTTGGGAATTAGTTGTTTGTGTCTTAATAGAGCAAATCTACATCCTCAAAATAGAGAAAATCAAACAAGCTTTTGCAAGTGCTCTTTTTTAGCCTTTATCAAATGTTGTCAAGAATCTTTGTGTTTTTACATTTATATGCATGCTTTGATATCTATTATTTGCTAACCCTCTAAATTTTGACATGATTTGAGCTTGACTACATAGGTTGAAGATTTCCCCATACACAACATAAATATTCCTTTGAAGGTGACTTTACTATGTTCCTAGCTTGCTTCTACATCTAGATATAATGATCACTTTTAACAATCTACTAGGTTTAGGGGTTAGGTAAGGATTTATCATGAAAAATTCCCCTCAAGTCCATAACCTAACTTTTTTCATTGGTGAAATTACCACATAAGATAATGATGCAATATTTTCTTTGTTGTCAATTTGTTCTTTTTCTAACCCATGTTTTGTTTGTATGACTTTTAACTTCTTCAACATCGACTAGATTTTATTTCTCTTTTTATTCTTCCTAATCTCTCTTTGTACCAAACCTCCCTTATTCATACTATTATAGTTTTATCAATAATTATACTAATGTGACTTGAATTGTTGCATTTAAAACATATCACATTTGGTGTTCCCATACATTAGGTTCAATTGATATGTTCTTAATCTACATAGCTTCACCACATGCCCAAGATTATTGCATTTGTAGCATGTTATATTTTCCTTATTCATAGTTCTGAATCTACACTCAATTGATTTGTCTCCATAATTGTAATATATGAATTAGTGACTTGAAAATGAAGTAGTATTAGGATTTCTTATGCATTCTCTTTCCCTATGACCAAACTTGATGCATGAAAATACCTCTCATTGAAATTCTATCTAATAAGTGTCCTTACAGGTTCACTAATTTGCTCATCTACTAAAATGTCTTGTTGACCAGATTTTGAACTTCCCCCTTTCTCAAATCTAGAATTATGTGTTTTACCTTTTGGTTTTTGTCTTTCCAATTTCTCATCAGATCTTGCAAGTTTAGGTTTCTTATTAGTTTAATTGACAACATGAAGCTCTTCAAGTTGAATTCCAAGTTCTTCATTATGACATGTGGCCTTTTTGTTACTATCTCCATGTTTCTTTCTTCCTTCTAATTATTTTCTCAATATCTTTACTTTGACTTTCATTTCATGTTTTGATTGTGCACATTCTTTTGATATTTATTTTTCATTCCTTTTATTTTCTTCAAGTTCCTTATCATTCTTCATACAACATATTCTATTTCATGTTTCAAATCCTCTTTCCCTTGTTCAAGATTTTCATAATTTTCTTTTGAGCTTGACATGTCTTCTTTCTACTATAATTGCTCCATGAGTTAATTTCTTTTCTCAAAGGATGTGCTTAATTGATTGTTCAAATTACAAATTATTTTTTTCATCTTTGAATTTTCTTATTAGCCCAAGCACTTCTTCTCTTATCATATCAAGATCTTAAAGTGTAATTTCTATTTGTCTTGATACTTTTTCCATTGATTCATTTATCAAGATCTTCCTCAAGTTGTTGTATGCCAAAAATTGTGACATACTTTTATAAACCATTATACTTGAGAGGACCCATGGAGAGGGAGTCTCAAGAGATGACTTACAACTTCCAATATGACATAAAATGGAAAATAAGAAAATGAAGTATGAGTGTAGCTCTCAAATGAACCTAAATAGGAGAACCTTGCAAGATGCACCATATAATGGAAGATTCAAATATAGGAGAAACAATTCTAGTACTAAGAATCAAGAGAGTATGAAAATGCAAATGTAAGCTAGAATGAGTGCTAATTCAAGATCTTGAGAAGAGTGCTCCCCTTAATACCATAAACCATAGTAGAAAACAAAGAAATAACAATAAATGTGAGAACAAAATATGGACTTCTTATTTGCGCCACAAATGTGGAATTATAGAATTCACAAGTACAATATGTTACTCCACATGCGCACCTTTATTACAATAATTTGCAAGACAAGTTGCAAACTATGACCTAGAGCTTTCCTAGACAATGTTTAGGCCTTTCTTAAATAGACAATTTTATGCTAGTCGAGAAGGTTTAAGACATTGAAACTTAATACCTAGGGCCGTAGACCCTAACAATACACATAGAGTCATCCAAATACATCTTTGACAATTACTTTAGAAATTTTGGGTAGACCAACTTTAGAAGGCCATAACTCTCGAATTGTTGCTCTAATTGGCTATTATAACCATTGTTCGGAAACACTGACTCTTAATCTATAGACCTGGAATGGTGTAAGTGCCCTTTTGTTGAGTTTTTGGACCTCATCCGGGCACTCTAAGGCCTCCAACGGTGAGCTTGAAGATTTTTCTACAAAATTTTC
Source organism: Cupressus sempervirens (assembly GCA_028749045.1). Lineage (NCBI taxonomy): Eukaryota > Viridiplantae > Streptophyta > Pinopsida > Cupressales > Cupressaceae > Cupressus > Cupressus sempervirens. The sequence goes on from CM053784.1 coordinate 263,930,581, forward strand.
CACCAAAAATCCACAATAACTTCTTCAATACTTAAGTTGGAGCAAAGCTATTTTTATGGTAGGCTTATAAGTCTAAAATGAACCTTCATATAGAAAATGAGAACATTCTGAGCTCGTATGATAAACTTACTAAAAATAGCAAGTTTCCATAAATAGTAACCACCCTATCTACTAGTCCTTATTAAAATAGAAAAAATATTTTTATGTGATGCAAGATTGCTCTTACACCTAGGATGCTCCCACATTAGATGTACATGAAACAACAAGAAAAAGAGATAAACTCATAAGATGCGAAAGATTACAATGCCTCCTATTTAAGCTAGGTGATGTAAGCTAATGTAATAAAGGAAACTAAGCTAGTATGCAAGTAAGCTAAAATAAATGTAAGCTACGATGAGTGCAAGAATGCTCAAACAAGATGCAAGAATGCAAGAGTGCAATGAGTACTGCAATAGCTCTATAATGAAACCTTCAACAAAATAATAACATGAACTCCAAAGATGAAGAGAGTGAGGAGAGAGCCTCATTTTAAAGAGAAAAAGATAGTAGATTAAGAGGAAAAATATATGATGGATAATAATCCTCATTTTAACTTTGGTGCACAAGATTCTCAAGAGGCAAAATCAATGGATGTGACCTTAAGAGGCAAAACAAATGTAGAGGAGAATAAGAGGCAAAAGAGATTCCATTACCTTGGAAAGTGTGCATTCAAAGTGTAGAAAAAAAATTCTTTTTCTTTCATTTTTATATTAGAAAATTCCTTTTTCATGTACAGACATATGATACAGGGGATTTATTTAATTAAAAGGGAGTATGTTATTCTAATTAAATAAAGACTTTGGATAAGGTGGTAAAAAATAACGTAAAATAGATAAAATATTTTTTATATGGTTTGATCAAGGATAATTGATTAAAATTATGCAAATTGATTAAGCATAGATTGTAGTCTAGTATAGAAATAAAAAATGCTAAAAATGGAGCTTATAGTTTACTAGACCATTATTGGGTGATTATAATTGTTAGGCTTCCTCCAAGGTACAAGACTCTGAAATCAATTGTTAGAATCAAGAAACACTAAGAGAGGAGGGATGGGGGTGAATCAATGTTATGCAATTCTCCACTTTGCCAATTCATGTGAAAATTAACACTATTACAGTCACTGATTATTAATCTCCTATCATAAATGATTATTAAACTTTCAAAAATAAATTCACAGCTAATATCGAAAAATAACACAACTACAACTTCACCAATAAAATATGGAAAGAAATTTAGAACACAAAGAACACTATTTTCAGACAAATCATCCCTAGGAAAACCCCTAAGGGAAAACCAGTTTTGCAGATGGAAAATATATTAACTTTATCAAATTAAGAGATACAAAATTCCTTGCCTCTCACTAGCAAAATTCATACAACCTCCTAATTTCTCCTACTGATATTCCCCACTGCTATCTCCAACACTATCACTGCACCTTGCTAACACTGCAAGACTGTGTGCTATCATTGCAAACTCATTTGCTAACACTGCAAATGCTTCTACAACTCTTGTTGTTCTCTGTTCTGTTCTCCAAATGCCTCCCTTGACCCCCTTTTATACTACTTAACCAAGAGGTTTCTACTTGCTTCTTGATAAAGATAACTCAACTAAGAAGTTTCTAGTGGCTTCTCGATTAAAACAACCTAACCAATAGGTTACTAGTGGCTTCTAGAAGGAGGTCAATTAATAACAAATAATTATTATAACTCTTAACAATTATTTATCAATTAATCACATGTGGACGAATAGTTGTCCAAGCTACCTAAAACTAACAATTCGTTTATTAACCATAAACCCAATGCAATGAGAAGCAAACAACTCAAACATAAAACATACATTCACAACATTCTAACTAATCGTGAGAACCATATTAAGGGGAAAATCACAGTGGAGATGGAACTTACAAATAATCACTCTGCTAAAAGTAATGTTTTGTTAGAGGATTTTATACAATGGGGTATGTACTTGCATATATACACACTACCAATAGCTCACTTCTCAGATTACAATATAGACAGCCCACAACCTTATAGAACAAAGATGGATTATAATCTAAAAGATGAACTAAATGATAACATCAATTATGCTTGGACATTTCGATGCAATAAAAGATCTTGATCACACACCAAAACCCTATTGTGTAGCTCAACTATCCTCTGCCATCTTCTTCTTCGCATAACAAATATCATCATTGATCATTTCTATATCATCTCCAACATTTGCTAAACTTGACCAACTCAAAAACTTAGATCTTATATATCATTCATCAAGAATAATGTTCTTAATTAGTCCACCCAAGAGGAGAACATAACATGTCTAAAGTGTTGGCTATATCTTTGAACAAAACATTCATCTGTCATTGTTTATCATCATATGCCTCTTCTACTAGGTTGCACCATAGACCTCTTCTACTAGGCCAACTCTATCATCTCAATCTCAATAACCAACGTGTATCATTGACCCATTAGGATTGGTGACCAATCTACTAGATGATTGTGTTTGTTCTTCACTGCTCTTTGTCAAACCAATATAGAGACTAGCATAACTTGTTCATCAAATGTTAACAACTGAAGCAAAGCTAAAATAAGTTAGACTATATCATCTTGAAGCTCCTCCTAGGTTTTCTCTCTAAAATTCATCTGTACCTAACCGCACCAAAGATTTTTTTGTACCCTTCTCACTAACCTTGTACTCCCATACTTAAGTCATTTTATTTTTTCATCTTTAGTAACTCCACATCTTAACAAGTGACCATGCAAACTATGAAGTTTTGCCATCAATGACAACATACAAGTCATAATGCAGTCTCTTGCCAACAAATAACCCCATTTGGTCGCCTATGTGGCATTAGGCAAGTATCCAATTATTATATTAAAGCCGCTTCCTAGCAGTTATGCAAACATTGTGAGTGGGACCGCATATTGGACATGTTATATTGATTAATTGGGGGTCTAATGAATTTTTTTTTGGATATGTTATTGGCGATTGTTAGTGAAGCATGGGTTGTTTTCCATCTTTTTTACCACTTTGTGATTGACAATCTCTACAAGGAATTCGTGAATATCCATAAAGTAAAACCTTAGCTTTAAGTAGTTGGCTCACATACAAGAACCAAAAAAGAGTCAAAATCCAACATATCCTTTCCCCTAATATATCATAAGAAAACATTAAATGAAATCATAAAACAATAAATACACCAAAATAATTTAATTAAATACCTAAAAACGTATATTAATACATCACCCATATTACTTTTAAGGTAAAGTAAGGTCTTTCTCCTGTACACTAAAAAATACTGTTTACCATGAGTGAACAAACGCAAGTTCATTTGGACGAGTGCTTCTAGAATTTAAGGTATTTCCAAGGAAAAGCGACTGCACACAAAATGAGAAAGCTCAAAGTACCAAAAAACCTCACAAGTATTTGTGAAAAAAATCCTCTGCCAATCAAATATTTCATCGTCACTGCGAGCTCTTCTCACACGCTTTCTCCTTGATGGTAACTGCTCCCTAATTTCAGGGTAAGATCCGATTTTTTTAACAGTTTTATTCAATATGTAACCAAATTGAAAAAAAAAAAGTCGCAGGCATGGTTGGAACTTGGAAGAATAACAAATAGCCCATATGAGCGAAAAGCTTAAACAAAAATTACAGATGGGTTTTGAGTAGAGGAAGATCATGGAACCCTAAATTGTGAATATAAAAAAATCTCGCATTCACATGATGTGTGACAATTATCTCGCTTTAGAATACTGTCCCGAGATAATTGCTCAGGCGTCATTTTGGATTTAGCAAACGACAGCCTGGATCTCGTGCAATACCCTGAATTTGACTGCTACATCCCTGGGAACCCTAACAACCAGAAAGCCCATTTCATGTGACCTCCTGCCTAACGGTGACACCAGAAGTCAACTTCATCTACCACTTACAAGTTGTTATCACTGTGAATTTTTACTTTGATTTAAGTAATATTATAAATATTGTCATCAGATAATTCACAATAAATTATGGGTAGAGTTAAAAGAGACCTCCCAAACTAGTAAACCTGCAGATTCAGAAAGATTAGTAAAATTTTATATCCTCACATCATTCAGACATCTGGGTCTTGCTAGAAATACCCCTCTAATTCTCGCTCTCTCTTCCTTTAATACATTTAAGCGAGGTCGGAATCCCCTACAAAATAAAGCTGACAGGTTAGAAATCCTGCAGACTGATAGAGGAATCTGAGATTCATGAATGGTACCTATATTGAAGGAACAAGGTACAGATACCTTTTTGGAGGAGGCTACAAGTCAAACAAAGCAATCAGAGAAGGCTTGATTGGAATCAGGCCTTGTGAGATTACAGACAGGAGAACGGATGACATAAAGTACAAGGTTGGTTGTTTCTTTAGGTGAAATGATTGATATTGAATGACTAATTTGTTGCCTGAGAAAGAACAGCAGATCTTTCTATTCTTTATCTTTGTTGGTTAGATTGGGGAAATAAAAGAGAGAGGGGTTTGTATTGGGTCAGAATAGGTTTGATTTGAAAAGCTTCTTTCTGAATTTGTCTTGGATAATCCAGCTTGGGGTTTATTGATTTAGAGCTTCAAATAGCTGAAAAGTTCTCAGAAAGCGCAAAATAAGGGTTTTCCTCCTCTTCCTTTTTAGGAATTTGGGTGGGCCGAGTTTTGAAGATGGATAAACTTGGAGATGAGATGAATAAGGCAGGAGCCTTATCCAGGGAAAATTCAGGGGAGAATACGGTACTCCCGACTGCAAATTTAGCCGGGTTTGGTGACAATTGTGATCGGTTATCGGGAAAGTTCGACAATGAGAATGAGGATTTTGAGGCCGCGGAGAAAATTATCCTCAAATGGGACATGGCTTCTGAAAGTGCAAGTCAATCGATGCTCTTTGAAGGGAAAAGCGAGGAGGCTGAGAAGTATCTGAAGATGGTAGATGAAGTGCAAAAGCTTATGGACTCTGCATCACTATCAGAGACCAGTGTGGATAAAGCACAAAATTTGTTGCAAGTGGCAATGGCTCGGTTGGAAGAAGAATTTAGACAGATATTGGTTGTTCACAGCGAGCCACTGGATCAGGAGCTAGTTTCCAATCCATCCTCAATGGCATCCTACATGTCTATGGCCTCATATAGGTCTAGGACGGGCAGCGAAGGGTTTCTAGACAGAGAATCAAATAGTTCAGATGAAGATGATGGAGCAGAAGAGGAAGAAGTCGCTGTATCCCATCCTCTGACTGAAGGAATTTGTGAAATGGATTTGATTCCTCAGGATGCTATTCCTGATCTACATAGCATAGCGGTGAGGATGGTTTCGGCAGGGTATTCAAGAGAATGCATTCAGGTGTATGGAACCATCAGGAAATCTATGGTAGATGAAAGTCTACATAGACTAGGGGTTGAGAAGCTCAGTATTGGAGATGTGCAGAGATTAGATTGGGAAATACTCGAAGGAAAAATTAAGAAATGGATTAAAGCTGCCAAGGTGTGCATCAGAGTACTTTTTTCCAGTGAAAAAAAACTGTGTGAGCAAATTTTTGAGGGTTTAAGTCCCGTGGGAGAAACATGCTTTGCTGAGCTTGCAAAGAGTGCAACAATGCAGTTGTTTAATTTTAGTGAAGCTATAGCCATAAGTAGGAGGTCTCCCGAGAAGCTGTTTAAGATCCTTGATCTATACGAGGCTCTCTCAGAGCTTTTGCCTGATATTGAGGTCGTTTTCTCAGATGAGATGTGCTCCAGTGTGAAGATTGCGGCCTCAGAGATACTCACCCGATTGGGAGAAGCAGGCAGAGGGATTTTCACAGAGTTTGAGAATGCAATTCAGAGAGAGACATCCAAAACACCTATTCCTGGAGGTACAATTCATCCTTTAACCAGGTATGTCATGAATTATATTAACTTTATTTCAGATTACAAAGAGACCTTAATGAAGCTCATTGTCAACAAGCCCTCTCAGAATTCAAAGTTTATGCCTGAGGGGCTAATGGATTCCATTGAGGAGTATGCTAGAGGATGTGAATCTGGAAATCGCTCTGTGTTATCTCTGCATTTGATTTGGGTTACTGTCATTCTACAACACAACTTAGAGGGCAAGTCCAAACTCTACAAGGATATTTCTTTATCATACCTATTTATGATGAACAATGTGCATTACATAGTTCAAAAGGTGAAAAAATCGGATCTGAGAGAACTTATAGGGGATGATTGGTTGAGAAAGCATTCAGGTAAGGTGAGGCAGTACGCAACAAATTATCAAAGAGCTACTTGGATTAAGGTTTTGTCTTGCTTAAGAGATGAGGGCATTCATGTGGGTGGAAGCTTTGGTAGTGGAGTATCCAAATCAGCTCTAAAAGAGAGGTTCAAGAGCTTTAATGCTGCATTTGAGGAGGTGCACAGGTTTCAATCTACTTGGATTGTCCCTGATCCTCAATTGCGTGAGGAGCTTCGCATATCAATAGCAGAGAAGTTGTTACCAGCCTACAGGTCCTTTTTAGGAAGATTTAGGAACCACTTGGAAAGTGAAAGGCACTCTGAAACGTATATCAAATACTCACCTGAAGACTTGGAGAATGCACTTGTAGACTTGTTTGAGGGTTCTCACGTGTCCATGATGCATGTGAGGAGAAGATCCAGTTAACATGTTCAGCCTTGGACTTTATATCTATCCTTACCTATAAACCCCATAGATAGAACAACTTTAGAGCTTCCTTTTCTCTTCCTCATTAGTGACAAGAGGAATATTGTACTGAAGTAGATGCCTATTATGTCCAGAAGTAAATTGCCTCTCCTTTTTTCATAATTGAAGCTCTGTAAATCTTGCCAATATTCAAAGTTTAGATGCATACTTTTCTGAATGTTCAATGATTCCCAGGTTGAGTGAGCTCTAGAGTCTGATCAGTCTATCAGTTGAATCCTAAATAGATTTCACCTTGAGATCTTTACTGTGGGTTTTATTAGCTGAATCCTAATAGGCCTCATCCTGGGATCTATCTTATATCACTGAAGGTGGGTTCAACGTTGTTGTTTGTTGGTTGAATTAGTCTCCGCGAAATCCTTGATATTTCTGATCTTATATTCATTCTTCTGGGTAAAGATTGTGTGTGAGTTTATCAGCATCAATTTTTTGGTTCATACTCAATGATCCATCATCAGGATGAAAGAGCTAAGAATATAAAGAAATATGACATGGCAAAGAGTACAATGTGGATGACTGAGGTAGCTGTAAGGTTTCAAAGGGACAAGAAGTTGTACACATGCAACTAATCTCACCACTTTTTGTCAAGTGGGTATTCCATCCTTGGGGCTTTTGCTTCATTTTTGTAAGTTGTTGAATTTGTTATTCATTTGGACTTTGTACGCAAGTGTAATAATCAGCATCTGGAAAGTGTTGGTCCTGACATGCATTTCCCTTTCACATTGGTGTTTGGGCAATAGTTGTTCACATAATCTTCATTATATAATATGTCCAGAACTTGCTGTCAGTTTTTCCTTTGGCTTACCAACCTCAATTATGTGTAGGCTTTAATTTGAAATCGATACCCATAATATGTTTTGCACAAAAAATTCAAGGAAAATAAAAAACACTGGGCACTCGTCCATGCATCTGCACATGCTTTTATTTTCATCCCTGTATTATTAATTTACAAATATGTAGTTCTGTTTTTGGGATAAGATTGTGTGCGAATTTTTAACATCAGCATTTCGGATGATGCTTCATGATCTGTTTTGCATTCTTACACTCTCATCCTGATGATGGATAATGGAGTATGATCAGAAACCTTGATATTAAAATTCAAACACAATCTTATCCCAAAACCAAAATCACATATTTTTTGGATTGTGGAAATCTCCTTTTATCAATTTACAAATACATAACTTTTTAAGAACACAAATGTAGAGTGGACTAGATAAATGAGTCTGTTTACAAAATAATAAATTTGATTTAGAAGCAGATAGGCATCCCAGCGAGGTGGTTTGCTTAATTTGTTTACGTTTGGTTTGTAGCATAGTTATGTACTTCTGACGAGAAGTACAGGTCCCATATATAAGCCATCTGTAAACTCATAAATAGATTATGAAAGAATTAATATCCATTGCCATATATCCAACAGAACAAGATAACAAGAAAACAGTAATTGTGAACATGGAAGATAACAAATGTAAAGGAAAAAAACACCTATTACATAATGGTCCCATAGTGTGTGCTGCTTGACTTTTACCAGCTTATTCTGATGAACTATTCTAAGAATGCTTTGCAGAAAGAAGGCAGTGAAATTTTTAAACAAATACCTTTTAAGTTTAAAGTTCAATTTCTATATCTGCAAAGGGAATGAGAAAAAACCAAGCAGTTGTGAACCTGGAAGCTAATAAATAGTAGCATTACCTTGTTTTTGCAGGGTGGATGCTACCTGGCTTTTTTAAGAGCTTATTCTGGTAAACTATTTTAAAGAATGCTTTGCCAAAAGAAGGATTCTGTGAACAATATCAAATTTGTCTTTGTCGATAAGCGAAGGGAATATCATATACTAATTTAGGATCGAAGAAAAAATAAAATTGTACTTTAATCACATAGTTATGGAGAATCTTAAGCTTCATAGTAGATCTATATGTGGACATGCCCTCACGTCTGTTTTATGTCTTATATGCATGGGCTTATTAACATACAGTCAACACTTCTGTTCAAATATTTTCTGATTTTAATAGGAGACACTTCAACTATGTTGCACTAACAATGATGCTTCCAAGTTCTAACATTTCACATTTATTTAACAGTAAGTGGTAAATATACGAAGTTTTAGCTTTATCATCAGTAATTCTATGGAGTGAACTTTGGTATTGTGTGTAAAGATTGCACCTGCAAAATCAATGTCATGTCAGTAATTTCCATAATATGCGGAAGTCATGGAGAGTCAAAGTCATTTGAATATTGACTAGTCAACATTAGTTGATTAATTATCATTAAATTTAATAAAAATGAAATACATATACAAATATGCTCAATCCAAAAGAACCATAATTCAGCGACTAGAATGTCAAGGTGTGCCGATTAATATGTACCGTATGTAAAGATGTACTGATTATATTGAGCTTTTGACAGAAGCTCTAGAACCTGTCTAAGAGCACAAGAGTGAAAATGTTTTACGAGTGCTTTATCACCCTACAACGAAGTTGTTAAGCTTCCCTAGAATCTTTCTTGAAATGAAAGATACCCAATGCGACATCAAGAAAGACTAAACAGGTAAAACCAAGAAAAATAATGGAATTCTACAACACATTGTTTACAATTCAATCAAAAGGTTCCATCCATTCACAATTATCATGTGTATAAAAAAAAACCCATCTTTGCAAAGACAAGCAACAAATTTTTTTATAGCCAAATGCAAGATAATATGTTTCAATCAATTACATAGGAAAAGTAATTTAGCTCAATAGTTTTCTTCTCATATGTCCATCAGGAAGGCATATAAAAAATTACAGAAAACTCTTTCCAAAAATTAGGACTTCATCTCATAATAGTAACTTGGTAGTACAATCACACTCTTAGTGACTCATAGTTCATTGCAATTAAATCATGTTATAATAAATCTAAATATTGATCATCAATACCTAGTTATCTCTATTTGCAATATTTCTAGATATTTGATCCCGAGTAGATAAACATCTCTTAATATAATCATCTATTCCACATCAAACAAATCAGCTGCTTAATATAATTGTGCATCAATAATGCTCAAGGTGCACTTATTCTATAACGTTTCAATCACATAAAATACATTTGTCTTGAATGTTTTTCTCTAATTTAAAGGCCCATTCATTAGCCAAATCAGGTTATAAGAAAAAATATTATAGATGATTAGTCATTTCCAACATAAGCCTTCCAACACAATTTCTTTCCAAATTCATATGTCGGTTGTATTGTTCACAACTAAAGTAATACAATTTATCTTACTAGAATATCCATAAAATTTCACATAAAAGTGAACAGATTTCCAAGGTCAATGTTTATATTCTAATCAATGATTTCCCAACTAAAGCAATACCATTTATCTTACTAAAATATCCACAAAATTTCACATAAAAGTAAATAGATTTCCATGTAATTATGGGCTTTAACAATGAGTTGATGCAACACAATAGTTTAAGGAAATATGCATTTATCAATAACATATGTTCACTGGATGATTCATAGAATCTATTTTCCTTTCCATCATTAAATATTTCATTTCTCTAGAAATCATATATAAGCTCTGATACCATATGTAAGGACTGCCCCTGCAAAACCAATGCCACATCAACAATCTCCATAAAATACAATAGTCAAAGAGAGTCAAGGTTGTTTGACTAATTGACTAGTCAAATTTAATTAATTATCATTCAATTTAAAAGAAAAACATATAACAGAACCTGGATGATAGATACTAGAATACAAATATGTTAGAAGATTGGTTGCAAGCATGAATGCTGATGATATTCCTATAGGGAGTATTGTAGATATGTTACTATGATGATATGTTACATTCATTACTGAGTTTGTCATTGATGTCAACATAGCAGTTTTTTGTGGTATATGACAGAAGAACAGTGGAAGGATCAAGTTGGTATGGAGGACTAGTTGAGTGTTTACACTATCCGAGGTTATGGGAAATACTTTTGAGTATCTAGTATATGCAGTTAACATCAGAAGAAGAAAGGATAAGTATATAAGAAGTTATGAGAGTTTTGGTGATGTCTGTTCTGAGATAGAGTTTATAGAGGCATGTTCTAGTAAATTTGTTATATCTCTTAGCAGAGTTGATATCTTGAGAATTGAGGCCGAGGACATGAAGAAGACATGTTGGTGATGATGTGGCTAAACTCACTCATCATAATATTGCATGTGCGAAAAGTTATTCAAGTTGCAAGGCGGAAGATTAAAGTTATTGCTAAGTATAATGTGTTCTTAATGTGGTCCTATAATAATTAATTGAGAAGGTCTAACAACCGACTCAGGAAATTGTTTTGAGGACTTGGTATAAAGGAATGATATTTTCCTTTATCATGGTATGGAATGATATGTTTTTATGATTTATGATAAGAAGTAGTAAGAGCGGAATGTGAAGTTGAGCAGAGCAGTGCAGAAGTGAAGGAAACTCCATTGCCGAGGTTTTGCTAAGTGATCTGAGGTTTGGTATTTGGATCTGAGGTTCATGACCTGGTCTACAAGGTTTGACAGTGATTGGTTTGGTTGACAGAACAAAGAAAAGTGGAAGATAACAGTAAATTACTTGTTTGAGCAATGAGCTCTTCTTGTAGTTGAAATTGCATGTTTGGGTAGTGGACTCTTCTTGCATACATTGTACCACAACTCCTAACATGCTTGGAATCTCTTAATAGGCATTCAAAGTCTCCTAACATGGACTCATTGTACTAAATATTGTAATAGACTCCTAACAGGGTCCATCCTCTAAAAATGAATATTTATATTAGTACATCATCTTGTGGGCATCATTCCCACCAGGGTTTTCCCTCTGATCAAGGGTTTCCCTAGTCAACATATATGGTGTAATTGTCTATGTGCATTTTATTATGGTTGCTATTTACTTTGGTTGAATGGTTAATTTTTTTTAAAGGAGATAAATGTTTTAATTATCAGATAACTGATTCACCCCCCCTCTCAGTTATCTCAGTGGACTATTCTTTCTAACAATTGGTATCAGAGTATCAGATCCTTAAAGATAAAGTTTAACAACTTTGGGAGATCCATGGCAAATATGTTCAATTTAGATAGTCTAAGGTTCGATGGAACAAATAATGACGGTTGGAAAGAAAAGATGAAGACACATCTATTGTGTATGGGTCTGGGATATTGGATCTTGATAAAATCAGAAAAGACAATCATTGCTGAAGAGGACTTAGAAACTTGCATTGAGGCAGAAAGAGATATTTTTATGTGCGACATGAGAGCTAGAGAAGCACTATTGACTGCACTTCCTGAAATTGAGTACAATCAGGTAAAATCACTTGCTACTTCATATTTGATTTGGAAAGCTTTGGAAAATAGTTTTGAAGGAGATGCACATTCTAAGAAGTTGAGGCTACAAAGTTGGATTTGTGCATTTCAAGAGGCTAAAATGATGGAAGATGAATATGTAAGAACATATATAAGTAGGATATCAGAAATTACTGCAGGTATCAAAGTTTATGGAGGAACCAAAGAAGATGATAAGGTTATATGGAAGATACTAAAGACTCTAACACCACCATTTAAGTTAACAGTTCATATGATACAGTTGTTGATATCTTGTACCAAAATTTTTACAAAGGAGACATTGCTTGGAAGACTTGAAGCAATTGAGAATGAACTTAGATAGTCTGAAGAATTGACCAAAATAGAGACAACTTTTAGTGCCTTAATTATTCAACCTAATTTATCAAGGAGCCCAAGTGCTAGAGGAGATTTTGCTAGCAGTAGCATATCTAAGGAGGACAAAAAGGTTAAGGAAGGAGTAGCCCTTCTGGTAAGAAGAGAAAAAAGAGGTAAGAACATTTTCAAATATTGGACTTGTGATGAATATGGTCATTATGCATCTAAGTGTCCTAAAAGAGAGAAAAAATATATGAGAAATCACAAACCTAGAAAGGATAGAGAGTATTTGTATGCAAATGAAGATAATCATTCTAATGAACAAGCATTAAGTGCTAGTGATGATGAAATTGGATTTGTGGCAAGTAAAGAAGAAAGTCTAGAGAAGGTAGCTTTGGTATCACAGGTTGAGAAGAAATCTAATTGGATAATTGACAGTGGTTGTTCACATCATATGATTGGTGACATGAACAAGTTTGTTGACTTCAAAAGTCAGGATGGAGGAATTGTTAAGAGTTGGAAACAATGCAACATGCCAAGTTAAAGGTATTGGATCTATAACTCTTGATGGTAAAACCAACACTAAGGATGTATAATTTGTTGATGGTTTAAAGCACAATATTTTGAGTGTTGGACAATTAGTAAACAAAGGTTATCAATTGCAGTTCACAGAAAAGACATGCATGAACAAAGACAAAGATGGAAAGGTAATTGGAACAGGAACCAGATCTAGAGGTAATTTATTTTAGTTGAATCCTATTGAAATGACATGTTTGGTTGCAAAGGTAGATGATAGTTGGTTATGGCATAAGAGATTTTGTCATATAAACTTTGACAGTATTGTGAAGACTAGTAGAATGTTTGCAATTAGAGATTTGCTGAAGATTGTAAAGCCTATTAACACAATTTGCAAGGAGTGTGTTTTGGCTAAACATAACATAACTTCTTTTCCCAGTAAAAAATTTACCACTATGGAAAAGTTGGAGATTGTACACACAGATCTTAGTGGTCCTACAAAGGCTAAAGAATTCTATGGTGAAAGGTATTTTATGATTCTAGTTGATGACTTTTCTAGAATGATGTGGGTTGCATTTCTTAAAGAAAAATCTGAGGCATTTGATAAGTTTGAGTTATTCAAGAATAGGGTTGAAAATGAATTTGGTATGAAGATTAAATATTTAAGATTAGATAGAGGAGGATGATTTACTTCAAATGAGTTTAACATGTTTTGTGAAGAAAATGGAATTAAGAGGTAGTTATCAGCTTTGAGAACCCCTGAACAGAATGATGTTGTAGAGAGAAGGAACAAATTAGTTACATGAGTTGCAATATCTATGTTAGCAGAGAATTATGTATCCAAGACATTTTGGAGAGAAGTTGTGAATACAATAGTCTACACTATAAACAGAGTGCAAGTCAGGAAAGACACAAACAAGACCCCTTATGGATTATGGTTTGGTCACTCACCTACACTTAAGTATTTCAAAAATTTTGGGAGTAAGTTTTATATCAAAAGAGATGATAATATTGGTAAGTTTGATGCTAGAAGTGATGAAGGTATGTTTATTGGTTATTCTTTGAAAAGCAAGGCTTGTAGATATTATAATTAGAGAACTAAGACTATTATGGAAAGTGCAAATGTGAGAATTGATGAGAAATTTAGAATACAAGAGAGAATAGTTGATTACAATTTAGATGATGATGTTGTTACTAAGCCAAGGAATGATGAAGTATTTCTTGAGACTAATAATGATTTGTAGAATGAAGGAGAACCGAGGTTGGTATAAAGCTCGAAACCTTCAGTAGAGCCAAGAGTTGAGATAGAAACTCCTACTTCATGAAAGAATATGATAAAGAATCACCCATCCAAGCAGATCATCGGAAGAAAAGATAAAAGAGTGATGGAAAGAAGTGGAGTCAATGAAGAACTATGCTAGATATCTCAAGTTGAACCTAAGAATGTAGATGAAGCATGTAAAGATGATTATTGGAAATAAGCCATGAACGAAGAATTTGATGTACGCAAAAGAGTGAATAACTAGGGCCAAAGGCTCACCTAGCTATCGAAACCACCTTGCAAGAGTTAAGACAACAGAAGCAAACATAAGGAACAACAACCAAAGGAGGAAGAAGAGTGAAATGCTTTTATAGATTCATCAAAATATCTTCATATATGCCCAACTATAAGGCCTTTTGGGTTACAGCCATTTACAACTATATTCACATTCAAAGATCCAACTGCAAATTTGCACTTTCAATTTTTCTCTCTAATCTGCTCCCCAAAAACTTGCCTAACTCTAAGCCTAAACACCCTATATATACTTTCCAAAATGGCTTATAGATTATTTTAGAATATTACATAAGAGGAGGGCTGACCCAACAACAGTCTGGACACATTCCAAGAAAAGATCTTAACATAAATGTCGTGATCGAAATAAAATTTCCACAAGTTGGCTCATAGAAATCATGTCCAAATGCTGATACTCGGCATATATTAGAAAACTTGGTACATACTGAAAATTGGAAACTCAACATTAACTAGAAACTGGCAACTCGAGCTGGAAACTGGCAACTTGGCATCAACTGGCAACTCGGCATCAACTAGAAATTGGCAACTCGACATCAACTAGAAATTGACAACTCGACATCAACTAGAAACTGGCAACTCGACATCAATTGGAAATTGGTGACTCGGCATCAACTGGAAACTGGCAACTTGACATCAATTGAAAACTGGCGACTCAACATCAACTGAAAATTGGCAACTCGGTATCAATTGGTATAATGAACAAAAAATGAGTAGGATAACAAGACAACCCAGGATGCTCCTACATCAAACAATCGAGGTTGAAGGAAATGATTCTCCCAAATCATTGAGATGTCACAACCTAAGCTAAATCCAACTCAGATTGAGAAATCCATGTAGCATCTTCAACTAGTCTATTCTTCCATTTCACCAAATACTCATAGTAATTTTTTCCTCTTGTGCTCTTACCAACTCTTTGATCCAATACCTTTTCAACCTCTTGAATTTGTTTCTTAGGATAATCTTCTAACACAACAACTTCATCATCTAACTCATGATACTGGTATAAATCAACAACATTAAAAATAGGAGATATATCTGTTGGATACAATTATCCAATTGTGCGTTGTCTTTGATGTTACACAAATGTCATATCAGTCAACAGACAGTATTTATCAAGCTCACTTGGTTAGCAAAGCAAGTTTTAGAATTTATTGAGCATTCTTGGAAAATACTCTGTGGAAATAGTTTTTACCGAGCTTACTCAAGCATCAAAGGATTTTGTGGCAGAAGTCAGTGTTAACCGAGCTCGCAAGGTTAATGAAAGAAATTTAGTGTTTACAAAGTTCACTTGGTCTCTAAAAGATTTTGTAGAGTTCGCAGTATTAACCAAGCCTCTGTTGGTTAACATAGGAAATCAGTTCTGAAGTAGTGTTTACCAAGTAGGGCCGACCAATGAAGGATTTTATTGTTTTGAAAAATAAAGTTTAATTGTTTCATGTAATAACTGTAGCTGACTGATGTAATTATTATTGATAATTGTAAGTTGTAATTGGGCCGACTTGACAATTTGTAAGGTATAAATGAAGGGTCAAGTCAAGAATTCTAAAGTATGAATGAGTGAATGAGCATGCAAGTGTATTGATTGAAGAAGAAAGTGTGAGAAAATTTTGAAGGATGGTCAAGTATCCTTGAGGAGCAGCAAAGTTTTATTCGATCAGAGAGAATCTAGTGGAGTAGAATAGAGATCTGTATCAACAATTCTATTGCATCTCATTCAGGTCTATTCATTGTTACTTCTCACCATTGTAGTAGTGATTTCTAAATCTCTTAACAGAGTTGGTTTAGTAGCCATTTGTAAATCCTTTAATAAGGTGACAGTTCTTTTGAATTGTTCTAAAGACCTTTAGCAAGGCCACTCCTCACAGGGTGATTAAATCCTTTAACAAGGTCACACTTAGCAATGTGTTTTGTAACCTTTAACCAGGTTGGCTCCTAATAGGGCTCACTTTAGAAGAGTGAAAATCAATAGCTAGTTACTTGATGGTTTTTCCCATATTGGGTTTTGACGTTAAATCTAGTGTCTCATGTGTTCATGTTATTTCTTTTATGGTTGCATGTTAATTACTGTGAATGCTTAAAGATCAGTAATAGGTTAACATACATTGTATCTACTGAGTTACAATATTTTCCTGTATGTTTACTGAATGACACAAGTAACTAGTTTTATCAAACATCTAAGGGATCTGTGGATTTATTTTTGTGGTAACTGATTCACCCCCCCCTCTCAGTTACTTCCAACAATTGGTATCAGAGCTTTTGGTGCTTGCAGGAAGGATTTCAAGGATCTAAGCTAAAGATCAGTATGTCTTACAAGAGGGAAATTCCAAGGCTTAACAGGTATAACTTTTTAGCATGGCATGGATTGATGAGATTCCATATGGCTTCCATTAGAGATTTGAAATACCTTGATGAAGAATATGTAACTCCTTTTGGAACATTATATGTTAATGACATTGCTGAAAAGAAAACTCACAACACTATGATGATAGACATTGCACCTACCCTAAGCTATAAAGAATTTCATGATATCAAGGACTGCAAAATTGCCTTTAAAATGTGGAGCATGCTGAAGGATATCTATGGAGGTGATGACAATGTAAGGAGAGCCAAAGCAGAAAGTCTAAGAGGAAAATTTGATCATATGAGAATGAGAGAGGATGAAAACATTGCCAAATATGTTGAGAGAGTCAAAGCAAGTGCCAGTGCAATCAAAGCTTCTAGAGGAGATATCAAAGAGGAAATAGTTGTAAGTAAAGTTCTTAGAACATTGCTTCCTATTTATGAAATTAGAGTATCTGAAATTGAAGAAAGAAGATGTGAAGAAAATCATAAGATAAAATTGGAGGCCATAGTAGGAAGATTGACTGCATTTGAGCTAGATAACTATGACAACTATGTTCTAGCTTCCAAGAACATTGAATCAACACTTGAAGCCAAGCTTTCACTCAAAGAAAAAGGGAAGAAAATAAAAGATTCTCAGTGAGAAAGTGAAGAAGAATCAGAAGAAAGTTTTGTCAGTGATCTTGAGGTGGTTGAAGCTCTACTTGCAAAGAAATATTCTAGAGGTAAAGGAAAATACAAAGGTAAAGTTCCTCTAATCTATTTTTCATGTGAGGAAATTGGTCATATTGCTGCTAGGTGCCCAAACAAGCAAAACAAGGATGAGAAGAAAGGTCACAAGTGTAATGGCAAGAAAGACTTCAAATCATTTAAGGAAAAAAGTAA
Source organism: Cupressus sempervirens (assembly GCA_028749045.1). Lineage (NCBI taxonomy): Eukaryota > Viridiplantae > Streptophyta > Pinopsida > Cupressales > Cupressaceae > Cupressus > Cupressus sempervirens. The sequence goes on from CM053784.1 coordinate 263,948,282, forward strand.
GAAAACATGTTTTATGGCTAAAGATTCTAAGGATTTTGATAATAGTGAAGATGAAATTATTTACATTGTTGTGAAAGATGAATATGATAATGATGAGGAAGATAATATGACACTTATCTCTCATGTGAGAAAAAATGATACATGGATCATAGACAGTGGTTGTTCTCATCATATGATTGGTGAAAAAACCATTTTTTAAACAATTTGAAGATTATGATGGTGGTAGTGTGAGGTTTGGTAATAATGAACCTTGTTGCATAAAAGGAAGAGGAAGAATCTCACTAACCAAAGAGCTTGTATGTGATAATGCCTATTGGGTTGAATAACTAAAACATAATCTATTGAGTGTGGCACAACTAGTCAATATTGGATTCAAGGTGGAATTCATGCATGGAAAAGCAAGACTACTGGATGACAAAGGAAAGCTGATTGGATCAGACATACAAACAAAAGGTAATTTGTTTTATCTTGAACTTGGTGAATGCTCATGTTTTATTGCTCAAGTTGGTTATGGCATAGAAGGTTATGTCATTTGAATTTTGATAATATGGTAAAGATAAAAAACTTCAGTAAAGTAAGAGGCATTTCTAGTATAAAGAAACTTGATGTTGGTCTATGCAAGAATTGTCAGATTGGTAAGATGGGAAATACTAGTTTTAAAAGTAAAAACTATTAGTCTAAAGATATTTTGAAAATCGTGCATACTGATATGTGTGGACCTATTGGAATTGAGAGCTATACTAAAGAAAAGTTCTTCATTCTTTTTGTTGATGACTACTCAAGAATGATGACTGTTAGGTATCTGAGAGAGAAGTTAGAAGCATTTGAAAAATTCAAATGGTATTTGGCTAGAGTAGAAAAGGAAATAGGGAAAAGACTGAAATGTTTGAGATCAGACAGAGGCGGTGAGTTCATTTCCCATGAATTCAATAACTTTTGCATTGAAAGAGGAATCAAAAGATAGGTATCAGCCCCTAGAACTTGCGAGCAAAATGAAATAGCTAAAAGAAGGAACAGATCTATCATGGATTGTGCAAGGACTCTAATGATTGAAAAGAACATTGCTATCAAATACTGGAAGGAATCTATCAACACTACAGTTCATACCTTGAACTGAATATAGTTGAAGAAGGACTCATTCAAAAACACCTATGAGTTATGGTATGGCTATAAACTAAATGTAAGTTATCTAAGAGTATTTGGAAGTAAATGTTATATCTTAAAAGAATCTAGAAAAGACAAGTTTGATGTGAAGGGTGATGAAGGCATATTTTTGGGATATTCTTGCAAAAGTAAGGCATATAGATATTTGAATTTGTCAACTCACAAAATCATCGAAAGTGCACATGTGAAAGTTGATGAGTTTTTAGAAAGGACTAAAGAAGAAAGCAAAAAGGAACTAGAAGACTATATAATATTTGTTTTCATTGAACCTGATACAGTACCAGATACATCTGTCAATCAAATGACTTCTACTCCCGAGTCTTTAGTCACCGAGTTGCAAGAAGTTCCAACTGAGTCACAAGGATTTGAGTCATAGTCTGAAGCTACCGAGCCAATGCCTACCGAGTTTAAAGGACCCCAGCAATAGTCAGATCAACCAAAGCTTGAAATTGAAATTGAAATTGAAGACATTGGAACTTAGTCAAGAGGCAAGGAACCTGTATTGGCCAAGTATGTTAGGAGACATCATGCACTAGATCAGATTATTGGAGACAAATTTGAAGGTACTATGACAAGAAGTAAACTAAAAGGTACTTGTTTACTTACTAATTTTGAACCTAGAAATGTCAAAGATGCATTGGAAAATAAAATTTGGATTGAGGCTATAAATGAAGAGATAGAGCAAATAGAGAAGAACAAAACATGAACTCTTGTACGTAGGCCTAAAGATAAAAATTTGATTGGGACAAAGTGGGTATTCATAAATAAGTTGAAAAAAGATGGTAAGGTATTAAGAAACAAAGCTAGATTGGTACATAAAGGCTACTCTCAAGAAGAAGGAATTGATTATGGAGAGACTTTTGCTCCTGTTGCAAGATTGGAAGGTGTCAGAACCTTACTTGCATATGCTGCATACAAAGGATTTAACGTATATTAGATGGATGTCAAATCTGCATTTCTCAATGGTATTCTGGATGAAGAAGTCTACATTGAGCAACCTGAAGGATTTATTGATACAAACAAGAAAGACATGGTCTGAAAATTACACAAAGCATTGTATGATCTGAAACAAGCCCCTAGAGCATGGTATGAAAGATTGCATAACTATCTTGTTCAGATTGGTTTTTAGAGAACTAATGATAATAGTAGCTTGTACATCAAGGAAGGACTAGATAACAAGATTTTTTTGATAGAAATATTTGTGGATGATACTTTGTTTACATGAAATGATGATCTATGCAAGATTTTTCAAAGAAAATGAATAAGGAATTTGAGATGTCTATGTTTGGTGAGATTAAATTCTTTGTTGGTCTTCAAATTCAATAGAGCAAGAATGGTATCTACATCACTCAATCTAAGTATATCAAGGAGATATTCAAAAAGTTTGGTATGGAAGATTGTAAACCAGTTGGAACTCCCATGTGTATTGGACTAAAGCTTACCAAGGATGATGATTCAAAAGAGATAAATTAGACCTTATATAGATCAATGATGAGAAAATTGCAGTATATAGTTCATACAAGGCATGATTTTGCTCTTGCAGTTGGTATAGTGACAAATTTTTTAGCAAAACCCAGAGAAAATCACACGATGGCAATCAAGAGAATCTTGAGATACTTGAAAGACACTCAAGATTATGGTTTGTGGTATAAATTTGGAGGAAATTTAGACTTGAAAGTGTTCACTGATGCTGATTGGGGTGGTAATTTGGATGATAGAAAGAGTACAAGTGGAGGAGCATTCTTTCTAAGAAAGAGGTTGGTATCATGGACAAGCAAAAAGAAAAATTGCACACCCCAATTTACAATAGAAGCAGAGTATGTTGCAATAGCAGTAAATTGTTCTAATATTGTTTGGTTTAAGTAGTTATTGGAAGGCATGAAGGTTGAGATCAAGGAACTAATTGTCATGTTTTGTGATAATACAAGTGAAATTAACATATCCAAGAACCCAGTGATGCATTCCAAAACCAAACACATTGTAATAAAGTATCAATTTGTCAGAGAATTAGTGCAGGATAAAGAGATCAGATTGGAATATGTCCATACAAGAGAGTAGATTGCTGACATATTCACTAAGCCATTACCTAAGGATGCATTCTTGTATCCAAGAGGTAAATTAGGGGTCATTCCCCTATTTGAAGCTCACTAAAATAAAGTTTTAGTGATGTATCAACAGGAACCAAGTTGAGTATCTATCAGTTGATGCAGCATAATCATGGGAACATTGCATATGAATCAATACTTAAGGTACATTTTTACTCATTTGGTATGTGTTGTCTTTGGCATGTGTTGTCAAAGAGGGAGAGTTTACTACCATATCTTTCTAAAATTTGAATTTGTTTAAGGGAGAGCTTGCTGTTTGCAAAAGAAGCTATGTAATTATTGCATTAGAGAAGTTTGTGGCATAAAATCTACGAGGGAGAAAATTTCTATCAAGAAAAGACTTGTTTTTAAATTTCATTGTGCTATGACATGTTGTGTTTCCATCAATGCCAAAGAGGGAGATTGTTGGATACAATTATCCACTTGTGTGTTGTCTTTGATGTTACACAAATGTCATATCAATCAACAGATAGTATCTACCAAGCTCAGTTGGTTAGCAAAGAAAGTTTTAGAGTCTATAGAGCATTCTTAGAAAATACTCTACAGAAACAATTTTTACTGAGCTTACTCAGCTGTTAAAAGATTCTGTGGCAGAAGTCAGTATTAACCAAGCTTGCAAGGTTAACAAAAGAAAGTCAGTGTTTACTGAGTTTACTAAATCTCCAAAGGATTTTGTAGAGTTCATAGTGTTAATCGAGCCTTTGTTGGTTAACATAGGAAATCAGTTCTAAAGCAGTGTTTACCGAGTAGGGTCGACCAATGAAGGATTTTATTGTTTTGGAAAATAAAGTTTAATTGTTTCATAAAATAACTATACCAGACTGATGTAATGATTATTGATAATTGTAAGTTGTAATTGGGCCGACTTGACAATTTTAAAGGTATAAATGAAGGGTCAAGTTGAGAATTCTAAAGTATGAATGAATGAGAGAGCATGCAAGTGTATTGATTGAAGAAGAAAGTGTGAGAAAATTTTGAAGGATGGTCAAGTATCCTTGAGGAGTAGTAAAGTTTTATTCGATCAGAGAGGATCTAGTGGAGTAGAATAGAGATCTATATCAGCAATTCTATTGAATCTCATTTAGGTCTATTCATTGTTACTTTCTCACATTGTAGCCGTGATTTCTAAATCTCTTAACAAAGTTGGTTTAGTAGCCATTTGTAAATCCTCTAACAAGGTGACAGTTCTTTTGAATTGTTCTAAAGACCTCTAGCAAGGCCACTCCTCACAAGGTGATTAAATCTTTTAACAAGGTCGCACCTAACAGTGTGTTTTGTAACCTTTAACTAGGTTGGCTCTTAATAGGGCTCATTTCAGAAGAGTGAAAATCAGTAGCTAGTTACATGGTGGTTTTTCCCATATTGGGTTTCCATGTTAAATTTGGTGTCTCATGTGTTCATGTTATTTCTTTTATAGTTGCATGTTAATCATTGTGAAGATCAGTAATAAGTTAACATACATTGTATTTATTGAGTTATAGCATTTTTCTGTATGTTTACCAAGTGATAGCAGTAACTAGTTTTATCAAACATCTAAGGGATATGTGGATTTGTTTTTGTGGTAACTAATTCACCTCCCCCACCCACGCGCCCCCCCCCCCCATCAATTACTTCATCTATTTCCAACAATATCCATGTCATTAGGTAACTCAACTTCATAAGCATTACCACTATCAATCTTCTTCAAGTCTCAAGGTCCAAATTTCTTCATCCTCAACTCATTATATGTTCCAACTAAGAATCTTCATTTCTTCAAATGAACAATCACCTCATCACCAACTTGAAAATCATGGTGTCTTCTAGACTGATCAGCATTCTCTTTATACTTCTGATTACTTTGTTCCAATCTCAACTTCACTTCCTTATGCAGAGACTCCATAAAATCAACAAATTTTTCTCCTTCAACGCTTCTCTTTTCTTCACCAGCAACATCTCTCAAATCTAATATACCTCTAGGATGCATTCTAGTAACAATCTCAAAAGGTGTCTTCCTTGTATTCCTATTCAAAGAATTATTATATGCAAATTCAGCTTGTGCCAATACCATCTCCCAATTACTTGTCTTATTCCCAACTAAACATCTTAGAAAATTACCCAAGCTTCTATTCACAACCTCTATTTGTTCATCTATTAGTGGATGGAATGTAGAACTAAAATTCAATTCAGTACCCATCTTCTTCCACAAGTCTTCCAAAAATAACCAACAAACTTATTGTCTCTGTCTAAAATAATACTTCTTGGTAATCCATGCAATCTCACAATCTCTTTAAAGAAAAGTTTAGCAATATGCTCAGCATCTGATGTCTTCTTACATGGTATGAAATGATCCATCTTAGAAAATCTATCCACTACAACAAATATGAAATCATACCATTTCACTGTCTTAAGCAATCCAAGAACAAAATCCATACTGATGTCAGTCCAAGGTTTCTCAGGAATAATAATAGGTGTATACAAACCAGTATTTTGACTCACTCCATTTGCAACTTGACAAATTCCACAACTCTTTACAAATTTATGAACATCCTTATACATTCATGGCCAATAATACTTCTCTTTCAACAAACTCAATGTCTTATCAATTCCAAAATGTCCAGCTAATCCACCACTATAGTTTTTCTTAATCAAATTCAACCTCATAGAACTTCTAGGAATACACAACTAAATACTTTTGAACAACATACCTTCTTGAATAAAATACTCATCATACTTACTTATGTGATCTATTAGATTTGGTGCTCTGTACTCTCTCCACACCTTAGAAAAAGAAAGATCATCATCATACAACTCTTTCATTTCATCAAAACCAAGAACTTCAACCTTCATTTCTGTTAGCAAGGAACATCTCCTACTCAATGCATCGACAACTTTTTTAGTAACTCCACTCTTATGCTTAATTAAAAATGTAAAACTCTACAAATACTCAACCCACTTCATATGTCTCTGATTCAGTTTATGTTGACTTCCTAAGTATTGTAAAGCTTTATGATTAGTATACACAAACTCCTTAGGAATCAAATAATTTCTCCACTTTTTCAATGCTTGAACAATAGCATAAAACTCTTGATCATACACATAATGCTTTTTTTTAGCATCATTCAACTTTTCACTAAAGAAAGCAACAAGTTTACCTTCTTGACTTAATACAGCTCCTATTGCATTACCACTTGCATCACATTCAACTTGAAATACTTTGTTGAAATTAGGTAAAGTAAATACAGGTAATTCAACAACCTTTTATTTCAAAGTCTCAAAAATATTATCAGCTCTGTGTATCCACTTGAATTACTTGTTATCTCCCCTCATTGTTTTAGTCATAACATCACAAACAACACTAAAATTCTTTATAAACTTTCTATAAAAACTAGCCAAACCATGAAATGATCTTACCTCTCCCACATTCTTAGGTGTAGGCCATTCCAAAATTGCTTTAACCTTCTCAGGACCCATCTTCATTCCACCAACTAAAATCACAAATCCCAAATACACAATCTCCTCTTGCATAAAAGAACACTTTTTTAGATTAATCAACAACTTTTCCTCTTTCAACCTCTGCAATACTTGTCTAATATGCTCAAGATGTTCTTTATTAGTCTTATTGAATATAAAAATATCATTGAAATAAACAATCACAAACTTACCCAAAAATCTTTTCAGAACTTCATTCATCAACCTCATGAAAGTACTAGGTGCATTAGTCAAACCAAAAGGCATAACCAACCATTCATACCAACCATCCTTTGTCTTGAAAGTAGTCTTCCATTCATCACCTTCTCTAATTCTGATCTAATGATAGCCACTCTTCAAATAAATCTTGGTAAAATACTTTTCTCCACTCAAACAATCCATTATGTCATCCATCCATGGCATAGGAAACCTATATTTCATTGTGATCTTGTTAATAGCTCTAGAATCAATACACATTCTTCATTCTCTATTCTTTTTGGGTGCTAATACAATAGGTACAACACATGGACTCAAGCTTTCTCTAATCAAACCTTTTTGCAACAACTCATGCACTTGTTTGTTAAGTTCTTCATTCTCTGTAGGTGTCAATCTATATGGTGCTTTGTTTGGCAAACTAGCTCCAAAAATCAGATCCATACAATAACTTATACTTCTTACTAGAGGTAAACCATCAGGAATATCATCAACAATAATGTCTTTATACTTATCCAACAATTCTATAATTTCTACTGGTACTCAGTTATCACTATCTACTATCACTCGGTCATTATTAGCTTCTATTTCTCGGTCATTACTACCAACACTCAGTCCTCTAGGAACTATGAAAAAATAGACTTGATTCTTTTTCATTTCCTTTTCAAATTGTTTCCCATTAACCATGCAAATTTTTACAGCAGAACAATTAATCTCATCCAGACTTTCAATCAAAGACAACAATATTTGTTTCTTCCCATTTACCCAAAGAGTATATTGATTCAATTTTTCATCATGTACAACATATCTATCATATTGCCAAGTTCTACCCAACAAAATATGACAACAATCCATGGGCATAATATCACACAAAATTTCATCAAAGTAATATCTAATTTTGAACTTCACAAGGCATTGCTCACTTACCAATATCTTATGCTCATCTTTGATCCATGAAATGTGATAAGGTTTGGGATGTTTCAGCCTCTACAATTGCAACTTGGTAATTAACTCTTCTGATACCAGATTTGTAGAACTTCCACTATCAATGATCACTTTGCAACATTTTTCAGGCATCTTACATCTTGTCCTGAAAAGACTTCTCCTTAAAACAGGTTCCTCATCACTTCCCTTATTACATAAGGTTCTTCTCACCATTATATTTTCTTCAACCTCAAGTCCACTTGGTGAACCCTCATCATCTCCTTGAATTACAAAATTTCTATTACCTTGCCTACTTTTAGAGGATCTACATTCAAAAGATCTATATTTGAGAGGAACATCCAATAAGTGTTTATACTTTGGGGGCTCTACTATTGATTTACAAGACTATGTTGACTCAGATTTGGTAGGAGATATTGATACTAAGAAAAGTACTACAAGTTACATCTTTACTATTGGTGGGGCAGTCATGAGCTAGGTTTCTAGGTTACAAAAAGTTAATGCTTTATCCACTATAGAGGCAGAGTATGTAGCTGCTACAAAGGTAGCCAAGGAGATGATATGGCTTCAGTTCTTCTTGCAAGAATTGGGACATCCTCAAAAGGATAATTATTTGTTCACATATAGTCAGAGTGCCATTCATCTTGCAAAGAATTTAACTTTGCTTTCAAAGACCAAACACATATAGTTGCGGTACTATTTCATTCAATCTATTTTAGAAGATGGATAGTTAAAGCTGGAGAAGATACATACCAATGACAATCCAACAGATATGTTGACAAAGGTAGTAGCAAGGGAGAAGCTAAACTCTTCTTTAGCTTCGGTTGGTCTTCTAGATTGAATATGAATAAAAGAACAATAGAGTCCAAGGTGGTTTGATCTAGTGGGAGCCCCATGTGGTAGCGGTATTGCTATAGGATTAGTCTCCAAGTGAGAGATTGTTGTTTAGTGTGGAGCCTAATTAGTCCTTAAGTGGGATATTGTTAGATTATGGTGACTAATCAGGAAAGTACTGTACATACTTCATAAATTTTTGAAAATTTTTTTTGGACCCTATTTTATCAAGATTTTGGGCTAACATGTAATTATTAATTATAACCCTAAAGTGGTTAAAATAGTTGTATAAAAAGGCTTAGGGTTAGGGATTGTTTCATAAGGTGTGATGTGAAATTGGTTCTTGCAGCAATATTGAGCTATAAGGGATTACAGATTGTAATTAGGTTAATCACTGGATCATAAAATATTGGACTTGCTGTTTGGTGGACATAGCTCAAAGATTGGGTGAACCACGTTAAATCTTGGTGCCTTGTGTTCTTTTCTATGTGATCTATTGTTTTCTGTTATTGGTTATATTTGCATGTAATTTTTATTTCTATCCATGGTTTAATCCTAACACAATTTTCTCAACATCATCATCCACATGTTTAGATATGATGTTCAATCTATAGAATTCCTTAGTATATTCTTTCATAGTCATGTCTTTTTGTTTCAAATTTTGCATCTTTCGCAATAACCTAACTTGGTAATCAACAAGAAGGAAATTTTTTTTTTACCTTGTTCACCATCTTTTGCCAAGTTCTGATCTTCTCCTTTCCTCTCCTTTGTCTATCAGTTTGCAAGTGCTCCCACCATAGTGATGCATGACCTTTTAGCCTACTGACTGCAATCTTCACCTTTCTATTATTAGGATTATTTTCATACCCAAAGAATCTCTCCATATCAGAGATCCAATCCAACACAGCATTGGTATCCAATTTTCCACCATAAGGAACAACTTCTACATCAAGCTTTGGATTTTCCCTAGACAACACTCACAACAATGTTTCCTCATCTTGATCTTCTTCAGGTTCTAGATTATGGTTTGGTGTTATTGCTTCATCATCACTTACATCATCAAGATGTGCTCCTCTCCTCTAGGTTGTCTCCACAACATCTAATTTGGCTACAATTTGTCTCAACTAATCCAATATAGTATCATCAATATTTCTCCTACCACAAACCATCTTTACAAGTTAGGTTCTTACAAGATTGTAACCCTCTGCAAGTTATGGGTCAAATCTATAGATCTGCCACCTTGCAACCAAATCTGAATTAGGGTTCTACACGATCCAATCTCCAGAAAGACAAACTTCAGGCTCTAATACCAACTAACATAAGAAAAGAAGTGAATAACGAGGGCCAAAGGATCACCCAGCTATCCAAACCATCCTGCAAGAGTTAACACAACAAAAGTAAACAAAAGGAACGACAACCAAAGGAGGAAAATGAGTGAAATACTTTTATAGATTCATTAAAATATCTTCATATATGCCCAGCTATAAGGCCTTCTAGGTTATGGCCATTTACAAATACATTCACATTCAAAGATCCAACTGCAAATTTGCACTTTCAGTTCTACTCTCCAATCTACTCCCCAAAAACTTGCCTAACTCTAAGCCTAAACACTCTATATATACTTTCCAAAATGGCTTACAGATTATTCTAGAACATTACATAAGAGGAGGGCCGACCCAACAATGGTCTGGACACATCCCAAGAAAAGATCTTAATATAAATGTCGTGATTGAAATAAAAATCCCACAAGTCAGCTCGTAAAAATCACATCCAAATGCTGACACTAGACATACATTGCATAACTTGGCACATACTGGAAACTAGCAACTTAGCATCAATTGGAAACTAGCAACTTGGTATCAACTAAAAATTGGCAACTTGGCATCAATTGGAAACTTAGCATCAACTAGAAACTGGCAACTCGGCATCAACTAGAAATTGGCAACTCGACATCAACTAGAAACTGGCAACTTGAAATTAACTGGAAACTAGCAACTTGGCATCAACTAGAAACTAGTGACTCAACATCAACTAAAAACTAGCAACTTGGCATCAACTAGAAACTAGTGACTCAACATCAACTGAAAATTGGCAACTTGGCATCAACTGGAAACTGGCAACTTGACATCAACTGACAAAATGAACCAAAAATAAGCAGGATAAAAAAGAAACTTAGGATGCTCCTACATCAAAATTGGATTAGATAGTTAAGAATGAGACATGGGAATTGGTCCCTAGACTAGTAGACAAGAATGTGATAGGAACTAAATGAGTATTTAGAAACAAGATGAATGAACAAGGTGAAGTTGTAAGAACCAAAGCAAGATTGTTATGTAAAGATTACTCGCAACAAGAAGGAATAGATTATGAAGAGACTTATGCTCCATTGGCTAGAATAGAAGTAGTAAGATTATTCTTAGCCTATGCAACACATAAGAAATTCAAAGTAATCAGATGGATGTCAAGTCAACATTTTTGAATGTAGACCTTGAAGAAGAGGTATACATTGAACAACCTAAACGATGTCCTTTAATAGATGATAGGGACATAGTATGTGGACTAAGGAAAGAATTGTATGGAATGAATCAAGCAACCAGAACCTTGTATGCAAAGTTGGACAAACATTTGACAAAACTTGGATATAGCAAAGGTATGGTAGATAGTAATCTATATTGGAAAGAAATTGATGATAGTTTGATGATTTTGGTAATATTTGTTGATGATATCATATTTGGAGGAAATGAAGAGGAAAGAAAAAAGTTTTCTGAAGAGATGAAGAAGGAATTCGAGATGAGTATGATAGGAGAGATGAAATATTTCCTAAGATTGCATATTATATGGAATAAACAAGGAATCTTTATTTCTTAAGCTAAGTACTTGAAGGATTTACTGAAACTATTTGGTTTGAAAGCATGTAAACCCATTGGAACACCTACGGTAACTAGATACAAGTTACCTGCAAATGATGAGACACCTACTATTGAGCACAAAAAGTATAGATCTATGATTGAAGAATTGCAATATCTGACTCACACAAGGATGGATATAGAAAATGCAGTTGGAATTGTTACAAGATTCCAAGCTAATCCCAAAGAAGCACATTATGTAGTAGTAAAAAGGATATTTAGATATCTGAAAGGAACATCAGAGTATGAATTGTGGTATGATAGATCTAATAATTTTACTCTAAGTGCTTATACTGATGTAGATTGGGTAGGCTATATGGGTGACAGAAAGAGCACTAGTGGTGGAGCCTTCTTTCTTGGAGGAAGATTAGTTTCTTGGTTAAGTAAGAAGTAGGATTGTACGTCACAAAGTACAACTAAAGAAGAATATGTTGCAACAACAAAAAATTACAATCAAGTTATTTAGATGAAGTAAATGCTAAAAGATATAAGGATAGAAATTAGCGAACCTATTGTCATACATTGTGATAACACAAGCATGGTAAATATGTCTAAGAATCTAGTGTTGCATTCAAAGACTAAGCACATTTCTATCAAGTATCACATGTTAAGAGAGAAATTTGTAGATAAGAAAATTAGATTGGAGTATGTAAGCACCAAAGCGCAGATTGTAGATATATTCACTAAGATTCTTCCCAAAGAGACTTTTGAGTATTTTTGAGGTATGCTTGGGGTTATACCCCTTCCTACATCAGAGTAGAAAATACAAGAGTGCATCAGTCTAGGGTAATAGATCACCATTTTTTTTTTTGGACTAAATGCTAATGCCTCCTGTGTGGGGGAGTATCTGTGATGGACATAGTCATCTACAATCTTGTTGGATGTTGTTTTGAACAATGTCTATTGACACTTGAGCTAGTAAGTATCAGTTGTTATAGAGTTTGATGCAGAGATGTTGGTTGCTAAAATATTTGACATTGATGTCAATGGGGGAGAATATTGCATGAAAAAAATTATGTTGAGGGAGAGTATTGCATGAAAAACAATATAGAATGAGAGTTTGATAGAAATCACATTGAGGTATATCAATCGAGGAGACTGATTGATGAAGAGGATTTGAAAAGATGAATAGTCTTTTGTTGGTATTCTTGGAACTAGATGTTTTCCATCTATATTGCCATCAATGCCAAAGGAGGAGATTGTTAGAAGATTGGTTGCAAGCATGAATGCTGATGATATTCCTATGGGGAGTATTGTAGATATGTTACTATGATGATATGTTACATTCATGACTAATTTTGTTATTGATGTCAACATAGCATTTTTCTATGGTATTTGACAGAAGAATAACAAAAAGATCAAGTTGGTACGGATGACTAGTTGACTATTTACACTATCTGAGGTTATGGGATATAATTCTAAGTATCTAGAATATGTAGTTAATGTCAAAAGAAGAAAGGATAAATATAGAAGAAGTTATGAGAGTTTTGGTGATATTTTTTCTAAGATAGAGTTTATAGAAACATGTTGTGGTAAACTTGTTATATCTCTTAGTAGAGTTGTTATCTTGAGAATTAAGGTTGAGGACATGAAGAAGACATGTAGTGATGACATGGCTAAGATTTCTCATCATAATATTGCATGTACGAAAAGTTATTCAAGTTGCAAGGTGGAAGATTAATGTTATCACTAAGTATAATGTGTTCTTAATGTGGTCCTATAATAATTAATTGAGAAGTTCTAATAGTTGACTCAGGAAATTATTTTGAGGAGTCAATATAAAGGAAGGAAATTTTCCTTTATCATGGTATGGAATGATATGTTTTTGTGATTGATGAAAAGCAAGAGTAAGAGCGAAATACGAAGTTGAGCAGAGTAATGTGAAAGTGAAGGAAACTTCATTACCGAGGTTTTGCTGAGTGATATGAGTTTCTACCATTTTCACCATTTTTTTGCATTGTATAGAACTATACAGATTGAGAGAAGTGATCAAATAACATGATTGGATAACTTGATGAACTAGGCTTCATTTGATTTTGGTTTGAAGGTTTTATCTTTCCATGTGCTCAAGTTATTGCATTTTTTGTTCAAGTTTCTTGTTTGGGCCTAAATTCGAGGGTTTTGGAAAACATGTGGCTCTGGCTCTAACTTGCAATCCCACAGTTGGAATTTGATGCCACTTGGAGGGATGCAAGTTAGAGGAGTGTACTTTGATATGGAAGAGTTTCAAACCTAGAGGAGTTGGTTCACTATTTTTACCAGTAGGCCCTATGCTGAACATCTTCATGTGTTCAACCCGAAAGTGAAGGAGAAGTGGAATAAAGACTTCCAAACTAAATGTATGAACCCAAGAAAAAAGTGAAATGGTGTTTTAGGAAGGAGAGGAAGAGATCCATGGGGTTGAGTTGATTCTGTGCACCCATTTTCAAGAACTTTCTTTGGAAACCTAGCCTAATTAGGCCTATTAGGTCTGGGGACTAAGGTGGAGTTTGGACATGCTGGAGTAGAGTCAACACTTGATCTCTTGGTGTATTAAGGAATAGGAAAAGGGTATTTTAAAAGGTAAATTTTTTAACACTTCCTTTGGAAAGTTTGGAAGTTTTCCCTAGAAAACTAAAAATTGACCTACTAGGATTTCTAGGCTTGATTTTGAGAAATTGGTCCTTTTGGGGGGTGTTAGAGCCCTAAAAGTGCATGAATCTCAGTTGTATAAGCCTAGTGATGCCTATCCTAGCCTAATTTTGGAGTTGTGAACCCTGTTTGCATATTTTGCCTTATTTGGCCTAGTTGAGGGCTAGTGTCCCTAAAGCCTAGAATTGACCCAAGTCTGCTAAGAGCCTTAGAGAGGGGGAAGGACCTTAGAAAAGTGGAGTCCACTTGGAGAGATAGAGGTTAGCATTGGGTAAAGGTTGGTAAGCCTAATTGGCATCTTGCAGTGGGTTGGGTGCTGCTAGGCACTTAGGAAGCATTTGGTGAAGTAGGCTGTAAGCTTTGCATCAGGGTCTATGCATCAACCCCAAGGGGAGAGGAGACCCCTTACCCTTACCAGATGCTAGCACATCCTTAACCAAGTGTGCCAAAACAATGTCATTATCCTTTGGCACCATAGGTGTCACTAGAGAATTTGACTAGGGACCTCACAGTTCTAGTGTACCACAACCTAGGATGCCCCACAAACATCATGAGGTGAAAGTCCCTCATCTAGGAAAACTAGATCAAAATAGATACTAGAAGGAATACCCTCATCTAAAACCATACTATCAAATACCTCAAAGCAATTAAAACCTGAATCAGATTGTCGATCTTTCAAAGGCCTCTTTTGACCATGCCCCTTAGCCCATGGGTGAGCAGGGGTAAATCCATCCTTATCCTACATTTGAGTCTTTCCCTTTCCTATAGTACCTAGTTGATTCTTCCCCTTAGTTGTATTATCCATTTGAGCTTGTCTTTTCCCTACAATATCTACCAGACCACCACCATTACCGACTGTAGAACCATCCACTCCTTTGGAAGTCAAGTTGCAAGGTTACTGACACTATAAATGACCATACTCATGACATATCCATCATAAAAAAGGGAGGGATTCATAATCTAACTGCTGCACCCAAGAAGAAGCCCCAAGATGAATGTTCAAAGAATCTGGCAATGGGTTATTCAAATCAATTTCAACACAAATTCTAGCAAAAGAAATAACCTTTTTTTATCAAGGATGTATAATCACAGTTGGATTTCCTAGAAAAGCAACAATTTGACAGAGGATGTCTTCTCACCATAATTCTAGGGGAAGGCAAGGAAAGCGAACCCAAATTGGCACTGTTGAAGGGAGACCCTTAGCAGAATAAAATCTTGAATGCTAGGGTTTGAAAAATAACCCCACATGATTGTAGAAATAAGGACCTCCTTCAAAAATGTGATCGCGATCAAACATGCATGAGAATGCAACAAAAAAATAGCTATTACCAGCCAACATGATCTCATATCTCCTTCCACTTTCCATGAGTGATGGATCCATGCCTCAAGAATAAATAAGAAAATTTGGATTCCAAGAAATTTTCATATCAAAGCTTGCTTAGTCCAATATTCAATGTCCTCCATCACTACCGCTAGAGGAATAACCAAAACAGGGTGATCATGGCTACGCGAAAACCAACCATTAATTTTTTTCATCTTGGAGCTCTCCCCTAAATAAAATGATTCAGATCTTGTTGCATGCATAGTTAGAGAAGAACCA
This sequence comes from Cupressus sempervirens, assembly GCA_028749045.1. NCBI lineage: Eukaryota > Viridiplantae > Streptophyta > Pinopsida > Cupressales > Cupressaceae > Cupressus > Cupressus sempervirens. The sequence goes on from CM053784.1 coordinate 263,964,124, forward strand.
TCTATACTCACCAACATAAAAGAAATTATAGGCCTTGCCATGCAAACAATAAAAACCCCAATCCAAAAATGTCTGCAAATGCTCTCTAAAATCTAGAACCCACACTAATTTTTTCCACCACCTGTCACTCCAAAAAGAATAGGAAATAATATCAACAAAAAGACAAACAACAAATATGGGGCTAGGGATTGAGCCCTAGCCCAGTACACATCCATCACTCCTCATCACTAGTCATTCACTAATTTTGTTCACCTTACTCGAAAGGAAAATGAGATAATTTCCTCTGTAGTTGTTGGGTTGAGGATTTAAAATGTGCTACCCAATAATATGCATTTAATACAATCTCACTCAAAAATAATTATGATGTGTAACTAGTAACATATTACACAATAAACTTGGACATTGAGGCCTTCTCAATTTATAATAAAAATTTACTAGCACCATTAGCAACACCAATTCTTGAGACCACTCAGAGGTAGGAAGAAACATAAAACAAAAGAGTCTCTTATCCCTATGATTCAACCTACAATTTTATACAAATCAATGACTCTAGATTTTGGATATCATTCTCACGTAAGACAAGCCATTAATATAATAAAGTGATGAAATCAAGACTTACACTTAGTAATTATAGTTTGGACCAAATTGTTTCTTCAAGTAATACCATCAATCATCTTGTCGACAAGTATTTCCAACCATTCCTATTCATACACAAAAGAAGAAATTTGATTAGTAATTTCACTCTTAGGAGGCAAGCTTTCTATCATAGCTTCTCTATTTCTCCATTAACAAACGTGTTCAACTCAAAATATTTTGTGTGTATAAGTATTCCATTATATCAGTCATTTTATTGGAATGCAAATTCAATTAGATGTACAATTTGGTAGAATTAGTTACCAAGCTATATGCTAACTAATGGTCTTTGATTATGATATCAGTATGTTAGTAAAATTCATAGCTTTGGTTAGTGTTTGAATTGACATCATTCCATATCATCTAATTGGAGTACTATAAATTATGTTTGGAAATTCAAGATGTTTTATGGAACAATTAATTATTATTTTTTATGTATTTTAGGTGGACCAATCTTATCAATATGTCCTACATGAGTCCAATAACCAAGCCATCACAACCAAAAACTTATGCATATGTGGTGTAATGTATATCTCCTAACTAGGTTGGTTTAAGGAATTGTGAGAACTAATTTGCACCAAATAATTGGTCCTCAACTAATGATTGGAAACAAAAACTTGTAAGAAGATATGCCAAGCAATGATCTTTCCACCATTTATTTTTAGATTCTTCAAACTATGTATGACTAGGAATGGTTGGAAATACTTATCTACAACATGATTGATGGTATTACTTGAAGAAACAATTTGGTCCAAACTATAATTAGTTAGCATAAGTCTTGATTTCATGGCTTTAGTAGATTAATGGCTTGTCCTATGTGAGAATGGTATCCAAAATCTAGAGTCAGTGATTTTTCTAAAACTATAGGTCAAATCATAGGGATAGTCCAGCTCTTGTCTTTTATGTTTCTTTCCACCTCTGAGTGGTCTTGGGAATTGGTGTTGCTAATGGTGCTAGTAAAATTTTCTTATAAATTGAGAAGGCCTCATTGTCCACATTTATTGTGTAATATGTTTTTGATTAAGTAAAACAAGTTTTTTTTACAGGGGTTCCAAGTTTTTTATAGGGGTTCCTGAAACCCACCAGTTAACAACATAAAATTACTAATAGTTCAAGTCTAACAACTAAGCAACAAAAAAATACAACGAGCCAAACTTGGCCAACTAACAGAAGCAAAAACCAAAAGTCAAAAGCTAGGGAACAAGCAAAAGCCAGGAAGAGTGATAAGGAAGCAAGATCTTTAACTAGCTCCTATTTCTTTAAATCCATTTCTTTATTGGCCTCAACCTTGTTGGTCTTTGAGTAACTGTCATCCTAAGAAGCCATCTCATCCCTCTTTCTCTTTTCCACCCTACTCTTTTTGCTCAGGCTCTCCTCCTACAAGGACTTCTCCTCCTTAGTAACCTTGGTTCCCTCTATGTCCTTATCCTCCTTACCCTTTTTATTTTACTTCACCATCCCATGCAACTAAATGATGTTATCATTTAGACCTTTTATAATGTTAAGGCTCTGATTAGTCGAGTTGTGAAGCATAGTCTCTATCCTTTCCACCTTTGTTTCAATCTCTATAACCCTAGCCTCTAGTTTGCCAATCTTGACATTCTCTCCCACCTCTTCAAGCCTATCCTATCTCTACAATCTGAACTTTATTTCCTCAATTTCATGAAATATCCATTTTATGGACTGAAAGTTGTCCACGAGGCTATTTCTAGCATTATTTAGTAAGTTCATACCCATCTCTCATGCATTGTCACTAAGAATCACCAAGCTTGGATCAATAAGCTCCTCCAACTAAATTTTTTTATCCCTTCCCTCAATCACCTCTAGGTTAATGTGTTCTTTGACAAGCCCCATCTTAATTGTACTAGCATGAAAATTCCTCCATAAAATTTTCTACCCTTTTCATCCAAAGAAATGGTAGTTTTTACCATGTCCTCTTCCTCTTTTCTTTCTCCCCAAGCTTAAGAGGTACTCTCCTTTCCCTTTCCATAAACCCTCTCATCCTACTTATCAACTCCTCTTTTCCTTTTGACTAAGCTTGCCACCTTCTTGCCAACCTAAACCTTACTAGGTCCTTCCTCTCTAACATTGCCTTCCCTTTCTGAGTCCATCCCCTCTTCCTCATCATTATACTCTTCCTTTCAATACTCGTCTTGTTTGATCCTTTTCTCCAAGCCTCTCCCTGGCTTCTTTTTGTTCTTCTTACCCATATCCTTCATGATTTTTTCCACCTTCTCTTCTTCTTCCAAGTGCATACCTACACTATTCTCTATGTCCGATAGGAGGTAGGAGCTCTTTGTTTCCTTAGAAGAAATCACCTTTTGGGCTACAACCCTTTCATGAGTTTGAACTTTAAAATGATTATATAAAAGTAGTAACAAACCCTTGTGGAAGGCTATATTAGAGCAAAATTTCTTCTTATAGTCCATTATACTCTTATTGGTAGAGAAAAATAGATAGTAGGGAATGGAAATCTTGGTACCATACTTGAAATGATTAAGGATAACAAAATGGTGGGTTAGTATCCTATCAAACCTGGTGTCAAGCATGATGTAGGAGATAATTACCATTAGGAAAAACCTTCATAGCTTCTTAATAGACATAGGCTCGTAATAGGCACCTGTCTTCACAAGATCCTTAATTTCCTTTGAATCCCTAGTAAAATCCTTATCTACATTCAGGGAAATTTTCTTGTCCCATAGAATTTAATACCCTTGTTTGGGGTGTTAATCACCTCAACAATAACCTCTTCATTGATTTGAAAGTCCACCCCATCTATCTTTGCCTTCCCTCTCTCCATGTCTTCACTATTAGGTCTATAATGTTTGGGTCCCAGCCATGAAGTTTTTCAATGAAGGATGAGTTACCTCCTTCCCTAAAATTTTCTCACACCTTTGATCACCTCTTCCACTTCCTAGCTTCCCCCTCCAACTCCCTTCTACGCCTCTCCCCTACCATGCTATTGCAAATAGAATAATAGAGCCTCTAAGTTTTTCATTCACCTTTCTAAACACCTTGAGCTGAGACTTGGTTTATCTCCCCAAACCTATACTTGACTCTGCCCTCAAAAAATAAAAAGATATAGTGAATACCAAAAACCTTAATATCGCCCATAAAATGTACCAATAAATTCTCCAATTATGAAGCCTCTGAATCAACTCATGCCAACCTCTCAGTAATATATATGACATATTAACAACATTAACTACCATTATTACTCTTTATGATTCCCATTTTCTCATAAACCCTTTCTAGTTCCACAATACTTTTTGTGTCCGCTGGCAAAAACTCTCTACTTGACCATCTTTGTGATGTGCCCCTCCTTACTGCCTCATTTTCCATCCAATCAATAGCCATGTTACCTTCATGGTACACATGTGTCACAAAGACCTTTTCAAAGGAAAGAAAGATATCATTCATTTCATCTATTATATTATTTATACTTCAACTAGGATGGTGATCACCCCTTAGGCATTTGATAAGGTTGTTAGAGTCCCCCTCCAACCATAGGCACTTGACCCCAACATATTTAGCCAATTTCATTTTTTGAAGGGAAACACTGGCCTCAACATAATAGTTTGTTTGAAATTCTATGGGGAGAGTGATCACCACAATCCCATACCCTTGACTATTTCTTATCACCCCTCCACATCCTACCTCTCCTAGGTTGCCTTTAGCTACCCCATCAAAGTTGTCTTTGTGCCAACCTCTAGAGGAAAGGACCATAAACACTCCTTTCTTTTAGTCTAAGAATCTATGGTTCTTCCTTTATCACCTACAAGAGGGTTAGTTTCTTTTATAAACATATAGTTTTCCAATAGGCTATTTTGAATTTTATTAGATACAATTCTAGTAGTAAGGTTAGCATCCCTAAATATCCTGTTGTTATGTTCCTTCCATATACCCTAGCTAAAATGAGGCAAGGCCCATTTACTAATAGTATGGAGACCAGATCCCTTCCAAGAGTTATCCCACTACCTCAAGAAATCTATAGTTGAGTTGGGAACACACCAAGTCATCCCAAAACCTTGGTTGAATAAGGACCATACCTCTTTGGAAAAAGAGTAGTGTATAAATAGATGATCCACTGTCTCTACCTAGTTTTTGTAAAGGACACATCTATTAGGAATAGGATGTCCCCTCTTGTACAAGTTATCAATAGTAAGAATCCTGTTCTAGAGTAAAATCTAGAAAAAAATATTGATTTTTGGAGTAAGACAAGGGTACCAGGCTATAGCCCATTCCAGGCTCAGATCCCACTTCATAATAGCTTGGTACCCTAAGCCCACCGAATAGGTATCATCCAAAGTATTCTCCCAAAAAATCTTATCCTAATCCTCATTTACAACCACCGAGAGTAGAATATCCATAAGGGACTTAAGATCCATAATAATGACAATAAGATCCCTCTAGCACTGGTCTTGTCTATACTCTAATACAAATCTCCCCATCCTCTAGATACAAATTTAGACACACCTCTCAAATTCAAGGATAGCAATAAGAGGCCCTTGAATCAGCTAATTGTCCTACCAAAAAAGAGTTTCCTCTCCACTCCCAACACACCATTCACCCTACTAATAGCTACATCTCTTGTACTTAAAAGTCCATTCCAAATATTAGATTCTCTTGGAATAGAATCACTAAAATGTAATTTCCTAAAAGAAGGTCTATGAAGATACTTATGTTCTATGATGTCCCTCCACTCCCCTTTACTAGAAAAGAATTCTCCATGCCTATTTATCTTAGAGGGATTTATTAAAAGGATGCAATCTCCTTATCCCCAAACCACCATTCTATTTTGGGAGACACACATTATCCCAAGCCACCAAGTGTAAATGCTTGTTTCCTTCTGACCCTAACCAAAGAAAGTCCCTCTAGATCTTCTCCATGTGATCTGCAAACTTACTAGGGATCCCAAAAAGACTCAAAGCATAGGTTGGAAGGTTCTAGAGAGTAGCTTTGACCAATTGAATCATGCCAGCTTGGCTAAGAGTGACCCCCTTCCACCCAACCAATTTTTTGTTAAACCTGTCTAAAATATTGTTCCAAAAAGAATTTAGGGGCCTTGAACCTAAGGGGAGGCCCAAATAGCTCAAAGGAAGGCAACTTATTTCATAGCCTAGAATAGTAGCAATCTTCCTCTAATGCACAATTGGAGTATTAATGAAGAATAAAAACTCTTGTTCTTGTTGATAAGCTACTTTGATCCCCTATAATAAGAGCTCAAAATCTTCTTCACCACCTTGGCTTCACCAACTTCAGCTTTCCCACCCGTAATAGTGTCATCAAAAAATTGTTGATGGGAAAAAACTAGGGGAACAAAAGAAGGTTTTATAACAGTCAGAGCACGCAAAATTCTATTAGCATAAATCATCTTTCCAAGACAGTCAACCAAAATAATGAAGAGAATAGGGGATATTAGATCCCCTTGTTTGAGACCTCTGGAAGGCTTAAAAAAGGCCAAGGGAAAACCACTCACTAGCACAACCAAGGTAGTAGTAACCAACTAGTCAATAAGTTTGATAACCCTGGAGTTAAACCCAAAGGCCCTGAAAACATTGAAGAGAAAGGTCTAATCCACATGATCATAAGAATTAGACAAGTCAAGCTTAAGGAGAAACCCTTCTCTCTTACCCTCCTCCAAAGAATGGATCACTGCATGGGTAGTCATGATAAAGTCCAATATTTGACATCCAAGGACAAAACTATATTGTTGGGTACCTATAATAGAGGGGAGAACCTTGATGATCCTTGAAGCAAACACTTTGGAGATGCTCTTATAGTAAGAGTTAAATAGACTGATTGGTCTGAATTGGTCCATAGAGTCTACCCTTGCCACCTTTAGGATGAGTATAGGAAGGTAACATTAATCTCCTTGAGAAGACTTCTAGCACCAAAGAGCTCTTGCACCACTTTAGTTACATTTTGTTGAACCACATTCTAGAACATCTAGAAGAAGAAGGATGGAAACCCATTTGGACCTATGGATTTTTTTGAAGGTGGAGAGAAAACAACCTATTCCACTTCCAAAGGTGAAGGAATAGCCCCAATCATCTCATTCTTTTTGGGTTGGGTCAAAGCTAGGATGTTAGATAAGATCTCCATTTGATCTTGTTCCACCAAGTTATGATCTTTCATAAGAAGATTAGAAAAGAAGGAAATAGTCTCACTTAATATTTCATCTTCTTCTTCAAAAACCTCTCCCCCTTCTTGATGTTGCTAATCCTACTATATGCTCTTTGTTTTAGAGAAGAGGTGTGGAAGAACCTAGTATTCTTGTCCCCCTCTTTCAACTAGACTACTCTTGACCTCTATTTCCAATAGGTCTCTTCTTGACTAATAATATTGTGTAGCTTAGACAAGATAGATTTCTCCACCTCCATCCTTTCATCATTATATCCCTCATTTTGAATAGCATCCTGAATGATTCCTAGGTCCTTCGAGATCTGAGCTTTGGAGTGAAAGATATTACCAAAATCAAACCTATTCCACTTTCTAACATTTAACTTCACATTTCTCAATTTCTTTGCCACCTTGAACATAGCTGATCCCTCAATATGAATATTTCACCACTTCAAGATACACATCAAAATATCTAGGTACAAAATCCACATTTTCTCAAATGGAAGTTATGCTTTATATCTAAAGGATCTAAAGTGAGAGAAATGGGAGAGTGATTTGAACCAGCCTTGGCCATTGATTGTATTTATATGATGTCATCTAGTCTAAGGAGATAAGAGCCTTGTCCAAGCAAACCTGAATACAATCTCTTCCCACTATTCTATTACACCAAGTGAAGAGACCCCCCTAAAGCTCAATATCTAGATAGGTCAAGTCATCGATAAAATTTGAGAGGTCTATCCGACTATCCAGGTCTTGAGGCAAACCTCCCTTCTTTTCATCCTCCCTTAAGGAGGTGTTGAAGTCCCCATAATAATACACATTCCTACTTGAAATCTAGATAAAACATTCTTAATTTTGCCCCAATAATTCTTCCTACCATTTTTAATGTTAGGAGCATAAACATTTAATATAGACCAGGATTCTTTATTTTTAATATTTTCAACATGAATGAGGAGAATGTTACCTTAATTGTAAACAAATTGAGACTTAAAGAGATAAGAGCAACAAAGGGAAATCAGACATCCCAAAGCTCCTTTTGAATTTGTAGCAAAGCTCTCCATACTACTAATTAAAGAGATTCTTTCCACTACCTCCTTTCTTATTTTAGTTTCTTGAATAAGGAAAAAGTCAGGCCTATGATCCCTAAACATATTTATAATTACCTCTTGTTTGTGGGTTCCATTTAGCCCACTTATGTTCTAGGATATAACCTTCATTTCCTCATTTTGAAGTAGATCTTTAGGATGGTCATTTGGTTGCCATCTACTAGATTCCTTCTAGTCTCCTCTTTCCTATTTTGACTATTACTATTTCTTTTAGGACTCTTAGGTCTTGCTCCTACATCAGCCTTTTCTCTACTTCTTGTTGCAGCTAGGGACATTGGAGAAGGGCCCTAACTATTATTTTTCTTGTTTAGTGTTGTCCATTTCCCCTGGCTTTCATCAGTACATATTGAAAATAGGGCCACCATATGAGTAAGTTTCCCTAGAGATGAGGATCTAACCATCTCCACCACTCTAAATATCTTCCCTAGAGAGGCAATCCCCATACTAGGATTATCACCTCCATTGAGTATAGACTTTCTTGAGATAGCTTCCTTCTCCTTTTCCTCCCTAACCTTGGGAGTATAAGGTATTTATTTTGCTTCTACTAGTTCAAGACTCTCCTTTCTAGGCTGAACCTCTTAGATAACTTCTCCCTTAAGAGATGATAGCTTCAAATTTTGTAGATCCTCTAGCCCAATCATCCTCCTCTACTTCTCAAATTTTGGCCTTTGTGATTCCTTATTGATGATTTCGGTACATGCTAGTTCCATCCCTGGGGCTTCCTCTTCTACCTTAGTTGGAGCAACACCAATTCCTCCTGCTGCTGTTCTATGCCTATATCTTTATTAGATATTTTCTTTCATTTCCACACTTTCTCTCCCTCTTTTGAACTATCAATTCTGTCCTTTGTTAATCCCTTTTCCCCGATCTTATTTTGGTTCTACTTTTTGGTTTTCTTTTCCAAGACCCTTGGGAAATTATTAGCCATGTGGCCTACCTTTTTATAGTTGAAACAAGAAAATGTGACACTTTCAAAATCCATCTTTTTAATATAGATACCCAACTTTGAGTGTAGGTACACCACTTCTGACATATCTTTGTCCTCACTTACTCCAACACATATTCTTGCATAAGTTAGCCTACTCCTAGCCACTATAACAGGGTCAATAGATAAGAGCTCCCCAAAGGACTTAGCAATGCCATCAAAAATATCCTCATACAAAAATTCCATTGGAAGTTTTGGCAAGTAGACCTAAATAGGAGCTTGAACAAAGAAGGAATCATTAAGATCTAGCTTTTAAGTCCATTTCTATAGGGCTAGCATCAAACATCTAAAGGACTAGGATCCAACACACAAAATCCTCATGAGATCCTCCATATAAGAAAATTCAAAAGAGAGGAACCCTTTGCCATAGCCACAATCTCCACATGCCCTTTATGCTCCCACTTGTTTCTCACATAGGTACTCATAGCATCAATATTTGGCCTTGGGTCTATGAGCTTTCCAACCAGTGAGGATGCCATTGATGCTATGTTATGATCTACCAGTTCATCAGGGATTTCAATAGCATACATGCCCTTATCATTTTCTGAGATTTCTTTGATCTCTAGGAAAGAAGAATTACCTATAGGTTTAATTCCAAAGAGAGAAGACCATTTCCCACTCGAGCTCGAGTCAGGGACCCTCCTCGCATTCTATGGGCCCAAAAAGGTCCCAACTGATTCCAAAACCACCTTTTTTGGGGCCTACCTTGACTCCCATGGGCCCTCATTTCCTAAGGGAACAATATTCCCTTGGCCTTTGTTCATATGGACATCCCTAGAAAGCTGCTGTGCTCCATCTTGGATAGATCCCCCTGATGTTGAATTCAAATTTCTAATTTCTCCTATTCTTGTTCCAACCCCCGCTCCCTCCCTATGTCCCATTGTTCTAACTTATTTATTGTGTAATATATTATTGGTTACACATCAAAATTATTTTCAAGTGAGAATGTATTAAAATGTATATTGTTATTGAATTCATGAGTATGTGATAGCTTAGATAGTACATGGTTAGTGGAACCATACTCTTTTTGTGGTTAATTTTCTTACCTAATTAAGAAAAGTAAATGAGATTACTTTGTGGCTCATTTGAATTTCAAATCTGATAGATGAAATTATTTTCTTAAAACTTCTTGTTGTCTTAGTAATGTTACAAGTAATTAGATGTAGAATTTTTAGTCAATAATGCTTCCATACATTTGACTATGTAGCCATTTGATCCTTCATTCTACTAATCATATAGGTTGGCTATATGATTTGATGACAATATGTTTTGAAGGTGTAAATTGATAGCCTTATACTAATTGAGTGATGGTTCTATAAGATATGTTCATTGATGTCATATTATAAATTACTTATGATGCTTATCTTACATTTTTAAGATGCATATATAAGATGGCTATGATGTGAATTGGAAACAATGACATGATTAAATTCTTTTGACTATGATAAGCTAGATACTGATCTAAATATGAGTTCTTGTGTCTTTATCACATACACATTAATACTAAATATCTTATAAGTTATCTTCATCCAATGCTTGTTTTTGACACATTTATTGATTAATTTTTGTTCAATAATATGAAATGATCTCATGCCTTAGTGTTTGGATGATATGGTATATTTTCAAAATTCCATTACTCTCTTCTTAGTTTTGTGTGAGGCCTCACTTGACCCATCATAGTATAGATGACATATTTTCATTATGATACTTCTAATTTGATATTTTGATATACTTTTGAGACTCTAGGGTTATGTTATTTTATTATTTGTAGTTTGATGATCCACACTTATTCCTGCACATTAAGACCTAAATGATATAATTAATGATTTCATTCATGTTCTAACCTTTTTCAATTGCTTTTATAGAAGCTAAATTGTAGAAATGCTTGTAATGTATAAGTGGAGGTATGTTACTTGCATTTTGATATTCGAGATTTGGATATTTTGACATTATTCAAGACTTCAATGGATAGTGGCATATTTTATCTAGTGATTTTGACATTTACAATATTGTTTTGCATTTATGGTATGTACTAAGAACCTAATATTGTGAATGAGATGATTGAACAAATATGAATGCAATGATAGAAATTAGATTATAATGTGATGCAAAAGGTTAATTTGATTATGATGATTTATGATTTAATGTGATATGCATAATTTGATATTCTAACATTTTGAATGATTTATCGAAAATGATTAGGAGAGGAAATTTATTTGAAATATGTTAATAAGGATTATGTAACATTTTAATTTATATGCATTTATGATATGTATCTTATATGACCTCCTTGGACTACTGATACTTGAGTTTAGTGTGTAGGAAGTGGAACCATGGAAATTTTTGGGGGAAATAAGGTCCAAATCTATGTGAACACGATTTAGCCAATGTGAATCTTTGGAAGATTCAAAAGCCTTGTTGTGATGTATTTTATTTCATAAATGTGAGCTTGCTTGTGTGTGAAATTTTTAATCATAAAGATACACTAGGGACATGTCATGATGATGTGGAATGTGCTTTTATGTGTCACTTGACACTTGTGGATTTTGTGTGTTAATGACATGTCATTTAGGGTTTTGGTCATGGTGGAATTTTACCCTAAAACTAATTACCTTGTTAATGATTAAGTAAACCCACTTGACAAGGGTTAGGATGGGTCCGAATAAAAGGAAATTCGAATTTAGGCTTGACTAGGGTTTTAAAGGGTCACTAGGTGGTCCCAAAGTTTCTTTTGTGTGAAAATAATCTACCCATATGATAGTATAACATGTTAGAGACCTAATTTTGACCATGATAGAGGCTATACAGCCTAGGGGTCCCCTTTACAATGCCTTCTTCCATCAATTCGAAATTGGAGTTTTCATATGAGCTCATTCACATGTTTCCAATAAGTCAAAAATAACAAACTTAGGGGGAGACAAGTTTGTAAGAGGGAGTGACTTGGTGTTTTTGCCAAAATAGTTAGTGGGAAAGCCTTTTAGAGAGTCTTGGAAAAACTAGTGGTGTGTTCACCCACTCTCTAAGTTTATAGACTATTAGGGTTTGGAAGCTTGGGGCGGGAGCTCTTCAACAAACTTTCATTACAATTTTGCAAAGGAATTTCAAGGTTGGTGTTCTTACCATGTAGTTAACTTCTTTCATTTTGAAGTTGAATCTTGGTATTGCATTCATGAGTATGTAGGTATGGATAATGTCATTGTAAGAAGAATGTGTGGTATCATCTTGTATCATTTTGTGTCATGTTGTATAGTGACGAGCATGAAGTTTGGATTTTCATTGTCCCCTTGTTTTTTTTTGAGTTTCCATGATTTTGTGCATGAGTGTTGTTATGGGTGTGAGGGATTCACTCACCCTTAGGGAAGGGAAGAGAAGTATAAGGTGAAGGACTTATTTGGGCTTGAAATATAGTTGAGAACCTTGGAGTATGGGCTCCATTGTATTCCATATTCATTCATTTCTTTCTTTGGAGGTGATAAGGGAAAAAAATGGTGTAGAAAGGAAGTTTATGAAGTATGGGTTTCAAGGAAGCTATAATTGATGGTAGTATGATGGAAGAGGTTTGTGGAAGCCCCAAAAGGGCATATAAATTGTTGATTTTTGAAAGCCCTGAAAGGGCTTGAAGATTTCTACTGTAGACATGATATGATATGACAAGTCTCCTAATTGGAAGCACACCTTCACCCTATGTTCAAGGTTCTATTGGTGAACCATTGTGAAATACCCTTGGGATGGGATTATTCAAGTGTTGTAATGTGATGTTTATGCATTTGTACGATTGGAATGAAACCTAGTTTGAATCTTGTTTTCCCTGCTTGGTGGGTGGCTTCATAGAAGCCTAGGATGGGTGGTGAGCATCCATGGTTCCAAGTTTTGTGTTGTTTTGTAGGTTTTGAAAGTATAGAACCTATGAAGAGATAAGGGTTTCATCCTTTGGTAATTTTGAAGAGCCAAGTGTTTGTGAGGAGATTAATCTCTTCCATGTCATCTCAAAATGTGATATGATATTAAGTTTCCATTATTGTGATGTTGTAATGTGAAAGGGGATTTAATTCCCATTGTCCATTGTTGTAAATGTGTAAAGTAAAATTTGAAAATTTGCAGTTAGTTGTCTTTGCAAAAGAAATGTTGTGTCATTACCATATTTGTGTAAGAAAAAAGAGAGAGTATTGCATGTAAAAGAAGACCTAATATTGTGGAAACTATATTGAAGTATGCAATTTAGCTACTTGCCCATGCCTTGATTTTTTATTCAAGCAATAACTAAACTTTATGTAATTCTCAATGTGAGAAGAATATTGTCATGACTATTTAATGGAATTTGAGAGGTTTTATTTAAGACTCTCTATTATGCATTTTTATGAAATGGAAAATATCAATTTCTTAATGTTTCTTATGTATGCATGGTGATATGTTTTGACATGTTTTTTTAGTACAATAAATTTCATATATATGAATCATCTCATCCCTCAGTCCACTTTTAATTGATTTTTGTGTAATGTAAACAAAGAGTTAAATTATGGAGTACCATAAAATTCATAGGTTAGATTTATGTAACAATGATATCAACTTGTAAATGAAAGAGATAGAGAAGTATAAGCTATATGACACAAGATGACAGAAAAAAGGAAACTTATTGTAGGTTCATATTATACTCACTGGAAAATGTATGGGGGAAGAAAATAATTCCTCCCCCATATTATAGAGTAATAAAATATTCAAAGGGAATCAAATACATAGAATAATAAGAATTAAGACCTTATTGATGGGACTCAAACAAATAATAAAATTCTAGCTCATAAATATTGGAATACAAAGACACATATGGGTCATGTGACCCTTGTGTCCCAATCATACAAATTAACAAGAATTTTTTTAATGTCAAATCTAGTACCTAGAAGCTCATCTCTCAAACCTAGTAGAAAAGGGAAGTGTAGCCTATAATTAACCACTTATAAAAAATAAAATAAACAAAAGAATATATAACAAAACTTAAACATGGGTAAACCTAAACAGTCTATGTGACATCTTTACAAGTCAAAATAGACTAAAGTCAAACTTGAAAAAGGGGTAGTGGTCCTCACTAGGCAACCTTACCCTTTTTCCACATTTGAGTGCTTGTGAAAAAGAAAACCAAAGATAGGATGGGTACCATAAGTTTAGAATGAAAAAAAATAAATTAATAAGCAAGGACTCAAACATGATGGGGGGGGGAATAGTGGACCTCACCACCTTACAAGGAAAGTTGTGCCATCCAAGGAGTCTTGGCACCTAGGGAATGGTTAGGGTTAGATGGGATAGGGTAGGTGCTAGGATAGTAGGTAGAGGGAAGTAAAAGGTCTTTGGAAAAGGGGAGATAGGCACTTGATTTGAAGGTAGGAATGATATGTAATAAAGTAAGGGTGGGTAGTTGTGTTTTGGGGTTGACTAATATATTGAATCATGTGTTAAAGGTTTAGGAGGTGGGGCTTGTTTGGTAGTTAATAAGAGGTAAGAGGTATTCAATTAAATATAGGATTTAAGGTATTGTGTTGTTTTCTTTATTTATTTATTTTCATTTAACCATCACTTTATTATAGGGAAGTAGTAAGGTAAGAAGAAGGGAGTAAATAAAAAAAATAGATTTGTAATTTTTATTTGGAGCTTTTATATTTACTAAAATTATTTAACCCATTAATTGATAATGATATGATCCTTAGTAAGGATATAAATTAAAGGTATTGATCTTTGTATAATCCAATTTAAGTGTTAATCAACACTAAATAGTTGATAACCAATAATAAGATCTTAGAGAAGTTAAGATAAAAATAAAATAAACATAAATAAATAGTATATATGCATATACATTGTCTATAGACAAATTAATGGTATAGGATTAGTTAGGAACTAAATGAAATGAAAATGCACAAGATCCCATTAAAATTGCTACACCTAAATAATAGAAAATAAAAATAATAAAATTCAATAATAAAATAAAGTAGAGTTTATTTGGACATAGGACCTTAATGATACGTGTGTGTGTTAAGTCGACTTGAAATTGGAACCTCTAGGTCAACTAAACATCTTCACAATTGCAGAACTATTGAATTATCACAATTTCATTGATATAAAAAAATGGCCCTTCACATTCATATACAAAATGTCTTACTTCAGGGATAGGATGTGGATTCAAAATGATAAACCATCTAGCTCCTTAGTTATAACTCAGATTCCAACAAATGTTAGGAAACAAATCGGGCTTCCTTGGAAACTTGGAGTGCAGAATTTCAAATGGAAAGTAAACTCTTCCATATCACATAAAGTAAAAAATCCCCAACTCAATTAACAAGTAAGAAACATCCTAGCATTCTTGAGGAGACATGAGTTGTTTTGCACATTTCATAGTTCTATGGTGTACCCATAACTAGTTTAGGCCTATACGTTTTAATCATTAATTCATCTTTCAAAAAAACTTTGTTGGTTGTGTTTTGCCTTGCAAATCTGGGCATGCCATTTTGCTTTCTTAAACTATCTCATTGTTAGGCTAGGTATCCTTCATGTTAGGGAAGATTTTGGTAAAGCTTAACATCTTTGTGGTAGGGTGGTAAGAACTCCTACATTATACTTTCCCTTGTGATCTTAGATAGGTTTTGGAGCCTCTATTAGAATGGCCAACATTCAATAAATATTCATATTCTAGTGTCTAGTATCTAGGTTTCATTATATATGTTTCCTTTAAATTGACTGATAATTAATTAAAGTTGACTGGTCAATTATTTAAACAACCTTGACTCTCTTAGACTACCATATTTTATGGAAATTGCTGATGTGGCATTGGTTTTGCAGGGGTAGTCCTTACATAATTCCCCCTTTCTCATGATGTGTCACTCCCTCCATTTCATTATAGGAACAACACCACAACATCATTCCATCATATATCATAGAACAAATCCAATTACCCAATGAAATAGTAAATCAAATACTTTTTTATTTAAATTATTCTCAAGATTAAGTAGCATATTACCTTAAAATCACATGATATCACACACATGCGTGTTCTTATTTATCATACCTTGATGTCACATGACTTTGACCTGCTAGTAGGTACTTCATATCCACTTCCTACAATACTTATACATATACACTCAGAATACTTTTATCTCATTCTTAGTATCGATAGCTCAAATAGGTAAGTATTCAATATAAGTAATAGTAGTCAACATTTTCCTTTAGACTCATCTTTATTCACACCTTGATCATGAGTAGAAAAAATAATCAACCATACGTACCATATGTACCATCTAACATGTAGTGCTTGCTAAGTAAGTGTCCACATCAATAAGTCAATGTCCATGAAATAGAATCAAGTAACGTAATCATCTTAAATCTAATTTTTTTCCATTTAAATAATCGTGAAATATAAAGACATCCACATATAAAATATCAATGTACTCATCAACATTTGATCATCATAATGCATACATATGCTTGCAAAACTTGACATACAATGTAATTACATTATAATGCATCATATAGGTCAGAATTAATGATATACATCTAATAAATATAATAAGTAAATGGATTGGAAAGTTTCTAAAAAAATTTATTATTAAATCAGACTTAGATAATACCTTTTATCCTTGCTATAGATGATCTTCTTTATCTTTTGAATGTAGGTGTTATCAGAATAGTAAATGTTGTTCTAAAATTTATTTTATCTCTACAATAAATCCGTATAGGTAGACTTCCTTAAAGGAGCAGACTTATATTTCTTGTGTTTCCTTTAACTACAATCACACCTTGTATAAATATCTTCACCAAAGGGCATGTCCCTTGAAGGGATATGGCCCTATCTAGGTCAGTCCAAAAAATATATTCTTAGAATCAAAATCAAGGGAGATAATGTTTAGCAAACAAGAATAGATAAAATTAGTTAAGGACAATGCTAACACACACCCATCTATGAAATCACTGATCATGCATATTCAAGGAGAAATGCATTTAAAGGCCATCATAAGGTAATATACCAAGATAAGGTATGCGCAATCTACACATTCAGATCTATATGAGAATCAAAGTTATGGTTTTAACAATCCCTCTTAATTTGATAATCATACTGAGAGATAACATATCTAGCATCATCAATTTCAATGAATAAGCATATAATGATACTCTATATCTATCTGAATCTTATTTATCTTGTGATATCATGAAACACATGATACTATGTCATATTACTATACCTATGATATGACTTATCATTGATACTAGTGATAACTATATTGCATGGAATGCAATACATAGGATAAAAAATGAAAAATGATTAAATTCTTCTTTTATCCTGGTTGTGACTCATAGGTACTAGCAATCCTATATCAGAACATGATCCTAATTTAAGCTCTACCGGAACACAAGATAAATTTTGAAGAATAAATTCTTCCTTTATCCAAGTTATGACTCATAGGAATAGAAATGTCTATATCACAAATGATCTTGAACTCATCTAGATTTGACATTAGTTCTCTACTATTCAGTACATTATATAAGAAATCATCATCTCTCATAATGTCTTTCATATAAGTGTTCATTATCTTAGAGATTGTCACCTCTTAAACAATGAATACAAATGGTGGATCCCATAATAGTCAATAGCCTAATAATAAAATTATTTTATTAATAATTTAAAGAAACAAATGAATTACAACTCAACCATACCAAGTCTTTTCTTGAAGTGATCTATCTTCATTCAAGAGAGAGGTTTGTTGAGAACATTTATTGTTGATCTATAGTGAAATGTATTCTAATTTTACAATATTCTTGTCTACTATATCTCTTACATAATGGTAAGGAATTTCAATATGCTTGGACCTATCATGGAAAACTAGATTCATAGAAAACTTGACAAAACTTTGATTATCACAATGAATAATTGTAGGATTCATGGCTTGACCATATAATCCCACAAGTAACTTTCTAAGCCAAACTACTTCTCGAGAGGCCATTGCTGCTATGGTGTATTTAGCTTTTGTGAAACTTTGTGCTATTGAAGATTGTTTTCTACATATCCATGATATCATTGCTGATCATAAACTGAAACAACATCCTAAAGTACTTTTTCTATCTTTAACACTTCCACCCCAATTTGAGTCTGTGAATCCATGTAAATCCAAGTCAACTTTTTTATATTTGAGCCTAAGGTTAAGAGTGCCTTGTATCTCATAATGTGTTTGACTGTAACTAGGTGAATCTCCTTTAGCTCACACCTAAACTAACTTAAGGCATTCACAACATAGAAAATATCAGGTCTTATATATTCCAAGTACATAAGGGACCCAATCATCTATACATAGAGAGTAGAATATATGGAAGGTGATTCTACTACTGCTTCTTTAAGTTTATGTAGATTAGTCTCCATTCGAGAGGACATAGACTTGCAATTCAACATTCTAAATATCTTCAAGATATCTAATGTATACTTCCCTTGATTAAGTATTATGCTATTAGAATTTTTCCATACTTTTGGTACTAGGAAGTAATGAAGGAGTCCCAAATATTTCATGTCGAATTCTCTGATTAAATCTTTCTTGCATTGATCTATGAGATGATCATCGCCCGTTATTAGTAAATCATCAATATATAGTATCAAAATTACCATATCATCTTTATCCTTTTTATAATATAGATTTGGATCAGCTTCATTTTTGGAGAATCCTAAGCTAGTGAGATACTTATCAATTCTTTCATACCAGCCCCTGGAGCCTATTTAAGCCCATAGAGAGATTTCTTGAGCCTTCAAACAAAAAATTTAGGATCATGAGTTTAAATCCTTTAGGTTGGTCCAAATATACATCTTCTATAATATTTCCATTTAGAAATGCTATTTCACATCCATCTGATGTGCTTCCCATCCCTTCGATGCTACAATAGGTAGGATTGCTCTTACAGAGGTGTATCTAGAAACATGAGAAAATGTTTCTTCATAATCAATCCCTTCTTTCTGAGAGAATCCCTTGGCTACAAATCTGGATTTATATTTTTCAATGCTGTCATCAGTATCATGCTTTATTTTAAATATCCACTTGGAAGAGACAACAAATTATCCTTCAGGTCTAGGTAAAATTTCCCAAACATCATTTTTAGTAATGGATCAGTATTCTTCCATCATAGCACCCTTCCAAGCTATATGTTTAATAGCATTTAAAACATTGGTTGGTTTTGATTTAGAAAAATTATTCATATTTTCTATATGACTAGAAAATCTTTTGGGTCTTTTGCTTTCTCTAACTATTCCAGATGGTGCAGCAAAGTCTTGTGCTTTCTCTACCATCTTAATGGCCTAAAGTGGTATTTTATTTGAATTTAGAGTTTCTTCAAGATTGAGATTTTGAATTTCATCTTCAATTTCTTCAATGTTATCCCTTTGAGACTCAGATTTAGTGTTTCTTTTAGAACTAGGTAATGAAGAGGGTTCTTCAGAACTTCAGGCTCTTTTGAATTTAAAATCTTCTTCAAACATTACATCCATAATAAGTTCAATATTTTTTTGACTAGGTATGAAAATCCTATATTATTTAGATGTTTCATAATACCCTACAAAAATACCTTTCCTCCCAAAGGGTTCTAACTTAGTTCTCTTTTCTTTTGGAAAATGTATAGATACTGGGCACCCAAAAATCCTAAGATGACTTATATTGGGTTTGACCTTAGTAAAGACTTCTTCAAGAGTTTTATCTCTAAGGTATGAGTGAGGAATTCTATTTTGAATATAGATAGTAGTACAAGAGGCTTCTACCCAAAGATATTATTCTAGATTTTGATCAAATATCATATCTCTTGTAGCTTCTATAATTGCTCTATTCTTCCTTTCTGCTACCCTATTTTGTTGCAGGTTATAAGGAACTATATACTCCCTCTTAATTCCTATTTCTTTACAGGTCCTTTTAAACAAATTCAAGGTGTATTCCCCTCCATTATCAATCCTAAGAGTTTTAATTTTATGTCCTAATAATTTTTCAGTTAAGGTTTTAAATTCTTTAAATATTTTCAACATTTCTACTAATTCTTTGCATTTCAAGAGGTAAATCCAAGTTTTCCTAGAGAAGTCATCTATAAAAAGTATATAGTAATAGAATCCTCTAAGAGAAGGAGCATACATAGGTCCACATAATTATAGTGCTATCATGAAATGAACTTTTGGTGTTCTTACCCAGAGAATATCCTTTGCATATGCTTGAGTGATCTTTATTTAGTTTAGGTAAACTAGTAACCATATTCCCCATAGTTGATAAGGTTTTGAAATTTAGATGTCCTAACATTATGTGCCATATTTGATTTATATCATTAGCTTCATGAATTAAGGCTTGAATAGGTTGACTAGGTTCTGAATTTGATTCATACAAATACACTTTTCTTTGACCAATCAATTTGCTTTCTTAAATGAGGAGTTCTTAGCCCAAGTTATGAATATACCATCGATGAATGCAAGATTATGTCCATCATCTTCAAGTACGATAACTAAGATTAGATTCATTTTTATCCTTGGTACATAGAGCACTCCTTTGAGAAGGAGAGAACTACCTGACTTTAGTTTCAAGGTGCAATTTCTAATTCCTTTGACTGAATGTGCTGAATTATCACCAATGGTGACTTCACCATTAACCTTTTCTAATATAGAGTCCAATGCTTCTTTGTATCCTATAATATTTCAAGATGATCCACTATCAATCACCTATGCTTTACTTGAGACTTTATTCAATAGTGATGAATACAATACACAATTCTCAAGATCATAGTTATCTTCTTTCCTTGTATGTTTGTACATTTCACTTGTTTAGAATTCTCAAGGCAATTAGATCTATAGTGTCCAAACTTTTCACATATGAATAATTTTATTTTGGATATATCTTTCTTAGGTTTGTCATTCTTTTGATTACCCCTTTTCTTCTTGAAATGATTCTTTTTACCCTCCCTTATAGCTAAGTTCTTCATCTTCAGTTTTCAGTTTTCCTCCTTTCTTAAGTTTTCTAGATTCTTCTTGAAGACAATCTCCCTTAAGTCTATTGAAGTCAGGAACATGATCTCTGACACTTACTCCTTGTGTGAATGTTTTCTACGAATCTAGTAATCCATCTATAGCCATTAGTGTTAGTTCCATTTCATTAATGATGGTTCCTATACTTGCAAGTTCATCTCTTAGGGCTCGTTTGGTTGTAGTCATAGGAATTGAGTATTAGAATTGAAAATGAGAATGGGTATAGAAATGAGGAATGAGAATGAAAAATATGTATTCCAGTCCCATTTGGTTCACCTAGAATTTGTTTGAGAATATGTGAATCACTTATTTGGTTGTACAAAATCAGAATTGGAATGAGGTTAAGTTTATATTTTTTTTCCTCTAATTTTATTTGTTTTAGTTTAATATTATTTTGATTAATTTTTTCAAAGAATGTATATTTATTTTTGGTTGACTCATTGAAGTTAATGAGGAATTTCAATTATTTCAAATTTTTAAAAATAAATAGATAACATCACTCATATATTGGTCATTTATATACAAAATCATAAATAAAATAGTACCCACAATAATAATTAAGTTGGAAACAAAAAAATGGATATATCATGATTTAATTTGTCCACCATCAGGCATACATAGTCATAATACAATTTACATCTCCAATTACATCTCCAATATCTGTCTTTGAACCATATGTACGCATTTGGTCTAAAACCACCAATAACCAATACTACAATTATAGCAATTAGAACACAAATAATACATTGTTGAAACATGATTTCAACTTTTTCCATAGAAGCAATCTCCTTAGAAGCAATATCTCAAACGTTGCACAATTTACGACCATTCCTTTTATCATCTATATAGTTAGACATAGTTGACATAGATGGGTAATCCTTGACCCATTGAAAGAAATTGCAACCATTATACCTTGCATTCCAAAACTACATAATTCCTCACCACAATAATATACTATATAAAAAATAAACATTCAAAAAAATAGTAACAACCTTTCGAGTATTTGGACAGCAAAAATGTTTACGCTCAGGGTTATGGTCTATGCGTGATGTCCTCATTACCATAGTGCCAGTGCCACAGTCACACAATGGAAAAGTATTCAAAGTCATCAAACCTATACAAATAATGAACAAATATAATGAGAGAAAATAAATAACGAACTAATTATAAAAAATATATTTCTACTAATCAATGTAAACATAACTCTAAAAAGTATGTTAAAAGCATGCAACAGGAAATAACTAATTATAATTGTTTGTTCATATGAAAAAATAAAATGTTTTAACAATTGAGAAGACAATAGGAAAATATTATAAACAACAATCCAAATGTAACACAATAACCCATCATGGTCTTCTAAGTTTTTAAGAAAATACAACTAGCAATATGCAACAAGTAGATGTGATTTCATAATGAAATATATTGTCATTGTTGATGTTGTATAAGTAGCATAGATATCATCTGTAGTGCCTCTCCCATTTGACTTCTATGAGTCATCCTTATGGATGAAACCTTGTTGATCTTTTGTTGTGATGGGATCATGATTGTGACCTTTAGTGGTCTACACCATCAAGGTGTTTGGATTTATGTTTCTGTATCAGTTGCTTTGATTATGCTTTTGACTGATCTATGAGATTATGATGTGATTTTTGCTTCACTGAGGTTTGTGCCAGTGGTTACCAAGATCAATGTGGTATCATGAGGTTGTTTCATGATTACCTTGAGATGTGTGCAGAGATTGTACTATGTATTTTTTACCATGCTACACTGGACTAGGTTCTTGTAGCAGTGATTAGTCATGTTTATGACTGTGTTTTCTTATGTGTTTTAAGTGCTTTTTGTTGATTCTTTAAAAAATCATTATTTAATACTTAAGTAATTAGAAATGGATTATTCATATTGGATTATTTGGTTATGTGCTATGAACATTTACCTTGTGATATTTTGATCTGAGAGTTATGTGTTACTTTGTGATGATTTACATTTGAGACGACCTGAGGGTCAAATGTTATACCTTGATTTTAGTATCATAGATATTAGACTTCTATACTGTTTAGTTAATCATATTGCATGATGATGCCATTTTGAGATGACAGTGTATTTTATGATGATGTCTAGTTATCTTGTATTTGGACATACCTTTTATTATGTTTGGTGATGGATTTAATGCTATGGTTATTTACTTCATTCCTGCGTTGTTATGCTTTATGCGAACATGAGTGATGTAAATAGATTATTTTAATATAATTAAATAAATGGTTAAATTAGGTGATTTAATGCATTTATTGCTTTGGCTATGTTATTATATGCAATTGCACTTGATCGTGTTGTTTAGTGTGCAGGATTTATATCCTTGGCAGTGGCACATGGAGTTAGTGATTCAACCATTCATATTTTACCAATTTCGTCCTTATATGGTTGACATATCCTTAATTAAATGTTTAAATTAAACCTTTCGATGATTATTAAATTTTAACTCATTTGCATTATGTGATTAGACCAGTAAGCGTGTCTGTGCATTCAGAGGTTCGCATTGTTGCGAAAGTTATTAAGAAATTTATGTATTTTTGGGTTTTCAAGCTTTTTAATTGATTTATTTTAATTTCTAGCAGCTTTGCTATAGATGAATTCCTATTTATAAGAATAGCTTATTTTCATTTGGGTCAATTTGGGGTTTAACTAGGTTGACTAGTTATTTGCCCTAATCAATTATTCACTCGAAAAGTGAATAAGTATCCAAAAAGGAATTTAATTCCTCACTTCTCACTTTTGAATTAGAAAGTTGGAGAGTAAAACCCAAAATCCTCTTCATGAGGATTTACTATTTTGTTCGTTGTGGGAGCTATAGGTGTGGGATCGTCACGAGGTTGAGCTTGTTGGATCCAGCTCAGGAAACCTTGGATTGCTGTAATTTTTGACCACTTTTGCAAGCATTTTATTTTTTGGTTCAGATTCCTGTTTTGCCCTTTTGGCTGTGAGGTAGGGCTTTCTTGTTTTATTTTTTTGGTTTTGTTTCTGCTTCTATTTTTGATAGTTGTTTGTTTAGAGGTTGAGAACTAGTGTTCCCCTCTGTTTCTGTATGTTAGCTCTACCCAGTTGGGTAGGTATGAACATTTCCTTTTTTTTCAAGATGAGGGTTTGGTGTTTTATGCTATTATGTTGGCCATTTTTTCATATGGTATTCGAATTTGATTATTTTTAGTTTTTTGGGGTTTTTGTGCCCAAAGGCCAAATGGGTTTTAATTTTGCAATTTTTCCAGAATTTTGGGTTTTTACCTCGTTTTGCATGTCGTCCTATTTTCTTAGGTTTTCTTGGCACAATGTGGGTCGTGGACCTTGATGATCTATTTGGATATTAGTTATACCACTATTTCACTTTTATGTTGCATTGGGATGCGTATTTCATCCGTACTCCTGACGTTGTGTTCAGTTGAGTGATTTTATATCTAGTGTTATTGTTTCTTTTATACCTTTGCTTTTGTTTCATGAGTGCTAGGATTCGTGTAGAATCCATACTCTTGGATTGAGATTGGTTGAGAGAGTTCATGATGTTTGGTCTTGTTGCATCATTGGGATTCATATAGAATCCATACTCTTAGATTGAGGCCGGTTGAGTGATTTTATGATGTATGGTTTTACTGGCTTTGGGATTCATGTAGAATCTATCCTCTTGAGTTGCTTTCTGTTGGGTGTTTTGTCTTGCTTAATGTTCTCATCCTGTCCTTGTGTTATGATCTTTGTGATGGTGGTGCGCCACAAACGAGTATGTGTGTGTACATTTGTCGAGTGACTTGTGAGGCTTGATCTTCTGTGGTACTTCTAGAAGTTATGATCATTGGGGTCAGAATGGGAGTATGCATGCCCATGGGCACTTGTAGTAGGATGAGCATGGGTAGGGTAGGGTAGCATATGGAGGGGCTTCTATCTTGTAGCTCGGTGATCATGGCACCATGGGTTGGCAAAGGGAGCTTTATATAATTGATAACTAAATAAAATGTGTGATTGGTAATAAAAACTTAAGATAACAAAAATGTGGGGTGCTAGAGCCTTTCCATTGAGGGATGTTGAATCTGCACATGTTTGAGCTTGGGTTTTTCGATGCCAAGTGACTCTCCATGATGTCAGTCCCTACTTAGTAGCCTTTTGAGTGTTCGACTATGACCTGTACTCTTTGCATTGTCTTAAGTTCTTGGTTACATCCATCATATTGTCTAGCATGAGTGTTAGCCTTGGATGTTATGCTTTATGTGTGTTTGTGGTTGGATCTTTATCTCTATCAGCATGGTGAGTGTGGACCTACGAGTTCCACATGGTTGAGAGGTGTAGCTACCTTCACCACTGCTGGGGACTAGTGTATAGAGACGGTCTTTTTTCGTAGTGTGACCATTGCTGGATGTTTTCACTTGGTACTTTAGGTTCTGGAGTATGCTTTCTTATGATTTATGCTTTGATTAGAATGCTTGGATATCATGTTTAGATGATGTTAGTTTATTTGATGCATTCCCATATTATGATATTTAGCATATGCCTAGATGATGTGAATTGTTGTATTAGTTTATCTATTGCTTATTAGTTTAGCATGTTAGATTTCCTTATTACAATGTCCAACATGTAATAGGTGATGTTATCTACTTGTAGGATTATTTGATGCTTTACTAGTAGCATTTTAGATTTCCTTATGCTTATGTTGGTAGCATGTGTAGTAGTGACATCCCTATTACAATAGTATTGACGATCCAATCGGTGGCTTGGGATGTTAAGCATGGGGGATGGCTAGGATCCATGATGGTCTTATGATGCTATTGACGGTTAGGAGGAATTGCATACTTAATTTGGTTTTTTTGTAATTGTGATATAATCTCTATACATTGCGATGTTGCTTATGCTCACTATGATGTTGCTTTCAGTATGTTTTTTCCTGCTCTAGTTTTAGATGGATAGATGTATCTCCTTCTTGATCTTGGAATATTGTTGATTATGCACTTGAGTGTTCGTTCCTCAATCAATGTGGATCTGATACTCCCTGATGTGGAGGTTCTGAACTCAAATTTTCTCTATTTTTCCCCTTTTGTGTTTTCCTTAAGTGTTTTTGTGTTTCTATGGCTGACATTTTATCAGCATGGTGGGACATAAAAATGTATCACACACCCATAGAAACTATGTCGTATGATTTTGGAAAGTATCGCATGCCTCTTGGAGAAATGTCATGCGATACTGGAAATTATCACACATCCTTTGAAGAAATGTCATACAATACCCTGAAAGTATCGCACACCCTTGAGAAAAGTATCACTCAAACTCTGAAAGTGTTGCCCTCCTTCTTTAGAAATGTCATGCGATACTTTTTAGTGCTTTATTAAAGTATCGCACAGGTTTTATAAAAACCTGCATAGGCTGGCAGTAGGCACTTTTCAATTTGATTCAAACTTTTTGAGAGTTATTTTGGATACTCTTTTTAGTGTTCTTCGACCCTATGTTGTGGCTTTTTGGATTTAGGTTATTTTCTTTCAATTCCTTTTTGCGTGTTTTTGTTGTAGTCCTTTGGGGTTTAAAATATATCATTTAAATATATTACATTCCTTATAATTAAGATATATTTTAATATATGTAAAAAATCTTTTAAGATAGATTTCAAACCTCTCGGAGATAAGATAAAGATTCTAGGAAATTTTAGGGCTTCAAAAATCTAGACTTAGCCAATTTTTAGGGCTTCAGGATTTTAGGCTTAGCCAAATTTTAGGATTCTGCATTTTACCCCAACTTGGTGTTTTGTTGATGAGTGGTCATTTCTTGAGCCCTCATCTTGTATGTGGTGGTTGTTGGCTTTTGTTCACGTGTATCAGTTTGGTAGTGGCGTTCATAGATCTGTTGGTTATTGGGATTGTGGTGAAGTCTTCCATTGCGATCTTTGTGTTCCCTGTATGATGTTGTCATATGCATTCATACTTTTAAAATAAAAAATAAAAAAAAATCTTGGCTTGTATTGAATCCTTGTTCCAAGGATCTCGGGGCAGGGCATTACATCATCAATATTTCTATCTCAAATACCAAAAAATAATAAATATGAATCTTGTGGAACTTATTTTATGACACTTATTTTATGCCATAATAAAGCAATGTATCACAACAAAGACAATCTGAATCATTGGGCACACCATATTCTTTCATCCGTAATCATAGTGAATATTGATAAAATCAAATAACAAATAAGTTAGATTAAAAAAGACACACATACAATGTTTCATCAAATTCCTATTACTAGCTGAATAAAATAGTGCATACAACAACAACATGAGTTATTTTGTACACACATCAGTGCATACATCAACAAATCAAAATGATAGGAATACAAACAACTATTACAAGTAATCCTTAAAACAATATTCATTAGAAATATATTGATCATATGTTCTTGGTCAAGTAGAAAAACTTATTTCAACCCATTACCTGACTATATTTAAAAAGTAGACATAAATCTATTGTTCATATTTGAAGGAAACAAATTGTGGATCCTAACTCATTGTTCATAGAATTGGATCGCGATTTAATAGAGTTCTCTATGTTTTACAAGAAAAACCTTCCACAAAGTTGAAGCAAGAACATTTCAGACTATTGGACTAATAATTATTTTTTACTTAGCAAACAATATGAGAATAGACATAGTAGCCACATTGTTGAAAAGGAATAATGAAATCTCTCATGCTAAGCTCATGTGAGGCTTACCATGTATAGTTTATCATTTTCTTAGGGGCAGCTTTCCACAAACCTATTGGTTAGTAAAGTTAAAATAAGTTTGAGTTTGCCAAATGTAAATGTTGATCCTAAGGAAGAGCATGTACACTGAAAACATCTTTTTCAATATCTTGAAATTTCCTATTTTTGATCAAGTTATTAAACACCATTTGATATCTCATGTATGATGATTGACAAGAGGACCTGGTGGTGTAGTTGCTTCCCAAGTTTATAATGAATGAAATTCTTGCCAAATATAAATAGAGACAGATTTAAATGCTCCCAGGTAGTGGTTCAAGAAATTGTGGACACAAGCCCTCCAAAACTTTAAGAAGTTCCAATGGAAGAGTCTGGGAAGATTCAAAATATTATATTTGTGATGTCTCTTTTTGGCCAAATTTAGCTTCAAACTGTTGTTTATTGCAACCATAGTACACAACTAAAATTATGTTCCATTTGAAAAATATTGACTAGGACCTTTAAACATTACTATTCTTATTTGGGTATTATATGTTCTAGCTAAACCTTAGGTTCCTTCCATCTTCATCGAGTAGAAATTTAAGGAGCTCACTAGATTCAATTTTGTAGAATGGAAACATCTTGTTTTTGGACTTAGTTTAAAGACTGATTATGTCTTTTCACCAATTCATAGTTGAGAATGGAACCAAGCCACAATGAGTGGTAGCTAGAACATTTATTGTTCATATTTGAAGGAAACAAATCACGGAGCCTGACTCATTCTAATAAATTTTAAAGAGACCATATTTCAATGAAATAAAATTTTGATCCTATTTTGTTGCAATCTATTAAAAGTAGTCTAGCTGACTGAAATAAATCTTAGATCCTAATACATTGCAATATATCTTTAGAGGTCATATTTGAATGAAACCTAATCCATTGCACTATGTTTACATGCTCTATGATAGGGGCTCAAGCTACACCATCTACAATTTGAAAGAAGAAAGCTATAGGCCACTTTAGAACAAGCAATGTTGGAAGATTTTCAGCTAAGTACTTTTGCTTGAATCTTATCAGTAAAGCAAGTTCTTATATGGATTCGACTATGTATGTTTTGTTAGCATGAACATTTCAGATCAGTGATCTAATTTGGACCAGGCTACTTGTAGGGTCAAGTTCAGTGTAATATGTGGGTGCTGAAGAAGACCAAAAAATGGTCAAAAAGGGAGGGAAAAGGGGGAAAATTAGAGATGGTATTGGAAATTCTCCTAGCTGTGGTCACTACCAGCATTACCAGAACAATACATGTTCAAACCTGAACCCATTTCCTGCAATGCCCTTTGAATGCATCTCAAAAATTCAACCTAGTGCCCCTCCTTTACCCCAAGACCATGAAACCAACCTTGGTGAAATTAGTCAGGTAATGGGTCAAAAGTGTTGATCAAGAATAATCTAAAAAACTTATTGATCATATATTGAACTACAAACAGCTATTGCAAGTAATCCAAAAAACTTAATTCATTAACTATATATCATTATGTTGAACAAAATGAACATAAAAAACATGCATTGTTCATCCATTTCAAGAACAAATGGAACCAACAGAGCTGAGAATGATTTAAATCCAACCAAGTGTGACAAACATGAACATGTTATCCATTGCTTGAAAAAGATTGTAAGTTCAGACATAGTCTAAAAAAAGATTATAAGTTCATAAAGATTATAATTTATCAAAAAAATTTTCCAAACTTATATCTAACATATTCTTCCCTCTCCTCTGCAGTCATCTCTACAAACACCTAGACTTTTGTAGGTTGTGAACTAAAATGTCATATGCAACAATCAAAGTCTCCCTACTAACTTCGAACATGGCCTTAAGGGAAAATAATGCACTTGATATATCATGCTTTACTTCCCTCTTGTCAACATTGACGCTATCAACCTTAGTCATGCCTCAGTCTATATTTTGAATACTTTTGCATATGATCTCCAAAGGAGAATCCATGCTTGGCTTCCTCCTCTTTGGCCTTCTTGCTGATGGTAGAGATGGATTTTTTCTAATAGATTCATTGGAATTGTTTGAATGAAGGATTTCTTAATCAAATTGAGGAGTATCTTCCATGTGTGTATTGAAGCCTGCATCATTTTCAAGATCAACAACATCTTCAAAGAGATGTCCATCTTCAACCTTTGGACCTATTGCTACTCCATTTTTGTTAGTTATGTCATTGCCAAAAATGACTGCTAAGTCATTGAAATAGGTGAAGGGTTGCCTCTTATAGACTCTAGCATTTTTGGAATCTTTTCTCTGTAGGATGAATTTTTTTAGAAGTTAGAGGACTTTCATTTCAATTGATTAAGATATACTTTACTTGGATAAAGATATTGTTTAGAGAACATTACCTTCAACAACTCTTCCCATACACTATCATCTACAACCACACATTGAGTACTCTCATTCTATGTGAAACCACTCATGTTTTCTAACTCTTTCATCATTCTATAACTTTATTTCCATGTTTTGTACTTATTCTTAAAGTTATCCTTTTTGAGATTCATTTTCATTTCTTCATTGAACTTCCTTTGTATTGCAATCCAAAACTCTTTTTTAAAGCCCCCTTCACCTTTTCTTCCTAACTAAATTTTCTCATGGAGAAAATCTATCAACTTACGTTCCATCTCTTTTGACCACACCACTTTTGCATTTTTAGCTGAAGTAGAAATTGTAGTCACACATACCTCCTCATCCATGCTTGTTAAGAGATTGGTAAATGGCATTTTAAGCTATCAATGGGTAGCTATAAAACTTGAAAAAAACCATCAACATTTCATGAACAATATTAAACTTATTTGGATAAATGGAAGTAGCAAACTTGGGTATGTAAAATCCCCTGACAATATTAGATATCATAAACAATATTGGTACTATTGAAAAAATGTTGGTACTTTTCATACTATTGACAAAATGTTGGTACTATTGATAGAATGTTGGTACATTTCATACTATTGACAAAATGTTGGTACTTAGACTCAGGCTTCCCTTCATGCTACTCACAACCATTGTGGCTTCCCTAAATGAGAGACAATCCTTTATCTATTGTTTGGAAAATTACTTATAGAGATTTCCATATAAAATGTATTGTAGTATAATGGATCACTTAGGCTAACATTAATTTTATCATACATGAACCTAGAAAAATAGAGACTTCTAGAATAAGAATAAGTGTTCTATTAAATCCATGTAAAAATACTATATAGATTCAAAATCATTGAAACTTTCTAAAATTCAAAAATAGATTGAAAAAAAATTGAAGCTATATGATTTCCCCATGGCAATCTATATGTGAAATAAAATAGAATTGATTAGAGCATTAAAAGTCAGTGGAATATAGGAGAAATCCATTACAAGATAGGAATAATTAGAAATAATCACCTTGGTGCAAATTTCTAGTAGACTACATGGAGACAATCATAAGATGGGAATAGTCAGAAATAGTAGGCTCTATAGAGAAAATAGCTACCAAGCCTTCTCTAACCATTCTAAAAAAATAGATAAATAGCCAACACAAACATAAACTGTGTAGAAAAATATCCATATCATTACAATGAACACAATGTTACAATTCACTAATGAAGGGCTGTTGCATTATCTAAGAAACAAAATTACCTTAGATTTAGAATTGCTATTGTAGATTTCTTCTCATTAGGTAGTGGGTCGAATACTAGGAGTGAACATTTTTTAATAGAAAACTCCAACATTAAAATGTTTAACAAGTTTGGATGGTAACTCAACTTTATCATCCCAAAAACTACAGTAAATGAAGGAAAGCTAAAAATAAAAATAAGAATAACAACAACGAAATATCTAGCAAAAGAGATTGTCATCCGAATGGATAACACCTGATATTTAGCATAAATGATATGACACATTTTTACATAGTTCATAAAACTTCCATGAGACTATAGCTAAAGTAAAATTCACTCCAAAAAACTTCCATGTGCCTGTAGCTATGATAAAATTCACATCAAATACCTTTATTACTGCATATGAAAATTAAAAAAAAAAACTTCCATGAGTCTTTAACTAAGGTGAAATTCATTGAGGCCTTAAAATTTTATAATATTGCTGACTAATATATATTTTAGGAAGTTCAATTTCATATTGATATCTATTGAAAGGTAGAAAAAGTCATATGCCAATAATGGCAATTCAATATCTATAGTCTTTTTGTTACATAAATGTAAATGGATTTTCATAGAATTTAGATGAACTTCAATATCTATAGTCTATCAATAGTATGACATAATGTTGTAAAATCCCTCAACAATATTAGATATCATAAAAAATATTTCAAAGACCATAGCTGCAATATTAAACTTAATTGGATAAATGGAAGTCGCAAACTAGGGTATGTAAAATCCCTCGACAATATCAATATATCCTTTCTTGATGCATCTCCTAAAAAAATGCATATAACAGATAGTCTGGAATAGTGAAGTGTAAAATGATCCTTGAAAATACAAAGTGCAATTCCTATTCACTACAAAGTGCAAATAAATGTTCATATTTTTTGGTACAACTAAGTTTGAGAGTTGTAATCTTCCCACATCCTTTGGGCTATTTCATCTCTAAATCTCCCCTAGTAATCTCTATCTCATTGATTCATCCCATAAGTCTCAAGAATTGGCACATTTATCCCAACATGATCATCATCCTCTTCAATTTCCACTTTGGATGGAAAACTATCCTCCATCATAATGAAGTTGTGTAGTATGCCACATGCCAAAACAATCTTTGTTTGGGTAGATATACTATAGGATGTTTTTAGGACAGGAAAATGTTGCTTGAAAATACCAAATGTCCACTCTATTAAACTAAGAGAGGAGTGTCGTTGGTTAAATAACTCTTGGGGACTGCTGATTAGGTTTTCTCTGCAAAACTCTTTTAGTTGGTAACATGTACACTGATAAGGAGCAATAAATCCTAGTAGATTTGAGTACCTTGCATCAACTAAATAGAATTTTCCTAGCCAAATAGAATTAAAGTTATACTCAAAATAAAGCATTAAATTTTTGATTTAGTTTAATCTGAATATAATTATATTAAATATGAATTAATATACTAGGGGGAACCACAAGTGGATCTACTTTAGAGAGAGCTAAATCAAGCACCTGACTATTTGCAATAGACCCTTCCTAACTACAAGAAGGTATTGAAACTTGTGGTCAAATGAACATATGCCCAAAACATTCTATGATAAATTACCCTTTCTATCATGATATTTTGCTTGCATGTCCACGTCAACGGTAACTAGCATATGAGTTCCATCAAGTGCACCAATACAATCCTATAATAATCAATATTAGTATCAAATACAAGTTATTATATGTAGTCTCTAGTAATGAAATACATGCCAATAGCATAGTTACCTTGAAATATGGATCAAAATGGCCCTTCCCAAAAATTTCTAGAGGAGTGGTTGCAATAGGGGGTAAAATATAATTGTTATGAAGTACTATTATAGCTTTTAAGATATTATGGAAGTGTCAAATCACTGTCTCTCCTAAGTGACCAAAGTTATGGCCAATCTTTTGATTCCTTAGATTGTGGCCAAGGGTGTGGAGGAATATCACTAGTTGTTCTTCCGGTGATATGTTTGTCATATCTTGAATGCTCTCTTTTTGTCTTAGAATTTTAGCCAAGAGAAAGAAGGCTACTCTACTCATGCATATTTGGTCATGTAAATTTGTGTTACTAGAATGGATAATGCACTTATAAAAGGACATGCAACTCTTCTTCACTTATGCCTATCTCTTCTAGCCTCTTGGGAAGATGCTACTATTAATACTGCAAGACTAGCAAGCAAAAAAGCAAGTACGCACATGACCTTGATCTTCCTAACTATATCTCCTTAGACTTCTATATCATCAATAAGATCCATTGAATGACCTACAATGGAAACACATCGATCTATTAGGTCACATGAATCATATTATTTTTATAAGCTATATAAACAACATATAAACACTGATTACTTAAAACTACCGAAATGTTGTATAAATGTACATAGACAAATATATGCATATATATAGAAAATTTAAATAAATCTAACATTTATTATTGCAGTAGAATAACAAGACATAGGAGCTATTTATGGCCTAATAGGAGAACATAGATATTACAGTAATAATAATGTGAAAAATAATAGATTTATTGAAATGTTACAGTCACCCTAGTCTAAAACCTAAAATAAAATAGTAGAAGCTCATTTTCATGAATGAAAATACAAGATTAGAGGACCACAAAATATGAATCCGTAAGACTTGATGGTAAAGATGCATTGGATGCCAGACATAATGATAACAATTAAAAGGAAGAAATTTAGATAGTGGGTGAAGTTTTGACAATTTTTTACTTTTAGCATGCAAGAGCCATGCTAGAAAGTGGAGTTGTATTTGAGTCTTTGAAGTTTGTGTCTGAGGCTGTGGGAAAAAGGGATCATTTTTATTTGAAGAATAAGCACAATTTGAAGAAGAATGAAGATCATGTTATATTTAATGAAAAGCATGACACCAAAGGAAAAAGAAATTGGAATGAAAAAATCCAAGTGGTACCAATACTATGGACACAATTTGATAAGGCTAGACTATCCAATTTGGTAAAGTTGTAAAATGAAGCCTCTAAAATCGCCTGTTGGCTATCTAGTGATAGAGAAAGACCTTAAAGTGAAGAGGGGAGTGCCAAAAAAGTAATGCCCTAGATGAATGCATTCCCATAAGCAGAGAGGTCAGTAAGAGCCTTGAAAATAAGGAGGGAAGAGTTCCATTTTATTGGTTGTAAGATACATCTAGGTTAAACAACAAGGAGAGAGTACATAAACACAATTTTAATTTAAATAGAGTTTGTAATTTAATACTTATCAAAGTAAATCTTAATATACAATTTATTATCAAAAAAGAAGACAACATCATTTAATCCTCTAGGCTATTTGGTGTTATAAAATAACCCCATTCATTCATTTAGTTGTTATAATTGTATATAATAGTCTCAATTCACAAATTTCTATATATCAAATGACAAACAACATCATTTAATGATGGTTTATGAAAACAATCATAACTCACAATTTCTATTAGATAAAGAACACATTTGCATTCAATGATTGTATCAATTTGGGAGTTTTTGTCAAATAATGAATACATTATTATCAGCAAGTGTATACCATTCCAAATGTCTATTGAATGAACACATATCATTACCTCATTGTACATTATTTATTTTCAATTAATTTAAATTACATAATACATTATAATTTAGTGACTATTTATCTAAACAATCCTAATTCATAAAATTTGATATATGAAATAAAGAACACAATACCATTCAATGGTTATGTATTCAAACAATCTTAGTTTCTATCAATAAAAGACTAATTGATATTTGATATTTGTCTTTCAATCTTTATGAGGTTTTATGATTTTTTGTCTTTCAATATTTATGAGTTTTAGTCTTTCAATCTGAACCAGAGTCCAGAATTGCATTGCAAAGGAGGATATCCCACCAGTGCTAAGGAGAAGGAGAGTAGGGGATAAGGATATCCCACTAGCAACATTGCCTCTTCTTGGAAGAAGCATAATTACACTACCAAAGGCAAGACAATGCCAGATTCTTATAAGTTTCTTATAAGTTTTTGTTAGGTGGAAGCTGGTATGAGAAAGAGAGGAATTTCATGTGATGCCTCTACAAATACATTTGTAGAAGTTTCCAATCAGTCTAGTCTACAGTCGCATGAGGTTTTTATAGGTGGGGATATTTCACACCTTGCCATGGGAAATAGAAGCCTCAGTTTGGGAGAAGATTGTTAGTGTGAAGTTGCAAATGATGGACTTGCATTAAAGATCCAAGGCTTGACAGAGGCTTACTATAGGTTTTCCTCAACAAGAAATGCTTTTGATTCAAGCAGTCATGATAATCTTTCTACAAGCACAAGATTAGTGCCCTTACATGATATAGAAATGTCACAAGAATTCAAAATGGGAAAGGTAGGCACAATGGTAGGATAGGCTAAAAAGTGTCAAAATAGTGATACTCAACCACTTGACCAAATCATGCCGACTCCCCTATGAAGGACTATAAAGGAAGTTGATAAGAAAGTTTGGATCTAAACCAGAACCCTCAGTATCAATTGATACCAACCAATCTATTTACTAGTTTTTATCCAATTAACACTGCAATTATGTGACAAGGATAGAGCAAAAGAAAATCTTTCTTCTAAAGTCCAATTACAAGCAATTTCAAGGTCAGTGTGCTCTGCTTAGTTTTCCCCATAAGACACAAAAGACACAAGATAAATTTAATATCCAAAAACTTCATTTCCTCACATTCTTAGAAGATTGAAGTACACAATAGCCTTGGTTATGCTCCATAAACCTCAATAACAATAGACCAGATTACCTTTAATCATTGATGGATAATAAATAGAGATAAACATTATTTTCCAAAACATGATCTTCAATTTTTTTATAGCATACAACTCTTCTAAATTCCATACCAAATGGTTTGAATTGATCTCTGCATTTAGTCTTATGGTACATAATGGTTGCAAGCAGACACTTGGATACAACTATTCTACTACAAAACATATTTTATTTTCCCATGGATATGGCAGTTGAAAATTGAGAGCATACATTAGTTACTAAGCACCAGTTACCGATTCATCAAGTGCCCTCATGGGTGGGGGAAAAGTAGCCTTGAGGGAATCTACCTATCTAACCTATCTACTGGGTGATTTGAATAATCCACATGAATTTTCTTTTGAAATAATGGGTGCACAGATAATCTCTCATTCCATGTTTAGCATTGAAATGGACACAACATATTAATTAAAAACATCCAACCAAATAAATTCTCATGCAGCAAAAAACTAGTTCTCATAAAAACCCTATTTTTGACATACCTTTGCTAGATGAGTCAATGAGTGGAAGACCTACAATCCCAGAGTAGGGGGAGGAAATGAATCTAATATTTTGTAGACAATTAGAAGAGCTACAATGCTTCTAAAGACAATGAACTTCTCACACTGAGTGGGAGTTTTCATGAACTTCTCACATTGAGTAGGAGTTTTTTGTTGAGGAAGGGGTAAAATGAGAGGAATTTTTTATGAGCGGGAGATTTTTCATGCCTAGACCTGACCGATTATAAATTTTGGATTAATTGAATTTGGAATAGAAATGGCCCATTCTAATTACAAGTATTTTTTGGAATGGACAAAAGCTCATTTTGGGGCTAAAATAGGAATACGAAATCCTATTCTCCATTCCTATTCCATGCACCGAACAAAGAGTATAAATTATATTCTAAATTCCTATTCCTATTCTAGTTGTATTCTAGCAACCAAATAGGCCCTTAGGCTAGCAATCCATAGGAAGTAAGAATTCATCGATTCTCCTTCTTTATTTGTATGTGATTTAGTTTCCTTTTTATTGCAAGAACTCTAGTTTGATTGTTAACCTCATATGCATTAGTATTGCTTTCATTATATCAAATACTGCTTGATGTTTCATTAGCATGGGTACTATATCATTTTTCACTCCATCTAATATGATCTAAATGAATTTCCTATTTCCTTTACTACATATAGTTTTATGAGGTTCAATAGTAAGTTGTCTGGATGTTGAATCAACAAATTGTTTTACATCATTTTCTTCAAGAATCATCATGATTCTAAATTTCCAAGAATCAAAGTGTTCTTTCCCAGCAAACCTATCCTTCGGTTTGATTGTGTATGCCATTGAAGATAGGAGAATGATGCTAGATATATATCAAGTCTAATTATTTAATTTTTAGAGCCTAGGTTTTACTACCAGAGCTCTAATACCATGTAAAGTTTCTAAAAATTTTGTTATTGAATTAGACTTAGATAATAACTTTTATCCTTGCTATAAATGTTCTTCTTTATCTTCTGAATGTAGGAGGTGTTTATCAAAATATTAAATGTTTTTTTGAAATTTATTTTATCTCTACAATAAATCTATATAGGTATAATTACTTAAAGGTGCAGTCTTATATTTCTCGTGTGTCCTTTAACTACAATCACACCTTGTATAAATAACTTAAACAAAGGGCATGTCCCTTGAAGGGACATGACCCTATCTAGGTCAGCCCAAACAATGCATTCTTAGAATCAACATCAAGAGAGATAATGCTTAGCAAACAAGAATAACTAAAATTAGTTAAAGTAAATGCTAACACACATCCATATATGAAATTGCCGATCATGCCTATTCAAGGAGAAATTTATTTAAAGGCCATCATAAGGTAATATACCAAGATAAGGTTTGTGCAATCTATACATTCATATATGTATGAGAATTGAAGTTATGGTTTTAACATGGATGATATAAAGGTGACACAGTCAAATGTATCAAGCAACATTGACCCAAAGTTCTACTTCAATAGATAATAAAATCAAATCCAAATTAGACATATTGACCAAAGGTCTAAGTCAAATACATAATGACCAAGTCTATGTCAAACAACATATTGACTAGCAGTCCAAAATAGACAACTCAAGATGACCAAATTGTCAAGTCATTCATCAACCAAGTTGACTAAGTAAAATGAGTCAAAAAATTTATATAAAGTAGAAATCACATACATTTAGGATCATCACATACATATAACACAAATATAATATTTTTCCAAAAATAAATAAAAGTAGGATTTATACATACCCTTTTGCATTCTCATAAGAAGACCATATTTCCATATACTTGCCACATAGGCCAAAAAGTCAAGTTAGGTCTATCAAAATGTTGACATAATTGGTACATCTTTACATATGTTATTTATTCAATTATAAACACAAAGAGTCAATGCATAAAGTCATCTTTAATCACACACCTTGATCAAGAGTAACAAAAATAGTCAACCATACATACCATCTACATGTTGTGCTTGCTAAGGGAATTTCCACAAAACACAATCATGCAATGTAATCATATTTCACCATCATTTGATTCATCATGAAATATAGTGACATACACATGTAACATCATCAATGTGCTCATTAACATTTAATCATCATTATGCATCTAAATGTTTGCAAAACTTGACATTTTATGAGTAGATAAAAACCAATATTGTTGATGAAATTAATTATAATTGCATACATTATTATGATTAATAAAGTTATATTTCTTATCATTACAATATCAAGTTTTTAAAATCCTATAGATATAATTCTGAATTCTTACATAAATGATTTGGGATGGCACATTCTCTAAGGGGGAAAGGATGTCATAAACCTATTGAAAGATTTTTGGAAGCATGAATGCTGATGATATTCCTATGGGGGAGTATGGTAGATATGTTACTATGATGATATATTACATTTATGACCGAGTTTTTCATTGAGTAATTTTTTGTAGTATCTAACAGAAGAATAGAGGAAAGATCAAGTTGGTACAAATGACTAGTTGAGTATTCTAACTATCTGAAGTTATGAGAGATTCTTCTAAATATCTAGTATATGGAGTTAACATCAAAATAAGAAATGATAAGTTTGGAAGAAATTATGTAAGTTTTGGTGATGTCTGTTCTTAGATAGAGTTTACAGAGGCATGTTCTGGAAAACTTGTTATCTCTCTTAGTAGAGTTGTTATTTAGAAAATCAAGGTTGAGGATGTGAAGAAGACATGTTGGTGATGGTGTGGCTAAGTTCACTAGTCATAATATTACATGTATGGAAAGTTATTCAAGTTGCAAGGAAAAAGATTAATGTTATTTCTAAGTGTAACATGTTCTTAATGTGGTCCTATAATGATTAATTGAGAAGGTCTAATAGCTGACCCAGGGAATTGTTTGCAGGACCTAGTATAAAGGAAGGACATCTTCTTTTATCATTAGGATATGGTACAGTATGGAATTGTATGGATGTGATGTATTATAAGTAGCAGTAAGAGAAGAATGCACAATTGAGTAGAGTAGAGTGGAAGTGAAGGAAACTTCATTGCTGAGGTTTTGCTGAGTGATCCAAGGAACTTGATATTTGGATTTGAGGTTTGTGATCTAGTCTACAAGGTCTGATAGGATTGGTTCAGTTGACAAAACAAAGGAAAGAAGAACATAATAGTAAATTACTTGTTTGAGTAGTGAGCTCTTCTTGTAGTTGAAATTGCATGTTTAGGTAGTGGGCTCATCTTGCATACATTGTAGTACAACTCCTAACAAGTTTGGCACAACTCCTAACAAGGTTAGAATCTCCTAACATGGACTCTATGTACTAAATGTTGCAATAGACTCCTAACTAGGTTCATCCTCTAACAAGGAACATTTATATTAGTACATCATCTTGTGGTCATCATTCCCTCCAGGGTTTTTCCTAGTTTGGTATCAGAGCATCAAGTCCTTGAAAATAAAATTTAACAAATTTGGGAGATCCATGGAGAGCATGTTCATAAAAGATAGTTCAAATTTTGACGTAACAAATTATGAAAGCTAGAAGGAAAAGATGAAGACACATTTTTTGTGTATGGGTTCGGGATGTTGGATCTTGAAAAAGTCAACGAGGATAATCATTTCTGAAAAAGATTTGGAAAATTATACCAAGGATTAAAGAGATCTTTTTATATGTGACATAAAATCTAGAGAAGCATTATTGACTGCACTTCTTGAAATTGAATACAATTAGGTAAGATCACTTGCTACTTCACATTTGATTTGGAAAGCTTTGGAAACTAGTTTTGAAGGTGATGAATATTCTAAGAAGTTGAGGCTACAAAGTTGGATTTGTGCACTTCAAGATGCTAAAATGATGAAAGATGAATATGCAAGAACATATGTAGGCGGGTTATCAAAAATTACTATAGGTATTAAATCTTAAGGAGGAACCAAATAAGATGATAAGGTTATATGGAAGATATTGAAGACTCTAACACCACCATTTAAGTTAGCAATTCAAATGATACAGTTGTTGATATCTTGTACCAAATATTTCACAAAGGAGTCATTTCTTGGAAGACTTGAAACAGTTGAAAATGAGCTTAGACAGTCTAGAAAATTGACTAGAACAGAGATAACTTTCAGTTCCATGAATATTCAACCTAGTTTATCAAGGAGCACAAGTACTAGAGGAGATTTTTCTAGCAACAATAGATTTGAGGATGACATAAAGATTGAAGAAGAAGTAGCCCTTCTATTAAGAAGAGAAAAAAGAGGCAAGAAAATATTTTCCCTACAAGATGTTTACTAATATAGAAAAATTGGAGATTGTACACATAGATCTCAGTTGTCCTACAATGACTAAAGGATTTTAAGGTGAAAGGTATTTTATGATTCTAGCTAATGAATTTTCTAGAATGATATGGGTTGTATTTCTTAAAGAGAAATATGAGGCATTTGATAAGTTTAAGATATTTAAGAATAGAGTTGAGAATGAATCTAGTATGAAGATTAAATGTTTAAGATCAAATAGAGGAGTATAATTTACTCCAAATGAGTTTAACATGTTTTGTGAAGGAAATGGAATCAAAAGATAGTTATCAGCTCCAAGAACCCCTGAACAAAATGGCATTGCAAAGAGAATGAATAGGTTAATTACAAAAGCAACAAGATCTATGTTAGCTGAAAATAAGGTATCCAAGATGTTTTGGAGAGAAGTTGTGAACACAATAGCCTACACTATGAATAGAGTGCAAGTTAGGACAGACACAAATGAGATTCCTTATGAACTGTGGTTTGGTCACTCACCTACTGCTAAGTATTTCAAAAATTTAGGGAGTAAGTGTTATATCAAAAGAATTGATGATATTGGTAAGTTTGATGCTAGAAGTGATGAAGGCATGTTTCTTGGTTATTCATTGAAAAATTATAATTAGAGAACTAAGACTATTATGGAAAGTGAAAATGTGAGAATTGATGATAAATTCAAGATACAAAAGAGAATAGTTGCTTACAACTCAGCTGATGATTTTGTTACTAACCCAAGGAATGATGAGGTATTTCTTAAGATTAACAATGATTTGTAGAATGAAGGAGAGACAAGGAAGAAACAAAGCTCAAAACCTTTAATAGAGCCAAGAGTTGAGATAACAACTCTTACTTTTGGAAAAGAATATGATAAAGAATCACCCATTCGAGAAGATCATCAGAAGAAAAGATAAAGGTATGATGACAAGAAGTAGAGTCAAT
The DNA here is from genome assembly GCA_028749045.1 of Cupressus sempervirens. Taxonomy (NCBI): domain Eukaryota; kingdom Viridiplantae; phylum Streptophyta; class Pinopsida; order Cupressales; family Cupressaceae; genus Cupressus; species Cupressus sempervirens. Next base: position 264,005,859 of record CM053784.1, read on the forward strand.
GAAGAACTATGTTTGATATCTGATGTTAAACCTAAGAATGTATATGAAGCATGTAAAGATGATTATTGGAAACAAGCTATGAAAGAGGATTTGAATCATATAGTAAATAATGAGATATGGGAATTGGTCCCTAGACAAATAGACAAGAATGTGATAGGAGCTAAATGGATATTCAAGAACAAGATGAATAAACAAGATGAAGTTTTAATGAACAAAGAAAGATTGGTGTGTAAAGGTTACTCACACCAAGAATGGATAGATTATGATGAGACCTATGCTCTAGTGGCTAGAAAAGAAGCAGTAAGATTATTCTTAGCCTATGCAACATAGAACAAATTCAAAGTGTATTAGATGAATTTCAAGTCAAAATTTTAAGAATTGAGAACTTGAAGAAGTGTATATTGAGCAGTCTGAAGGTTATCCTTTGATAGATGACAAGGACATAGTATGCAAATTGAGAAAAACATTGTATGGCTTGAAGCAAGCACGCAAAACCAAGTGTGCAAGGTTAGAGAAGCATTTGAAAAAGCATAGATATAGCAAGGTATGGAAGACAATAATCTATATTGGAAACAAATTGATGATGGTTTGATGATTTTGGTAATATTTGTTGATGATATCAAATTTGGAGGAAATGATGATGAAAGTGACAAATTTGCTAAAGAGATGAAGAAAGAATTTGAAATGAGTATGATAGGAGAAATGAAATATTTTCTAGGATTACAAATTATATAGAATAAAGAAGGAATATTTATTTCTTAGATTAAGTACTTGAAGGATTTATTGAAAAGGTTTGGTTTGGAAACATGCAAACCTATTGGAACACTTATCATAACTGGACACAAATTATCTACAAAGGATGAGATACCTACCGTTGAGTAGAAAAAGTACAAATCTATGATTAGAGGATTGAAAAATCTGACTTACACAAGGCTAGATATAGAAAATGATTTTGGAATTATTGCAATATTCCAAGCTGATCCTAGAGAAGCACATCATGCAATAGTCAAAAAGATATTTAGATATCTAAAAGGAACATCTGAGTTCAAATTGTGGTATTATAGATCTAATGATTTTACTTTAAATGCTTATATTAATGTTGACTAGGTAGGTAGTATGGATGACAGAAAGAGCACCAGAGCCTTCTTTCTTGGAGGAAGATTGGTTTCTTGGTTAAGAAAGAAGCAAGATTGTACATCACAAAGTATGGTGAAAGTAGAATATGTTGCAGTAGCAAAAAGTTATGATCAAGTTGTGTGGATGAAGCAGATGCTAAAGGATATAAGGATAGAAATCAGTGAACTTGATTTCATACATTGTAGCAACACAAGAATGGTAAATATGTCTAAGAATCTAGTGTTGCATTCAAGGACTAAGCAAATTTCTATCAAGTATCACGTGTTGAGAGAGAAAGTTGCAGAAAAGGAAATTATATTGGAGTATGTGAGCACTAAAGGGAAAATTATAGATTTATTCACTAAGACTCTTCCTAAAGAGACTTTTGAGTATTTGTGAGGTATGTTTGGGGTTATGCCCCTTCCTAAATTAGAGTAGAAGATGCAAGAGTGCATTAGGCTAATGTAATAGAGCACCATTGTTGTCCAGATTGAATGTTGATGCTTCCTATATGGGGGAGTATCTATGATGGACAAAGTCATCTAGGATTCTTGTTGGATGTTGTTTGGAATAGTGTCTTTGGACACTTGACCTAAGAAAGAATTACTTGTTGTAGAGTTTGATGTAGTATAGTTGGTTGCTGAAACCTTTGACATTGATGTCTATGGGGGAGAATTTTGACATGAAAAACATGTTCGAAAGATGTGCATAATGATAGTTGGAGAAATTTAGCATGAGTACAAAATGTTTAGAAGAAGTACAACATGGAATGATAGTTTGGCAAAAATTACATTTAAGTATATCAATGGGGGAGAATGATTGATGAAGAGGATTTGAAAAGTAAGATGAACAGTCTTTTGTTGGTATTCTTGGAACCAGATGTTTTTCATCTATATTGCCATCAATGCTAAAGAGGGAGATTTTTGAGAAATTGTTAAAAGCATGAATGCTGATGATATTCCTATGGGGGAGTATTGTAGATATGTTACTATGATGATATGTTACATTCATGACTGAGTTTGTCATTGATGTCAACATTGCAATTTTTTGTGGTATCTGATAAAAGAGCGATAGAAAGATCAAGTTGGTATTCTAACTATCTAAGGTTATGGGAGATACTTTTGATTATCTAGTATATCTAGTTAGCATTAGAAGAAGAAATGATAAGTATGGAAGAAGTTATGTATCTTTTGGTGATGTTTGTTCTGAGATAGAGTTATAGAGGCATGTTTTGGTAAACTTGTTATATCTCTTAGCAGAGTTGTTATTCTAAGAATCGAGGTTGAGGATGTGAAGAAGACATGTTGGTGATGACATGGCTAAGTTTTCTTTTCATAATATTACATGTAAAAAAAGTTATTCAAGTTGCAAGACAGAAGATTTATGTTATCACTAAGTGTAACATGTTCTTAATGTGGTCTTATAATGATTAATTGATAAGGTCTAACAACTAACTCAGGGAGTTGTGTTGAGGACTCAGTATAAAGGAAGGAAATTTTCCTTTATCACAAGGATATGGTATGGTATAGAATTGTATGGATGAGAAGTATTATAAGCAACAATAAGAGAAGAATGTGCAATTGAGTAGAGTAGAGCAAACGTTAAGGAAACTTCATTGCTAAGGTTTTTTTGAGTGATCTGAGGTTTGATATTTGGATTCAAGGTTCATGACCTAGTCTACAAGGTCAGACAATGATTGGTTTAGTTGATAGAACAAAGGAAAGAAGAAAATAAGAGTACATTTCTTGTTTGAGCAATGAGCTCTTCTTATAGTTGAAATTGCATGTTTGGGTTGTGGGCTTATCTTGCATACATTGTACAATAACTCCTAACAGGGTTGGCATAACTCCTAACAGGGTTGGTATAACTTCTAATAGGGTTGGAATCTCCTAAAATGGATTTAAAGTCTCCTAATAGGGACTTTATGTACTAACTGTTGTAATAGACTCCTAACAAGGTCCATCCTCTAACAAGGAAAATTTATATTAGTACATCATCTTGTGGGCATCATTCCCACTGGGGTTTTCTCTCTGATCAAGGGATTCCCTAGTCAACATATCTAGCATAATTGTCTTTGTGAATCTTATTATGGTTTTTTTTTACTTTGGTTGAATGGTTAAGTTTGTTTAAAGAAGATAAATGTTTTAATTGTTGGATAACTAATTCACCCCCCAGTTATCCTAGTGGACTATTGTTTCTAACAAAACCATCTCTCCAAACTTGAATAAAATGGGAAGTACTACCATGTAGATTTCTTTAGTAAATTGGATTAAAGGATGAACACTAAATTGGGTCAGTGATGTTTCTTTAAGATGGTTAATAATAAAAATTGTTATGAAAGGGAGTGCGAGGATAAACAATCAGAGGTCTTGATCACAAAAAGGGGGGGAGGGGGTGGGAGAATTAGAGGATGGATTGGATTGCCTAGAAACAAGATCAATTATATAACTAAGAAAACCATACATGCATTTGGATTTCCAGTGGAGAAAGGATATGTTTTTTTTTTTAGAGGAGGCAACCCATATGAAGTGACCTTCTATTCCTTATCCATTGTAATTGGAAAACTTGATGCGGATTCCACTTGTGGAAGTGTGCTCTCTTCTTGGTTAGAAAAACCATCAACTATTGGAAAAATGGAATCAATGATGTCACATGCCCTTATGTTTCTTGCTCAAGTTCTAGAGCTTATTTCACCTTCGTCATCCTATCTAAACCATCTCGATATCTTATATCTGGTAAATGTATTTCTTTTAAATTTAATGATAATTGAGAATTAATGTTGACTTGTCAATATTCAAAGGACCTTGACTCTCATTGAATTTTCCACATTTTATGGAGAGTGTTAATGTGGCATTGGTTTTGTAGTGGCACTCATTACCTTGTGTAGAAGTTTCAAATTGTGAGGTAGAAGTTTTTAATACATATTTTTGAGGTTTTAATGAGTTTTATTCTCAGGTAATAGTTTTTATTTGATAAGATTTTCATAATTAAAAAGCTATTAAAAGTTGTATTTAAGGGAAGCAATTTTCTATAATAGCTCTACATTTTCCTCATTTACACAAAAATTTTGAGCTTCAACTTTTTCCTAAGACTCTTGGGAATTGATTATTAAGTAACAACTTTTATTTTAGATTTTGTGATTTATTTTAATTCATTATAGGCAATTTTATTGTTGGAAACAAGGTGAAGAAAATTTATAATATATTTTTTTAATGGTTAATGGGATGATGTTGAAATTAATTATTAAATCTGATGAAAATTAATATTTATTATTTGTTAAGGTCTATTAGATTCAAATCGAGATCTCATAGATAAAAGGCTCACAACTTATCATTGTGCTATAGATTCTTACCTTATGTAATTTCAAATTTTAAAACTACTATCAAATGTGAATTATGAAAATGATTGCAACCTTCAACACTACAAAAAATGAACAATTAAATATGACACTAGATTTACATAGGGAAGTAAAATTTGGAAATGTTTAGATGAAACATTCAATACTACTATAACTCAAGTTATATTTCAAAAGTGAACACTTCAAATAATTTTCTATACTCCATTATGGACATAACTCCACCTCTTAAAATCCAATTACAATTTGTCATAAAGTACAAATTCTAAATATTTTTCTCCCATATCAAGATTACATACTTTTCAAGTAACATGGAGATACATATATCATAATATTTTAAGATTAATGTCAATCCCATCCTAACATTCATGAGCCAAGGAAACCATGTTGAAGTTAAAAATTCTCTTATTTTTGAAATTAAATTTCCTCAAATTTATTTCATAATTGTGTTATATTCTTATATAGTGATTTAATATGCTTTGAAAATTAAAATTTTGATAATCTAGTTTTTTCTTTGTCTTTTATTTTTGTAGAGTAAGTTAGTGAATTAAATGTGTTTTAATGTTCAATAAGTACAAATAGTTGTAGACTGGATGAGTAAGTATTGAATATTAATGTCTTCTATAGTGTTTATAGAAATTTGATTGACACATTTATTTAAATGATTTTTCATAATTGGAATTACTTTGAAAATATTATAATGTTTAATGTTGATAATTATTTATATAGACATTGAACTTTGAATGATAAGTATTAACTAGAGGCAAGACAATTGTATTTTATGATGTTTTTAATAATATCATAATTATTACAAAAATACGTGTATTACATAAAAATAAAGTAAAAATTATATTATTTTTAATAATAAAAGTAAATCAAACTTTTATAAGAGAATTATCTAGAAACTTGAATCTAATGAAACCATTTAGCCTAATCATAGTAATTGTAGTGTATTAATATGGAAGCACCAATAATTTAAGAGCTTCTAGCACCTTCCTTCAATGATCATATGGACAATGGATGAATTTATGCTCAATCAACTCTTTGTCCCATTCGGTTTCCTCTTTTCTAGTTACATCACTGTAGTTCTCAAGACCCCAAGGCTCTCCTTCCTTGTGATAACCCTAGAATAGTTCAACCCAAGTTGAACTGTTCCAAAAAAGTCAATATATTCCCTAAAAGCCAAACTATTCCTTAAAAGTCAACCTATTCCTAGGTCATTTTTGGTCTTGGGGCTAGTTTGGTCATAAGAAGTTAATTTTCAAAATTAAGTGACCCTATCAACTTGTGTTTTTTTTGAGTTTGAAAATTAGTTTAGAAGGAAGCTTAGGCACCTCATTTTCACACCACATGAACATCACAAGATAATCACAAAAATACCTAAGTTATTCAAGCATTTTCAATCATGCAAGATTCATGGATTCTTTGTGAGCATTTCTTCTTCAAGGTCTACCATTTTGTTGGCCATCAAGGAAGGAGATCTACATTGTGGAATTCATCTTCTTTTTCTTCTTTGGTAGAAATTTACATCCATGGCTCCATGATGTGATTTTGATAGATCCATTGTATTTGTGATATTCATTGTGAATTCAACATCTACAACAAAAATCATTGTAAAAGCCTTATTGACGATGTTTTTATCGAACGACCTAAGTATTTGCATTTGTATTGTTTCCTTTCATGCTTTACATTCCATTTAATTTCAAGGTTGATTACACAATATAGATCTTCACCAAGGCCAATCCTCCACCAAAAAATAAAGCCAAATTTTTGTGTGAGCAGGAGCAGGATATCAAAATTGTGAATTTATATCTTAAAACTATGTACCGAGATATTTTTGGAGAACCTATGTCAATTTTGCTATAGTTCCCCAAGAAGATTTCCATCATCTTTTAAAACATCCAAAAAATTTTCTTTAGGTTGACCTATTCCTAAAGATTTGAGAAAAATAAGGTTTTCTATCCTGATTGCGAACCCACAGTCTAAATTATAGTCATAGTTTTAGAGCCATAGTTTTCAAAGAAAAAAAACATAATATCTTTCATATTTCAAGGTAAGTTTTCCACCCTTTCTTTTATATCATAACTTAGACCTATTTCCATATTTTTAATTGGGCTGATTGCATATATTTAAAACCTAGATCTATTTTACTCTTGTCATTAAATCAATTGATTCAATTTACATCCACATTCCACATCTTGTACTTAATTAATAGTGCATGATAGAGGCCTTTCTTGCATAATTCCTTGATATAATTTGGACTTAGAATTGGCATCCCTTAATCTCATCTAGGTTTTTCTAATCTAACCTAGGCTATATTAAGAGTTATGTTTTGAAGCTCCTCTTTCTCTTGTATTGAATGGCTCAATGAGAAAGTTGTTAGTTAATGAATTCATCTCACATGATATACATTATTAAATTAATTGATGTCATTTTCCACTTAAATAGTAATAAAATAAATATTTTTACCTTTGAAAGAAACACCTAAAAAAGAAGGCATATGGATTAGTTGAATGATTAAGTTTGTTTAAAGAAGATAAATATGCATTAAGAACTATTAGAAATCAAAAATCATAAAGCACCAAGCATTAATGGTACAATCTATATTGACTGAGCTTTGTAGTATAGAGAAAGTGATCAAGGAAATTTAACACACTAAATGAGTGAATTGGTTATGACCAAGTTAATAACCTTGACCAAGCTGAAATAAAGACTAAGCTAGATGTTATACACCAAGTACAAAGACATTAATTAAAGCCCTAAAAATAAAATATTGAAAGTATTTATCAAATTTGGTGATTCATTTGCACTCACCAAGTGATCAAAGAGCTCACAATAATATTTTAAGGAAATCAAGGAGATTTTAGTGACTAGAGAAAACAATCTCAATAGATTATCAACAAATTTGTGAAGCAAAGTAAGTACTACTCTTAGTAATGAGTTAAAATATTCACTGAAGATATTTGTGAAAGTTTTGTTTAAAAGCCTAGTACAAAATGAAATTTGGAGGTGAAATGGTGAAGGATAGCAGTGCTCAACTCATTAGGAATGATCAAAGTTCTCTACCAAACTTCACCAATTTAGTTAACATTGATAACATTGTTGATGATTTGGAGCATTGCCATCAATTCCACCTAGAGTTTTGACTATGCAAGATTTAAGATTGTGTTATCAATGCAGAGTTGGAGAAATTGAAGATTTTGAAATGAGATTAATAGCTTATGAGAAGCTATCTGCTAATAGAAACCTAAAGGACAAATACAAGATTATTGTAGAGAAAGGGCTTACTTGTGCCCTAGGTTTTCCTAAAGTTTTAAAGGTTGAATGGTTCAAGATTGTGCTCAACTAAGTTCATAACATGAAAATATGGTTGGAAGGTAGGTTAATGAAGATTTACAAGGAAATAATTTGTAGGGTAAATGGGTACCCTACATTGGATTGACCAAAGAGCATAAAGAGAGGAACAATGAAAAAAATTGAAAATTTGACCAAAGCGAAGTATGTGAATTGATGGAATTGTGAACCCATTTATTGAATTTTTTATTTGTGTGATTGCACACAAGTTATATCAATATAGAACACTAAACAATGTGCCCTATTTTTTAGTTAGTTTAGGATACAAAATTGTGAAGATAGATCATTGATATGATCTTGACGAGCTACAATTCTACCAATTTATAGAGAACCTAGAAGTAGGAAGCAAAGAAAAGAACACCTCTTGTAAGTTTGGTTCCCTTTTAGTTTGCATATTTTTCTATGTACATAATTATTTTCCTATATTGAAACAATTGGATGGGATAGGAATAGGACTACTATGGAGCAACTAAATGACCTAATAAATAGGTTGGGAGAGAACTTTGAAGTAGTAATGGATAACTACTTTGAAAAATTCAAAGTTAAAATGTAGAACAAAATGAGAATTTTAAAATTAGTTGTAGATAGATATTATGATGAAGTATGTTTTATTGTGGCTACAAATTTTTTGTATGCACATGCAATATTACTATAGGTGGCATGGATGAGGCCAATGTCCTATGAAGTAAATGTATATGATGTAACTATAGAAGTTACCACACTATTGGTAGAGGAAATAGATGCTAGTGCCAATAAGTTTGGCACATATGAGACTATTATTTACAAGATGTCTGCTGAGACTAGTACACCAAAGATAGAGAAGAAAAGGAAAAGAAAAATTGCTGAGGTTGGAAATAAAGAACAAGGAGAAGGGTATAAACAACCCATAGACACCAAGGTAGGAAAAGGTAAAGAGCTTGAATTTGTCAAGCCAAGGGCCAGCAGATAGAAAAATATTATTATTACAAAACCTAAGGTGTAGGTAGATCTAAAAACATGCAAGAAATAATGACATCTTAGAGGCTAAAGGGAAAGGTGATCATCACCAGAAAAAGGACTACACAACGACCTCCTATTGAGCTATTAACTAGAAGTCCATCCAAGAGGAGGAAGCTGACTAAAGTCCAAGCAAAGCCAAGGAAAAAGATGATCATAGCACAAGAAGGGGAGGAAGATAATAAAAAGACAGAGTCTAATGAACCTAGCAAATTAAAAATTATGAATAGATTCCCTCTAATGATCATGAATCATGTATGTGCAAAATTGGTAGAATCAAAAAGTATTATGGGATTCAAAGACATTCAGTATGATTCTTTGAATGTTGATGATAAATATAATCTTGAAGGCACAATGATTGAAATCATGATCAAGTTCAGGTGCACACCCTTGGAATTGGAAACTAGATTTCTAGTGGGATATACAAAAAAGTGGATGCCAAGTGGAAATGGGCATTATCCACTAAAAAGAAAATAAGAGAAACAACATTGGCACAAGTTATGCTAGATTTAGGGAAGGCTCATATGTTTATAGCCCTTAAAGATTTTGTCAAGAAGTTTATGCCAATGGATAGGGCATATAAAGTTTTGAAATATAAAGCTCATGAAGTTGAGCAAGATAGAATTAGAGTATGGAAAGAATCATTTAGATTGCTTACTCCATCTATGGAAGTGAGGGAAGGCCAAGATGCTATTGAATTCAAAGATGAATATAAGAAAGAAATGGCCAAGCTAATAGAGGAGATTCAACAACTTTTTAGAAGGTGTAAATAGAAAGAGATATTCAAATTGAAGAGGACACTAACATCCCTCCACCCAATCCAAATATACTAACAAAAGAAGAAATTCAAGGCTTAAAGAATGACTCAAGAAAAGTCTGTACTAACCCAATTTTGTTACAAATAGTTGAATATACAATTCTTGAATTCAAGGAGACTGATGATGTTAATGTCACATTAGCTGTAAAGGATACAAGTGCCAAACAACTTGGTAAGGAATTAATTGTATATACTCCAATAAAATTTATGAAAATTTTGAAAAAGGAAGAAATTATTGAGAAAGATTCTTGCACTAAATTGGTGGAGGATGAAGTTACATAGAAAGAAAAAGAGGCTACTCAAGCTCTTATTCAACTACCAATTGCAAAGGCTGTAGAACCAATAAACATGATACCTATACAAAAGGTGATTTCTATATTGGTGTAGTAGCCAAATTTGAGATCAAAAGAAAAGAGGAAACAATTACCATTGTCACTACCCAGTGATATACCCTCATGACCTCAAGACTTGACTCATACAAAAGAAGAAGAATATGAGTCACTAAACCTTGATGAGGTAATTACATTACCTAAATATGATTTGAACAATCTTACACTAGAGAAGATTCTAGAATTGCAAACCTTTTTGAGTCGTAAGGTAAAAAAAGAACAACAAAGAAGAGAGCATAAGAGAAGACAAGTACTTCATATTGCCAAAGATATTTTTATAGATGAATTTGTAATCATAGATGTGAAAAATCAACATACAATTGTGGATCAACTAGTGTATTTAGTTAATAAGATTCAGATAGACAACATAGAGACAAATGAAAATTTATTACAATGGTTTGAGAGAAGAATGCTATATAAAGTGTTATAAAAAGTTTCATAGGAACTTATATAGAGACAAGAGGAACTTTCTACATCTATTATAAAATTGGAAACAATTTTGAAGACCATAAATTCTTTATACTTAAAATTGTGTGATATAGATCTCTTTATAATAGATACTATACACTCATTACAGCTATTGCATGCAAACATAAGAGCTCATGTTATTAGAATGGGTAAGAATGCAAGTTCAAGCTCATCCTCTCATAGTGAACTAACATTCAATCAAAAGAGGCTAGTCAACCTCATAGTTAGAGATATAGAGATAAGGCACAAATTGACACTAATTCAACTTTAGTTAGTGCCCAATATAGAGATTATATAAAAGGTAGTCTCTATTGCTAGATATATGTTGAAGAAAGAGACAATTTTTTCACATAGTAGGTTTCATTGATCTAGTTGCCAAGCTAGAAATTCAATTTCAAATTTTGGAATAGGTACATTAGAGATGGAATAAAGGCTATGCCATATTATGGGAAGTCGTCAACAATGCTTTGATAAGTATTAGTCAAACCATGCAACCCCAAGTTCCATCTATGACAAAAACAAGGGGGATGTATGAAATAAAAGGGGACATGAAAGAATAAGACAAGGAAAGTCAATATGTAGATCAAAGATAAGATATCAGATTTTATAGGATCACATTATGGTCTCAAGGGGAGTACTCATTTTTGAGTAATATATGATTTCATGACAAGTATTTTTTCCACTAATCTCAAAGGGGGAGGTTGTTGATCTCTAAGAATATGTTGCTGATTAGTGTCCAAATACTTAGTCATTTACTAGGAAAGATTATAAGGTCATCACTATGATTGTGTTATCTAGTAAAGGCTGAGCATACAACACTTATACTGAGTAGAAATATGACTATTGAGTATTCAATAGTGGCCAGTGAGATGAATGAGCAAGCATGTTGACAAGTTATCAAGAGATAAGTAAACAAGTATATTGAATTTGAGTAACAACATGAAGATGTTTACATGACCGACCATTAGGGAACTCAAGTTTCAAGTAGTTTAGTTTTGATATACGAGTTTGTAATGACATAGACTCATATGTAGAGTGTTTTGACTGACTTCCCTAGGATATTTAATATTTGAAGAGACAACTAAGGAGTTGATTACACATCATTATAGATAGTAATTATCCAAGACATTCAACTCAACCAATCAAAAAATGGGATTGAAATGAGAAAAGATGATGAAGTGTAAGTTGTTGATTAAGATCTAGAACTTTCACATGACATCTATTTAAGGAGGATTGTAACCCTAGAATCATAAGGGGCAAGTGTATGAAGAAAAAAGAAGAGATAATGAAAAGTATCCTTATGCACATGTCAATGAGTGAAGACAAAGTTTGAAAGTAGAGTAGATAGAGAGAGATTAGAGCAATAAATGATTGAACAGAGTTATTATATTAGAAGATAAAATTAGAGATACAGTAAAGAGGAGAACCAAGATCATCTTGCAAAGAAAATTGAGGGTTAGGTACTAAATTAGTTATTGTTAATTGAGATAGGGTAAATATCTTAATAGAGTGGTCTTAATAGATATATGTAAACCTCCTAATATAGTCCTTACTTCATTGTGAGTGTAAAATCCTTTAACAAAGTGAGATCTAATAGTCTCTTAAGATTTTAATAGGGCAGATGCCTCATAGGGTAGATCATATTTTATGATCAAATATTGTAACTGTAACAGGTTAACTTTATTGTTGCAAAAATGAAAATTTGTGGGTTTCATCTCCACCCTAGTTTTATCTTCATCTTGAAGTGGTTTTGGGTAACTGAATCATTGTCTTATGTGTTGAACTAGGTATTGATGTGATGTATTTAATTTGTGTCACACTATTTTAGTTTTAAGGGTAGATCTATGAGATGAAGTAAGCATGAATTTTTGTTATTGTTTTTGAAGCTAAAAGTTTAATATCTAGATTCACCCTACCTCTCAGTGTCTTGTTTCCCATATACTTATTCCAACACTCCAATAGGATTTGATATAAGCATAAAATCATCTAGTTATAATCTTTTAAAAAGAAAATTAACAAATGTTTTTGAAGGGATATTTTTTTTGACTTGGTGTTATGAGCTAGTAAGTGACAAATAGAGGACCTAATCCCCATTAGACATTTAACTATACCACTTCAATTAAGCCTTAATGGTAACAACAATAACACAAAAATTTAACCATCCCACAGTGCCAACATTAATACACAAAATTGAGAGAAAATAATCTCAATTGTAAATTTGATGTAGAGTAGCCCTAAGAGGTTTAGACCTTAGTTGTAGCAATTGCATTGAAGAATCCCCACCATTTCACCAAAAGGTTTGTTCATTATAAATCCAATTGTTAGTTGACCTCCTATAAGATCTATATCATCTTAAAATGGGTGCACTTGTCTTTTAATTTTTTAGCACCCATCTCATAGTGACTTCCTAGACCATGCATGAACCTATGCTCAGTGCTACCTTTTCCCTATTAATTTCCCACCTCCTCTAATTTTTGTGCAGTTTCCTTGAGTTATTATTGAATCACCTTTTCCCACCTATCTGGTCAGCTTATTACTCTAATAAAAAAACATTGGACATCCTTTCATAGTAATGTCATGGTCAGACAACATCATGCGTTTACTTAAAATGGTATACTAACTTCATTTAGTTTGTCAACCTAGGAGCATAAGCTTGATAGGATGATTGCAAATTCTATGTTCTAATTCTTCCTCAAGTCATTACAACTAATGAGAAGGAAATGCTGAAGGAATTCCATGCTAGTAATTGAAACAATAACTCTACCTAAAACTTGAAAGTAATGCTGCAACAATAAACCTATCTATTCACCTATGCTATAGGAACAATTCACTAATTTTTTTTATCAAAGGTTGCAAGAGCAACATGATCTATCTTGCAATGAAACAAACAAGAAAATGAAATCTACTCTAATAGAATAGTTCACTCATCAAGTGGGCTCCCTTGGATGAGTGAACAAAAAAGATAATCAAGACAAAAGGAATAGACTTGAACTGCTCATTCTATTCATTCATGGTGAAGAAATTATGCTTAAAACTAAATCAAACTTGACTGCTATGAAAATCAACCCATCTTCTTCTTTTTCCCAAAAACTCCCCTTGAAGAAACAACAGTCATTATTTAAAAAGGAAACTACAAGTACTCCCTAAATCTACAATCACTCTATTAATGAGGATCATTTATAGACTCATGAAGTTTGAAATAGAATGGCCATTAACCAAGAATAAATCCTCTAGGAATATAGTAGGTTGTGGAAGCTATATTCAGGTACTACTCCAATAGAAAACATATAATGACTTGCTCCACTTGTGATGATTTAGCAATCCAGTTGGCTCTAAATTTGACATTGAGATGTTGACACTTGAATATCCATGACAAGTACTTGAAAAGAACTCAATATTCACACCACTTCCACATGCACATATTTATTTTATCATCAATATTAGAAGAGGTGTAAGTTCAAATTACCACTCTTGCAAATCCAATGGCTTATAGGAGGAAAACTACCCATAACATAAATGAGGAAAGATTTATTGATATGCAACATTACATATACCATTTTGTCCATAGATTCAAGAAATTATAGTATATTTGAACCATTCATACTTCTACTTAATGTCTCATCATATATGGAGCATATACATAAAAACATAAGTTCATTTTCTTAAAACTATAAAGTCATGATTGTTTCTGTGAGATAACTACTTAAAAATAAGATAAAAAGATCTTAAAACAATGACCTTTTAGAGGCCCATCATTCCCCCAAACTGAGCTATTGCTGGTCCCCAATAACCATGAAGATTTTGATTCAGGCCCAAACTCTCCAATCACTAGTTTTACTCTCCTCTAGCTCATTCTTAACATAGTCAAAGTACTTATAATTTTCATTGAGCCTTTTCCAATGCCAAACTTCTAATGGCATATCATTATCCTCCACATTGTCATTCATTGCTAGTAGTGGCTGTAGGAGAATAGGGGGCTGATACTTTAATAGAATCCAATATTTGCACCGATTCCTTCCCAAATTAATATACCATGGATTTCTAATAGTATCAAGAGTTAAATTTTGAGGAGAGTGGGGTTCTCTTATCTTTAGGTCATGTGGCATCCTTGTCCACCTTTGTCTTGAAGCAACAATAATCATCTCAAAATTTTGAGAGCAATGCCAGTCCCAATCTACAAAGGTTTGTTATCTGACTAAGCATACTTTACCAACTCTAGGTAGGGTTTCCTAGAATAGAAATCCAATCCAAAAATGTCCATCTAAACTGTTGAACTTTTGGTCTCAAGAGTAGAGGTACAATCATTTCACTATTCCTATAAGGTGCAACTTGATGTTCCCTACTTATCTCATTCTGCATCCAAGATATCACTTCGCTCAACTACACATGCCCTATTTACAATAGTGAATTCCACTCTATGTCATTAGGAACTACTAAATTATGGAGGTATAGTTCACACAATAGATTCTTTAAAGGAATTGGAATAGATTGAAATGAATCATAAAACTTATGCAGAGTTGTAATAGAGGGAATAAGCCCTTCCATAATTATAGTCAATTTAAAATTTACAAGCTGTTCTTTGAGAAACAATGCATAAATTGGTGAGGATGATCTACATTCCATCAATTCAGGAATCAATCCTATAACTTTTTTAACCCTCCTTTTTAAAACTTCATTATGGTCTGAGCTCAATTTCAATTGATAACTCTATTCATCAATAACATGTTTCAATTTTTCTTTTCCAGCTTCCATTGATCTCTTTCCCATAACAACTGTTGAAAAAAATTGACTCATGCAGACAAAGTTGTAGACAAATTGGGTAATGGCAACGGCTCTTGGTTAAAATTGTCTATCAATTTAGATGTCAAATGAGAATTTTTTTTTACACTTTGTGGTGTGGAACATTCTCCTTCTCTAATGAAAATTTTTGTCACTACATTTTCTTGCTTACTAGATTCAACTATAGCTATGGCCAGCATATCTAACCCAATTTGATTGAGCTTTTCCATTACTTTCTGAACAATTTCTTTACCTAAATTCTAGATAGTCCTTAGGAGGAAGGTCTTCTAGATCCTCACCAATATCTTACATAATAGGGCTTTCTTCAAATTCCTCAAATGCTTAAGGCTCATCAGAATTCTTATGACTATCAATAGTCACATAGTTAACTCTAAGGTCAAATTTAGGTTGTGGAATCTAATTATTACACTCATTATCAATAGCTATGTTTTGTTTCAATTTTTCCTTCGAAGAGGAATCCTTCTCAATCTCAGAAGATTCTAAGTTAACTACTAGAACAGAGGCTATAGTAACCTTACTTCCCTTAGAAAGCCTCACACATTTCCTCATAGGAGGTGTAGACAGACATGGAGGATTCTTGCACTTCCTCTTACCTATAGACACTTTGATAGTAGGTGCTTTAGGAGGTTTTTCTAAAACTTCCTCTTCTTGCAAGTGTAAAGTTTCATTATCAATACTTTTATCATTAGGTTATTGTTCTAATTTTTCTTCCCCAGGTTCCATGGCTAGACTTTTTCCTTTCTTAACAGCATACCTTTTCTTAACAAATGATGGGGTTTGGGGGGGACTAGTAGCTTCCCTATGTTTTCTTTTATTTTTACTAGAGATAGAGGCATCAACTTTATAGATTCTCTTCTTATCTACTCTATGATTAGAGGGAGAGGCTTCGAGAATATTTTTAGTCTTGGGAATGACCTTACAAAAACTACTATATGTCTTTTCCCTTTGTCCAACCCCTTGGCCTCTAGGTTTGACCAACCTAAGATCTACCTCTTTTAATTGAAAGAACTCTTCCCATGTCCTAATTGATTTTTTGTTCAATTCTCTTTCCATAACTAATTTTATCAAGCAATGATGGGAAATATATTGATCCTTTCTTGATTGTACTAAAGAAGCTTGCTTCTTGACAATGTTAAATAGGAAATTGGGAACATTTACCTATCGATAATCATACCAAAATTGAGCTAGAACCTTGAAATGTAGGGCATGGAGGTATTTGTAACGAACTTCACAAGTGAAGTATTGAATGATGAATACTGTTGGTTGGATACAATCCAATAATAAAGATATTCTAGAGGTACCTTGCTTCTTGTCAATATCCAATAGAGACTTCTTGTCAATATCCAATAGAGGGTCAGAATGCACATCAAACTGTGCACTAGCCATTCATAGGTTAAAATATTTTTTCCAATTTTCTCCTCTTGAGGTAACCTAATGACTTTGGTGACCACTTCTTCTATTAATTCAATTCTAAGGCCCTTAATCATTACAAAACCATCTTACAGGTTGCTCAAAAATTGAAGGGCAACCTCTTCATCAAATCCCTTTAGACTAAGGTAGTAATCTAACCATCCCCATCTTTGGAACATTTTGCAACTAGCTGTGTCACCCAATAAAACTCTATGATCAATTGGTTCATACCTCTAGAGACCTCCACCCATTATTTCTCACAGTAGAATTTTAGTTAACAAAATTTGCAATATTATGGCACCAGATAGAGAAAATGGCATACTGTCACTTCGTGCTTCATAAATGTTTTTAATGAACACAATCTCATGATATACTTCCTTACATTTAATCTCATAATTTTAACTCATATACATGTCTATCACCTCGAAGACATTGCCAAATATCATTAAAGGTTAAGCTCAACTTTAAGGTCCTTAACTCCCTTAATGACACAATCATAGAAGGATAGGTCATCAATGTATGATGACAAAAATTACATAAGATAGTAGCTTTGAAAATTCACATGCGGTTTGAAATTGAGGAAATGAATAGAACCCCCCCCACCCCCCAAACTAAGTTTAGGTGTGAGTCCCACCAGGACAAGAAATGCAAGAGGAATAAATTTAAACAACATGAATATATAAATAAAGAGTGATTAAAATAAGATATATGCAAAAGTATGTGGTACGTACCTAATAGGTGTTTTAGGAAAGAGTTCTGAAAAAGATCTTTAGAAATGATAAAGTGATGGAATGGGGTGGAGGGATGGAAAAGAGAGAAGGTGAGATGAAATGCAAGATAGAGAAAATACTTTCAAGAAGAAAGTGTTTATTATGAAAAGCTTGAAAGAATTCAAGATTTGGTAGTAGTCAAGGTAGAAGATCCACACTACTCAACTATAGGAACAAGGATATCTTTGTATACTAAAACTACTATAGGAACTCCTCATGGCTTACTAGTTTGTTTTAGAGCTTGAGGTGATGCCCATAGATAAGTAACTTGAATTGAACAGGATCAATAGTGGACAATTGGACTACTCTATTTGAAAATACAAAAATAATTTCATATGGTCCTAACCAATGAGTCTAAAAATTTATTGGATTGTGCTGATACTTGGAATCATAAAGAAGTGTCCAATCCTTGACAAAAAATATTTTATCTTTGATAAAATTATTGTGCCATAGTTTTCATTGATGTTGGATTAGTTTAGTGTTATTTATTGTAGATTTATGCCATTCATCAAGACCATTTAAACTTAGGATTTAGTCTTCTTGTGTAATAGTGAGTTCCATACCAAGCTCCAAAGTGTTCTTCAAGATTTTATATTCAAACTCAATAGGCATGATAGTAGACCTCCCACAAATGAGCTAAGAAGGAGTAAAATCTATGGTAGATTTTTGGGTGGTTCTATAAGCCCAAAGAGCTTCAAGAAGGCTTGTGCCACAATCCTTCCTATGAAATGCTTCTATTTTGGTGAGAATAGCTTCCAGTTCTCTGTTGGTAACTTTGACTTGGCCATTAGCTTGCTGGTGGTAAGGTAATGATTTATCATGTTGAATAGCGTACTCTTCCATGAGAGAAACTATCAAATTGGATGTAAAATAAGCTCCTTGGTTGAATGTCAACTCCTTGAGAACTCTAGACTATGTAAATATGGATTCATACAAGAAATTTGCAACATTATTATCCCTTCAATGTTTCATGGATTTGCTCTCTACCCATTTAGTTATGTAATCAGTGCAAACTAAGATATATAATTTACCTTGTGAAGAGAGTTCAATAGGGCCTACAAAGTCAATCCCCCACTTATCAAAGTGTGTAACAACTACTTGAGGCTATAGGGACATTTCATTGGAATTAGTGGGTCTTCCCATTCATTGACACTTATCACATTTCTTTGTGCATCTGGCTACATCCATGGGTAAAGTCGCGCAATAGTACCCACCTGTCAATATTTTAAAGGTTGTCCTTTTGGCTACAAAATGACCTCCACAGGGTTCATCATGACATGCTCTCAAGATATCATTTGTTTCATCTTCTCTGATGCATTGACATATTACTTGATTAGTGCCTACATAAACAATAAATCCAGAAATCCATGAATAATTAAAACTTTTTTAAGAGAGTAACTTCCTTTCTTTGGTAGAGAATTGAGCCAACATCTTTCTTGTGGTGAGGTAATTTGCAATATCTGCATACCATGGATTCTATGTTGATAATAGGAAAGGGTGTTCATCTAGAAAATTATTGTCAATGGCTATAGGATCATCAAAAACATGCAACCAAGACAGAAAATTAGCTACCACATTGGCCTTGCCTAGTTTATCGATTACAGTGATGTTAAATTCCTACCTAAGTAACAACTAGCAAGCTAATCTTCCTAATATTTTAGGCTTATTCATTAGATACTCTATAGTAGAATGATTAGTATGAAAAAATATTTCATATCTATTAATGTAGTGCTTGAATTTATTCAATGCATAAATAACTACAAGTAACTCTATTTTAGTAATTGTGTAGTTAAATTATGCACCTTACAAATTTTTACCAATGAAATAAATGACAAGTTCAATTAAGTCCACCATTTGGCCTAACATCATACCTATAACATAATCTGAGGCCTCTATATAAATGTGGAGAGGTGGCTCCCAATAAGATCCTCTTAAAGCTAGTGCTGTGGTTAGGACTTCTTTAAGCTATAGGAAAGATGTAGCACATGCAAAATCCTAGAGAAATTTAGAATCATTTTTTAGTAGGTTATAAAGGGGTGCTACAAGTTGACTAAAATTCTTGATGAATCATCTATAATATCCAACATGTCCTAGGAAATATCGGACATCCTTCTACTTCTCTAATATAGGCAAGGTACTAATGACTTCAATCTTGTTAGGATCTACTTGGATGCCTTTGGATAAAATTTAACGACCTAGCACCACTCCTTCCATCACATAAAACATTTTTCACTATTTAGGGAAAGGTTACAGTCTTGGAATCTCTTAAGCACTGTCTTTAAGTTTCCTTTTTCTTCTTCAAAATTAGTCCCATAAATAGTAAAATCATCCATGCATATATTCATATAGTTAGCATATATATCTAAAAGGATGCTTATGATAGCTTATTAGAAGGTGGCTGGGGCATTACCTAGGCCAAGAAGTAAGATAGAGTAGAAAAAGGTACCCCATAGGCATGTGAAAGTTGTTTTTTCTTGATCTTATGGAGATATTTGTATTTGATTGTAACTGCTAAAACCATCTAGAAAAGAGAAATATTTCTTGCTAGCTAAGTTTTCAAGAACTTGGTTTATAAATGGTAAGTGAATGTGGTCTTTCTTAGTGGCTAAATTGAGCTCCCTATAATCTACACAAACTCTTCATTTTCCTCCCTTCTTTGGTACAATAACTAGGGGTGTAACCCATTGGCTATCAGATATGGGGTTGATAAAACCAACACTCAATAATTTCTGCATTTCATTTTTAACTATATCCTTTAAAATAGGGTTAACTCTCCTCTAAGGCTATCTAAAAACTTTAAAATCAGGACTGATGTGAGTCTTGTGAGTACAAAGCATAGAGTATAGTTCTTTCATGTCCATGTAGTCACAAGAAAATGTTTTTTGATTTTTCTATAGTAAGTACAACATAATTTGTTGATGGGGAGGTGATAAGGCATTCTTTACATTTAGCTCCTTTTTTGGACCAAGTTTTATCTTAATAACCTTATCTATCATAAATAATTGGGCAATAGGAGAAGAATCCATCTCATGAGGTAATAAGGAGTGATGGAATTGGGACACTTCAGAATGCTGAGGTGTGTTCAAGGGTAGTAATATGATTTCTAAGATACATTCTATCTAAGGACACATTTGAGCTTCTACTCCATATTCATTCATGATAATGAATGAAATGAGCTCATCTTCTTCCTGAGAGGCTACAAATGACTCTCAATCTATCATCATTAGCTGATGGAAGGAATTTACCTTTGGATCTTCATCACCCAAGTTGATGGGGACAAAACCCAAGAAAAGAATGGACACAACAGAAAAGGGAAATTGTATTAACTGAGAAAATAAGCTAGTACAAATAGTACAAAGAAAATAAACTTCAAAACATGCCTAAGGGCTTACATTAGCATAAATCTGGAGATAATTTCTCCTTTCAGTACCTCCTCTCAAACTCCACTCCGAACTACCTTTTACAATGCCAAAAATTTCCTTAAATAGACCTCGGAGGGTTAAGGACTAGGAGTAAATTCTAGAAAGTGCTAGTAGGCATCCACTGACCAAATAGAAGGTTCCAGAAGTTGCATTAGAAGTCGGTGCAAATCTAGAAGAATCTAGAAACGGTAATTGAACTTTCAGGAGGCATAACTTTTGAACCGTAGCTCTGATTGACAAACCGTTTACATTTTTGGAAAGCTCTCGAAGCGCTCTACAGCCCTATGGATAGCTTTGCTCATCCCCCATTTTCAGCCCTTTTCAAGGTCATTTAATGCCCCTAACCTGACCTTGAAGCATTCTTAGGAGGTCTCCAAAACCTGAAAAAATGCAATAACTTTCAAACAGTGGGGCCTTTTGACCTGATTCTTTTTTTGGAATGCTCTAAATCACTATTACATTCATCTGGCCAATTCACACCTTCTAGGTCACCAAAATGATGGCCAAATTACATGCTCCTATTTTTTTGGGATTTTCAAACACACTGATAGTGGAACTGTGAGAGTTGGAACCTTTATTTGACCCAAATGGGTGTCCAAAAATGAAAACACATGAAATAGAAACTAAGTCTAAGTACATTTTTTTTGGGTGACACAGGATTGCCCTTATACCTCTAGATGCTTCTGCATCAGACACCCAGGGTAGATTGAAAAGTGACCTTGTCACTTTATGAATGGTAGAGGAAATCCCAAATGGAAAACCTCAGCTGCTGAAATCCAAGTTGAGTCCTCGATCGATCGTCCTTTCCATTTGACCAAATAATCTTCATACTACCTATTTCTGGTACTCCTACCCACACGATGATCTCCTACCCACACAATGATCTAGGATGTCTTCTATCTCTTCCTTCTTAGAAGAAGGAATTGGACATGGCTCTAACACCAGCTGCTCACCTGCACCATCGTCATGATACTCTGTTAAATATGCAATGTTGAAAATGGGAGAAATTTGAAGACCATCTGCCAGCTCCACTTCATATGCATTTTCTGAGTCATGTTTCTTCAAAATTTTGCAGGGGCCAAATTTCATTTTCAGCTTGTTGTAATTATCGGCTAGAAATCTTTCTTTTCGTAAGTGCATTATGACTAGATCCCCTACTTAGAATTCCTTATGTCTTCTCCTTTGATCAGCCCTAGCTTTATACTCTTGATTCATCTTGGTAATGTGTGCCTGAACCTCCTCATGTAGATGCTTGATATGTTCAAAAAATTCTTCCGCTTCAGCACTTGTCCTCTCCCCTTGCTCTATCTTCCTCAATTCTGGTGCAGTCCCTGGGCTATTTCCATATATAATTTGGAATGGTGATTTTCCAGTACTCCTATTTATAGAGTTATTGTAAGAAAAATCTACTTGTGGTAGAATCAAATCCCATCCCTTGGGCTTATCCCCAACTAAACATCTCAGTAAATTGCCCAGACTTCTGTTTACCACTTCTATTTGGCCGTCCATTTGTGGGTGATGCATGGAACTGAATTTCAAGTTTGTTCTCAAATTTTTCCACAATGTCCTCCAGAAATACCCCACAAATTTAGTATCTCTATCAGAAACTATACTCCTTGGAAGACCATGTAGTCTTACCTCCTCTTTGAAAAACAAGTCTGCAATATGGACATCATCATGAGTTTTGTGGCATGGAATGAAATGTGCCATTTTGGAGAACCTATCAACCACCACAAATACTAAGTCATTACCCCTTTATGTCCTTGGCAATCCAAGAACAAAATCCATACTTATGTCCTCTCATGGCCTTGATGGAACAGGCAATAGCTGATATAGGCCAGTATTGTGACTAAACCCCTTGGCAACTTGACAAACCTGGCAACTGTGTACAAACTTCTTCACATCCTATGAAATTTGTGGCCAAAAATAATGTTCTCTAGGAATGGAAATGGTCTTATCTCCACCAAAATGTCCTGCCATCCCTCCACTGTGTTTCTCCTTAATCAGATTTTCCCTCATGGAACTCCTTGGAATGCACAATTGACTACCCTTGAACAACATGCCATCCTGAATCAAATAGTCTAACCACTTGGTTCTATTTACAGCAACAGGTTCTTTACAAGCTTTCCATGCTTCAGCAAAATCAAGATCCTTGGGGTACAAATTCTTGAGTTTATCAAACCCAACTACTTCAAGCTGCATTACTGTAAGCAACAACTGTCTCCTACTTAGTGCATCTGCAACCCTGTTAGATTTTCCACTTCTATGCTTCAACACAAATGTATAACTCTGCAAGAACTCTATCCACTTCATATGCCTCTGATTCAATTTACCTTGGCTATTTAGGTACTGTAATTCTTGATGATTAGTATACAAAACAAATTCCTTTGGCAATAAATAATGCCTCCATTTCTTTAAGGCCTAAACTATTGCATAGAACTCTTGATCATAAACAGAATACTTCTTCTTTGCATCATTCAATTTTTCACTAAAATATGCAATAGGATTACCTTCTTGGCATAATACAACCCCAATAGCACTGCCACTGGCATCACAATCTACTTGGAAAACTTTTCTAAAATTTGGAAATACCAATACAGGCTGTTCTATTACCTTCTTCTTCAGCAATTCAAAACTTCTCATAGCTGCTGTAGTCCATTTGAACTCTTTTCTATCCCCTCTTATTGTATCAGTTAGGGGTGCACATATGCCATTGAAATTCTTAATAAACTTCCTATAAAAACTAACCAGACCATGAAATGATCTTACCTCAATAGAAAAACTTGGAGTAGGCCATTCCAAGATGGCTTTTACATTCTCTGGATCCATTTTGAGACCTTCAGGTGATATAACAAACCCCAAATAGACTAACTCCCTTTTTGCAAAGATACATTTTTTCAGATTAATTAATAGTTTCTCTTCCCTTAGCCTTTCAAGGACACTACGAATATGAAGAAAATGTTCTTCCAAAATCTTGCTGAAAATTAAAATATCATCCAAATAAACAATAACAAATTTTCCCACGAACTTCTTGAGTACCTCATTCATGAGCTGCATGAAGGTGCTTGGGGTGTTCGTCAATCCAAAGGGCATGACTAACCACTCATAAAGACCCTCCTTGGTCTTGAAGGCTGTTTTCCACTCATCTCCTTCTCGAATCCGTATCTAATGATAACCACTCTTCAGATCTATCTTTGTGAAGTACTAAGCTCCACTCAAGCAGTCCATAAGGTCATCCATCCTTGGCAAAGGAAATTGGTACTTGATGGTGATCCTATTTATAGCTCAAGAATTTGTACACATCCTCCACTCTCCATCCTTCTTTGGTGCAAGTACTATAGGTACTGCACATGGACTCAGGCTCTCTCGAATCAAGTCCTTCCTCAATAGCTCCTAAACCTATCTATTTAGCTCCTTTGTTTTAGTAGGAGTCATCCTGTGAGTAGCCTTGTTCAAAAAACTAGCTCCTGGAATTAGATCTATCTGATGACTGATTTGCCTTATTGGTGGCAATCCATCTAGAACATTATCAGAGAGAATATCTCCAAACTCCCCTAGTAAATCTAAAACTTCAAGTGGTATTTCACTACTACCTTCTTTATCTTTCCTAGGAATCAAAGCATAGCACATATGCTAATGTTTCATGCCATCTAAAAACTTCCTTCCATCAACAAGAAAAATCCTAGCACTGCTGCATACCTTTTCACCTTCCTTTTTCATGGGCTTCAATTTGTGGCAAACTCCATCCTTTGTCAGAGAGTATGTGTTTACATGTCCATCATGCACTGCATGTCTATCAAACTGCCATGGTCTACCTAACAATAGATGGCAAACATCCATCGAAATAACATCACATAGAACTTCATCATGGTAACTTCCAATTTTGAATTTTACTAAACATTGTTCACTTACTAGGACCTTATGATCATCTTTTACCCAAGCAATCCGATAGGGCTAGGGATTTTTCTCCTTCTTGAGCTTCAGCTTAGAGACCATCTCTTCTGATACCAAGTTATTAGTGCTACCACCATCAATGATCACATCACAACATGTATCCTCACATTTGCATCTGGTACGGAACAAAATCCTCCATTGTGGTTCAATCTCACCACTTAGTAGGACTCTTTCATTTACCAAGGTCTCTCCTCTTTCTACATCCTCTGAATGTGATGATTGTGCATCCTCATGCACATGAGTAACCCTAGCTTGGCCCTCAACTCTCCTATCTGTCCTTCCTTGTCATTGAGGGCATTCAAAGGCACGATGGCCTTCTTCATTGCAATGGAAATAGGTACCACAGAAGCCTCCTCTTCCTTGTCCATGTCCTCTACCTCTTCCTCTCTGATTTCCAAAGTCTTGGTCACGGGAGCAATTGAAACCCTCATTCCTCTGATTCCTGCTAGTACCCTCATCTTTATTTTTCTTTTGGGTTTCATTACAGCCTCAAGATGACCTACCGCTTCCCCTTCCTCCTTGACCGCACCCTCTTTGTCTTCCTTCAAACCTTTTATTTAGCTTCTCTTCAACTCATAGGGAAAACTGGTATGCCTCTTCAACGTTGGTGATTCTTACCAGACTTAATTCCTCCTGGATGCTAGGTCGCAACCCACTGATATAATGAGCAACCTTCTCCTTATTTGCTTCTACATGTCTCACTCTAATCAAGAGTCGGTAAAATTCCTCTGTATATTCTTGGGCTGATCTTCCTGCTTGCTTTAACCCATGCATCTTCTTAAACAAATCAAGCTCGTAGTCCATAGGAATGAACTGCTTCTTCAATTTGTCCACCATGTGATCCCATCTTGTGATCTTCTCCTTTCCTCCTCTGTTTCTTTCCAATTGAACCTCTTGCCACCAGATTTTGGCATGGCCTTTCAGTTTGGCCTTGGAAAACTTAAGCCTATTTGGGTCCCTTATATCCTCATACTCAAAGTATTCTTCCAGTTCATTGATCCAATCGATCAACTCATCTGGTTTCAAATTTCCTGAAAATACACCCACTTCAATTGTAGGTCTTTTTCCAAACTTAGTAATGGCCCTAAAAAGCCTTTCCTTTGCATGATTCAAAACTTCCCCATCAAATTCCCCTTCTGGTTCCATTACTTCTTCTTCATTGTCATCCTCACTATCATCACCTGCGGCAACATTTGCTCCTCTACGGAGCTCCTCTTGCAATGCCTGCACCTGCCTTTGGAGGGCTCTAACCTCCTCAGGATTAATAGCTCTAGCCCTTCTGCCGTGCTCTCTTCATGGAGGCATCTTCTAACTCGATCCCACAACCACACAGTCCTGGTGCAAACTACCTCACAGTCAGCGCTCTGTCTACGCACTCAGGAAAACCAACTCTGATACCACTTGATGGGGACACAACCCAAGAACAGAATGGACACAACAGAAAAGGGAAATTGTATTAGCTGAGAAAATAAGCTAGTACAAATAGTACAAAGAAAATAAACTTCAAAAAATTCCCTAAGGGCTTACATTAGCATAAATCTGGAGATAATTTCTCCTTTCAGTACCTCCTCTCAAACTCCACTCCTAACTGCCTTTTACAATGCCAGAAATTTCCTTAAATAGACCCCAGAGGGTTAAGGACTAGGAGTACATTCTAGAAAGTGCTAGTAGACATCCACTAACCAAATAGAAGGTTCCAAAAGCTGCGTTAGAAGTTGGTGCAAATCTAGAAGAATCCAGAAACGGTAATCAAACTTTCGGGAGGCATAACTTTTGAACCGTAGCTCCGATTGAAGAACCGTTTACATTTTTAGAAAGCTCTCAAAGAGCTCTATAGCCCTATGGACAGCTTCACTCATCCCCCATTTTTTGGCCCTTTTTGAGGTCATTTAATGCCCCTAATCTGACCTTGAAGCATTCTTAGGAGGTCTTCAAAACTTGAAAAACTGCAATAACTTTCAAACTGTGGGGCCTTTTGACCTGATTCTTTTTCTGGAATGCTCTAAATCACTATTACATTCATCTAGCCAATTCACACCTTCTAGATCACCAAAATGATGGCCAAATTACATGCTCCTATTTTTTTAGGATTTTCAAACACACTAATAGTGGAACTGTGAGAGTTGGAACCTTTATTTGACTCAAATGGGTGTCCAAAAATGAAAACACATGAAACAGAAACTAAGTCTAAGTACATTTTTTTTTGGGTGACACAGGATTGCCCTTATACCTCTAGATGCTCCTGTATCACAAGTCTAGCCAAATTAATTGGTCATCTAACAATAGTGGCTGAACAAGTGAGTATAGGATCAAGTTCTTAGTATGGATACCATTAGACATTGTCATTTTATCAGAGCGACAAGCTATATAAGCATCTATAGTGGCCAACCATGGTCATCCTAAAATTAAAGTATACCCTCCCATGTTAGCCTTTGGAGAAAGGACAACAAAGTTAACAAAGTACTCCCAAGAATTCACGGTGACTATGACATCTTCTATCATCCCATCTGGTTTGATAGTAGAACTATCAACAAGTTGAAGTATGGTTGGTGTTCTCTGAGACCAATGATACAAAATTGAGACAATATCTCCTTTGTTATAAAATTTATGGGTGAACCTAATTTGACTAAAACATTTTGGACTTCCATTCCATAAATGGTGATAGTAGCCACAAGACTCCCATGATCAGAATATTTAGGTACAATTAGTTTTTCCAACATAAAATTAGATAATTGTCCTAAGACATGAATAGTTTTTGGATCCTTCTTTTTTCTTGGTTGTTTGATACATACTTCCTTGATAGCTTTGGTATAGGGAGGGACTTCATTGATAGTATCAAGTAATGGTATTTGGATTATCATTTACTTGAGCTAATAAAGAAAATCAATTACTATGTGGTTTTCTATAGGCTGACCTTGTTCCAACAACCCATGAGGAAATGGGGATTCTTTGGCTATAGGAGAGGTCTATGGATTTGACACATCTTCCTATTTATTTGGGTAATCCTCAAATTTAGTTATTATAGACTTTTGGGGTGGAGGAAGAGTAGTGCCTGACCATAAGTGGATATCATTTAAGGAAATAATATAGCTTTACTGTTGTGTTGGCTATTTGGTATTGTTGGGATTAGGATTAGGATGAACTAGTAGTTGAGTCTACTTAGGAGGGGCATTAGTGGCTACAAGAGGAGGCATTAAATCATGTTGCTAAGGTGGGGGCATTAGAGCTTGTTGACTAGGTTGGGTATTCCAATTTTGAGGTTGCTACCACCCTTGCTAAGGTTGTTGCCAACCATGCTAAGGTTGCTTGCAATTATTATTTCCACTAAAACCAATATTTTTCCATTAATTTTTACTATTTTAACTTTGAAGAGGATCTTGTGGCATGCCTTGTCTTTGAGCCCATTGTCTTCATTGAGCAATGTAGAGCATTTCTCCATTTTCATCAATGACTTTAAAATTAGTAGGCATTGGTTGTGTCTTTAGGCTTGCAACATAATTACATCTATAGTTCCTTTTCTTTTCTCTATAGCGTGGACATAATTCAACTAACATAGCATCAACTTCATCCTTCTTCTTTCTATTCTGCATGGTACCCAACTGAGTGGCTACATCATTAATGATGTCTTGTTTGAAATCTAACAGTAAATTAGATAGTTCCATCATTGACACTCCTAAACTGCCATTAGACTTATGTAGTAGATCTTTAAGTCCCCTATCTTTCTTCATAGTGGCCTTAGAATAATTTAGACATATACTTTGTATATCAGTCCAATTTTTCTGAGTGATATCTCCTCCTACCATTAAACCTAGAGCTTCAATGCTCCCATCATTTACACATCTTAGGAAAAGGTTTTTCTTCGATTCTTCATTCATTTGATGTTGTGTATTAGGTTTTAGGTTGAACATGAATCATGACACATAGTCTTCCAAATTTTCATCATCCTTTTGGGACATTTTTAAAATGTCATCCCCTTTCAAATGTTGAATCCTGTATTCCTTGTATTTTTTTAGAAACAAATTGCTCATTGTAGGACAATTTGCTACAACATTGGCACCCAACCCCATGAACCATCTCAGAGAAACTTCCTTTAAGGTGGTTGGAAACAACTTTAGCTTGTGAGCATCATTTTTATAGTCATAACTTCTACAAAGGATATCAAACGCAAAGAGGAAGGTTTTAGGGTCATCAATAATTAGGCCATAGAACTTTGGAAGTGCAATAGAATGTACGCTCTTCAAGTTTTGAGTGCCTTGTTGGTGAGTGATAGAAAAGGGAAATGTAGGATATGGTTGAGCCATTCTGGGAGGAGGAATTGGTAGTGGTTGTTGATAGATAGTAAGGGATAGTAGATTATCTTGGTATTCAGGTTCAACAAAGAGATCATTCAAATGCAAGGATTTGTTGGAGGATAAGGGTATTCGTTCTTGAGCAGCAACAAATGGATTTTCAAAAGGTTTTTCTTCTTTGTTCCCACTATGTGGTTCTTTAGGATTAGGATTAAAAATTTCTTCCAAAATATTATGGGAAATAAATCTTCCAAGGAGGTCTCTTCCTCTATGCATGCAAAACAATGCAAAATTTAAACTAACATAATGACTTCAAGGTTGAACTAGATTGACACCTCCTTGAAAACCATGCCAAAAATGTCTAGTCATCTTATTACTTTAATAACAAAGGATTGGACATCCTTTCATAGTGATTTCAATGCATTTACTTAAAATAGTACACTAACTTCATTTAATTTGTCAACCTGGGAGCAGAAGCTTGAGGTGATGACTGCAAAGTCTATGTTACAATTCTTCCTCAAGTCATTACAACTAATGTGAAGGAAATGCTAAAGAAATTCTATGCTAGCAATTAAAACAATAACTCTACTTAAAGCTTGAAAGTAATGATGCAACAATAAACCTATCTATTTATCTATGCTATAGGAACAATTCATTGATTTTGTTATCAATAGTTGTAGGAACAACATGATCTATCTTGCAAGGAAACAAATAAGGAAATGAAATCGACTCTAATAGAATAGTTCACTCACTAAGTGGCCCCCCTTGGATGAGTGAACAAAAAAGACAATTAAGACAAAAGGAATAGACTTGAACTACACATTCTATTCATTCATGGTGAAGAAATTACACTTAAAACTAAATCACACTTGACTACTATGAAAATCAACTTGTCTTCTT
The DNA here is from genome assembly GCA_028749045.1 of Cupressus sempervirens. Classification (NCBI taxonomy): domain Eukaryota; kingdom Viridiplantae; phylum Streptophyta; class Pinopsida; order Cupressales; family Cupressaceae; genus Cupressus; species Cupressus sempervirens. The sequence continues at coordinate 264,035,899 of CM053784.1, forward strand.
CTTTTTCCCAAAAATTGTCCTTGAAGTAATAATAGATGTTATTTAAAAAGGAAACTACAACTACTACCTAACTCTATGATCACCCCATTAATAAGGATCATTTATAGACCCATAAAGTTTGAAAAAGAATTTCCATTAACCAAGAATAAATCCTCTAGGAATATAGTAGGTTGTGGCAGCTATATTCGTGTGCTACTCCAATAGAAAGCATATAATGACTTTCTCCACTCGTGATGATTCAATAATCCAGTTGGCTCTTACTTTGATGCTGAGATATTGACTTTTGAATATCTGTAGGTAGTACCTAAAAAGCACTCAATATGCACAACACTTCCACATATGCATATTTATTTATCATCAATATTAGAAAAGGTGTAAGTTCAAATTACCACTCTTGCAAATCCTATGGCTTATAGGAGAAAAACTATCCATAACATAAATGAAGAAACATTTAATAGTATGCAACATCACTTATACCATTTTGTCCATAGATTCAAGTAATTATAGCATATTTAAACCATTCATACTTCTACTTAATGTCTCATCATATATAGAAAATATACATAAAAAATAAGTTCATTTTCTTAAAACTATAAAGTCATGATTGTTTCCACAAGATAATTACTTAAAAATAAGATAAAAAATCCTAAAATAATAGCCTTTAAAAGGCCTATCACCACCCTTGGGAATAGGTTGACCTAGGTTGACCTATTATAAAATAGGTTGACTTAGTCTAGGAAGGTTGACCCAGGTCAACCTCCTCGTAGGGATTTGAGGGGCTAAGAGCTTGAAAAGGCTTGGGGTTTTAATTTGTTAACTCTCACTCTCCAATTGTATTGCATTATTTTCTCTCCCAAAAATGAGTAGATAAGAATACTTGGAGAATTTGTTTTACAAAAACATACACATAATCATACTCTTAATTAATACTTCTATGAGAGCTGCACTTATACTTTGGATTTAAGGCATTCAATGAGTTCAAGCATTCAAGAAAGGGAGATTTGATCAAGTGTTGTAAGGATTCTTTGTGAGAATTTCCTCTTCAAGATTTAACATATTGTTGGCCATCAAGGGAAGAGATCTACATTGAGGCATTCATCTTCTTCTTCATTGATGCACATTTAAACCCATTCCTTCATGAGCTGGCTATCGTAGATCCTTGAAACTTGTAGAGATAGTGCATGTTTTAATTTGTTAACTCTCACCCTCCAATTGTCTTGTATTATTTTCTTGCCCAAAAACTAGTAGATAGGAGGACTTGGAGGCTTCATTTTACAAAAAAAAAACACACAAAATCATACACTTACCTAATACTTCTATGAAAACTACACTTTTACTTTGCATTTAATGCATTCAAGAAGTTCAATTATTCAGGAAAGGGAGATTTGATCAAGTGTTGTAAGGATTATTTGTGACCATTTTCTCTTCAAGATCTAGCATAATGTTGGGCATCAAGGTAAGAGATTTACATTGATAAATTCATCATCTTTTGAACTGATGCACATTTACACCCACAACTCCATGAGGTGGTTATCATAGATCCATTGCAACTAATGGAGATAGTCTATATTCACATATAGAATTCAACACCTACAACATAGAACAAGGAAAAATCCTTACTAACAAGGGTTTGTACAAGAAAGGTCAATATTTAGATTTATCTTGTTTGAGTCATTTATATTTACATTTCTCAATTAAGGTTTATTCCTCTATCTAAAGCTTGACCAAGGTAATCCCTCATCCACCAAACAACAAAAACCTTTATTTTTCAGTGTGCAAGAGTAGGATAGCGAAATTACAATCACAAATCTAAAGAGATTTTTGGATCTTAGTTCAACTTCACTATAGGTCCCCTAGAACATGGTAACCTTGCATGATTTTTTCTACATAGTTACTGTTGGCTATTTTTGCCCCCATTTAGCCCATCACATATAACCGATCTGAGAACAACTTCAATGGGTTGTATTCTTGACAGAGGATTAACTCACTAAATTTGTAGGGTTAACTTTTTATGTTATTCATATTTCTCTATTTTGCAAAGTCACATTTTTGCCCTTTGTAAAATAGAAAAACCTTCCTAGGTTAACTACTTTTCACTATTTTACAATGCCCCATTTTTCCCTCTTGTGAAAATAGCACCAATCATTGGATTAAATCTCATCCTCATCAATAGTGGTGTTTTAATCACTCATTCGGGGTTATTTTTCTACATTTGGGCCATCCATTTCAAATAGAATGATATTCATCAGTGGTCATCACATTCTCTAAGAAATATGATCTTTTCCACATGGGTCAATCTATAGGTTTACGTAGGTGGGTTAACCCTGCATGTTATCCCTATTGGAATTATGATATATTTGTCATTAGTTACAACACTTATTTGATTCTGAATGCTTACTGAGCTCATACTGAGCACTCCTTTGGAAATCGAGCATATGGGTGGTTCAACAGTGTTTGCCTAAGTTCATAGTGGTTATCGAGTAGAAAAATGTTCTCCAAGCAGTTAGTGGTCATCGAGTGATCAAGGTAAATGAAGAACTTAGTGTTTACCTAGTGATCAAGGTAAACAAAGAACTTAGTGTTTATTGAGTAAACAAGGTAAATGAAGGAATTAGTGTTTACCAAGTGAAGAAGGTTATCAATGGATTCAATTTTTACCGAGTGAGACAATATTCATCGGGTCACTAATGGTTACCAAGTTTCAAGCTACATACAATGGTTAGTATGAACCATGCATGACGATGTGGTGTATTGTAGTGGATGCCGAGTATCAATAGGTCATTGAGCCAGTTTGAGGAACCTGAGTTTTCTACCATCTAACCGACTTAGTAATGTTTTGTTCACTTGTGTTTGGTCGACCTTGTTAAGTAAATACTAGAATGATATATATGTGATGTATTATATCATTTGTACAGTAATAGGAAATTGGATAGGATTTTATTTTGCAATATTTTTGAGAAGAGAGAAAGTGAATCAGCAGCAGAACAGAGAAATACAACAAGGTCAACATTGGTGCAAAAAAGTTATATCTATAACATCAAGTGATCATAACATAAAGGATCTTTTCAGCAATCAGTTGTAACCAGATCCACTGCTTCATTCTAATAGGTGAATTAGTTTGTAAATCCTTTAAGAGGGTAGACTTAGTAGTCTTTTGTAAATCTCCTAACAGAGTGCATACTTTATTATATGTTTGTAAATCCTCTAACAAGGTGGATCTAGTAATCCTACTTTCTCCTAACAGGGCAGATCATCAAAAGTGATCATTGTAAGCCTTAACAAGCCAAATTTATATTGTAGTATTGAAGTTTTGTGGGCACCATCCCCACCCCAATTTTACTTTCTAATTGGAAGGTTTCTGGGTCACCAAATTAGTATGTTCATGTGTTACAAATTTTTATCTTTTCATGCATATAGTAGATTAGATGGATGAATGGTGAATATGCTATTATGCAGAATTAGGATAAAGTTTTAGTGTTACTGATTCACCCCTCCCCTCTTAGTAACCTTGTTAGTCTAGATTATTTCCAATAATTGGTATTAGAGCCTTGTGGTTCTCAGGATAAATTTTGACAGCTTGAGAAAAGATCAAGGACAATGGAGATATTCAGACTCGACAAATCTATTTAAAATGAAAATCTAGATCTAAAAATGGCCATGGCTCAACTCAAAGAAGCAAAGGAGCATCTTTCTCAATCTTTGAAAAGAAAGAAGAAACTTGCAAGTGTTGTAATTTTTGATTGGGCTCCATGTAGGTCAAGCGATTTAGCTATGGTGGGAATGAGCTTGAAGCTAGGTGCTTTCCATTCTACTCCCTTCACAAGCATTTTAGAGCCTCTCTTTGCCTTGCTGGTGCTGGTGCTTGTGGATGCCATTACTACTCGATGAGTGAATGATTTTGTTAAAAAAATTCTTCGCTAGAAAATCACTTCAAATTGCTTGAACTCACTTTTGCACTCTTGGAAACTTCTTCGATCTGTAATATTCTAAATTTGCGATGAAAAATGAGATCAAATTCTGCCTTTTTGATGAAAAATCTACCATTATTTCTCAAGTACAAAGGTAGCTGAGATGACCTAGGGTTTGTCAGATAGTCACTGACTTACTTGATAAACCTTGTAATTCGGTAATCAAACAAAATCTTTCACATTACCGACCTAGCTTAGTTAAGTCTGAAACTAACCTTGCTTAGTAGATGCACCATAGTGAACTATGACTTGTATCTAAAATATTGATTTGTCATTTGCACTTCTATATTTTGGAACTGCTTTAGGATATTGCTTGAAGATGCAATCCCTGGTCCTTCTTGATGAGTCTAATTAGAAATGGTGGAGTCACCCATTTCTTGAGTGACATAGCCATTATTTGAATTTTTTGTCTCGGTAGATTTTGGAATCCACTGTTGTCTCATCTGTTTTCGAATGTTGTCAGCTCTGGCTTTCTTTTCATGTTTAATTCTTTCTATATTCATGCAATTCTTGGATATATGACCAAGTTTAGTACATGTATAACATCTTATAGTAGTATCTTTCTTCCTTAGGTGATGCCTTGCACAGTTTATTCCAATGTGTCCATATTCTCCACAATAGTGACATTGCACCAAGTATTGTAGTCCCAACCAAATATTTCTTTGATAACCTGTTCTGCTAGATTGAATGCTTTGGATCTACATTCAGATGCCTTGTGACCTTGTTTCTTGCATTTGTGACATTTTCCTTCAAAATTTGGTTTTTCTTTGCATTAATTTGCTTTGTGACCATTTTGATTGCAATTGTAGCATTTACCATTGAATTTTCCTTTACCATTGCTCGAACATCTATTAGATGTATGACCTAATTTACCACAGTGATTGCAAGTAGGTTTTTTATTCTTTTGGGTACCCTATTTGGAAGATTCACCTTCTTCATTGTATCCAAGGCCTGCTTTACCTTTTTGTCTATGAAGATTCTGCTCATTTTGCAGATTCAATTGATCCATATCTACTTGAAATTTTATCATCCTTTCATTGACTTGTTTTTCAAAGATCTCAGATCACTTTGTAAGCTTGCATTGATTTTTCTTTCAGTGATTAAATCATTACTCAAAATTTCATTCTCAGATCTTAGATTCATAATTTCTTCATTTGCATCAGATAGTTGACCTACAAGATCTTCATGCTGAAGGGATTGATTATTTCTTACCTCTAAGTCTTCATTTTCCTTGTTTCTCTATTCCAAAACTTCACATAGCCTGATGGATTGGATTTCTTGTTCTCTTTTGATCTTTCTTACTTCTTCCTGTAGAGAACCATTCTTTGCTAGGAGTTCCTTGATTGCTTCATCAGCTTCATTTTAACTACTTGATGGTAAAAGGTCTTCAATCCTTTCTTCAATATACTGATGATCATTCATTTGTCTTGCAAGTTCCTTCCTTCTTTTCAAAGATTGAGAAAGATGCTCCTTTGCTTCTTTGAGTTGAGTCATGGCCATTTCCAGATCTAGCTTTTCATTCTCAATAGATTTGTCAAGTCTAAATATCTCCATTGTCCTTGATCTTTGCTCAAGCTGTCAAACTTTATCCTGAGAACCACAAAGCTCTGATACCAATTGTTGGAAATAACCAAGACTAACAAGGTTACTAAGAGGGGAGGGGTGAATCAGAAAATCTAAAACTTTAATTCAATTCTACATAATAATATTTTTACCATTCATCCATCTAATCTACTGTATGCATGAAAAGATAAACATTTGTAACATATGAACACACAGATTTGGTGACCCAAAAACCTTCCAATTAGAAAGTAAAATTGGGGTGGGGATGATGCCCACAAAACTTCAATACTACAGTATAAAGTTGGCCAGTTAAGGCTTACAATGATCACTTCTGATGATCTGCCCTATTAGGAGCAAGTAGGATTGCTAGATCCACCTTGTTAAAGGATTTACAAACATACAATGAAGTATGCACTCTGTTAGGAGATTTACAAAAGACTGTCAAGTCTACCTTGTTAAAGGATTTAACAAACTGATTCACCTATTAGGATGAAACAATAGATCTGATTACAACTAATTTTTGATAAGATCCTTTGTGCTCTGATCACCTAATGTGATGGATATATCTTTTTTGCATCGATGTTGACCTTGCTATCTTCCTCTGTTCTGCTAGTGATTCGCTTTCCCTCTTCTCAAATTATTGCAACATAACACAACCAACAATATTCAACATCTCATCATTTCAAATGATATATACCATTCCAATATTTACACTGGGAAGGTTGGCCAAACACAAGTGAACAAATATTACTGAGTTGGCCAGATGGTAGAAAACTCGGGTTCCACAAACTGACTCAGTGACCTTCTGATACTCGGCATCCACTGTAATACTCTGCATCATCATGCACTCAGTAAGAGTAGAGGCACAGTCCATACTAATCATCCTAAGTAGCTTGGAACTTGGTAACCATTGGTGACTCGGTGAATATTGTGTCACTCGGTAAAAACTGAATCTATTGATAACCTTCTTTACTTGGTAAACACTGATTCTTTCATTTACCTTGTTTACTCAGTAATCACTGATTCCTTTGTTTACCTTGGTCACTCGGTAAACACTAAGTTCTTTGTTTACCTTGATCACTCGATAAACACTAAATTCTTTGTTTACCTTGATCACTCGGTAAACACTAAGTTCTTCTGATGACTTAGTGAGCATTGACTACTTGGGGAACACTGTTCTACTCAGTAACCACTAACTGCTTAGAGAACATTGTTCTGCTCGGTAACCACTATTCTGCACTGTAACCACTGTGAACTTAGTAAATACTGCTGAACTGCCCATATGCTTGGTTTCCAAAGGAATGCTCGGTATCAACTGTTTACCTGCAAAATTTACAAGGTAACCGCTGAATGCTCAGTGTGAACTATAGACTAGGTGATGAGCTCGGTAAGCATTCAGAATCGAATAAGTGTTGTGACTAATTAAAAATATATCATAATTCCAACAATAAGACAAATGAATGATCATCAGTATATTGAAGAAAATATTGAAGACCTTTTACCATCAAGCAGTTCAAATGAAGCCAATGAAGCAATCAAGGAACTCCTAGCAAAGAATGGTTGTCTGCAAGAAGAAGTAAGAAAGATCAAAAGAGAACAAGAAATCCAATCCATTAGGTTATGTGAAGTTTTGGAATAGAGAAACAAGTCAAATGAAGACTTAGAGGTAAGAAATAATCAGTCTCTTCAGCATGAAGATCTTATAGGTCAACTATCTAATGCAAATGAAGAAATTATGAATCTAAGATTTGAAAATGAAAGTTTGAGAAATGATTTAATCACTGAAAGACAAATCAATGCAAGCTTACAAAGTGATCTGAGATCTGAAAGACAAATCAATGAAAGTTTGGAAAATGACTTAAATGTTGAAAAGCAAGTCAATGAAAGGATGATAAAATCTCAAGAAAATATGGATCAATTGAATCAGCAAAATGAGCAGAATCTTCATAAACAAAAAGGTAAAACTGGTCTTGGATACAAGGAAGAAGGTGAAACCTCCAAACAAGGTGCTCAAAGGAATCAAAGACCCACTTGCAATCACTGTGGCAAGATAGGACATACATCAAACAAATGTTGGAGCAATGGTAAAAGAAAATTCAATGGTAAATGCTACAACTGCAATCAACATGGCCACAAAGCAAATGAATGCAAAAAGAAACCAAAATTTGAAGGCAAATGTTACAAATGCAAGAAACAAGGTCACAAGGCATTCGAGTGCAGATCTAAATCATTCAATCTAGCAGAACAAATTGTCAATGCATTATTTGGTTGGGACTACAATACTTGGTGCAGATGTCATTATTGTGGAGAATATGGACATATTGGAATTAACTGTGCAAGGCATCACCTAAGGAAGAAAGATACTACTATAAGATATTACACATGTACGAAACTTGTTCATATATCCAAGAATTGCATGAACATAAGAAGAATTGAAGATGAAAAGAATGCCAAAGCTGATAGCATTCAAAAATAGATGAGACAACAGTGGATTCCTAAATCTACCGAGCTAGAAAATTCAAATAATGGAAATGTCACTCAAGAAGTGGGTGACTTCACCATTTATAATTAGACTCATCAAGGAAGATCAGGGAATACATCTTCAAGCAATATCCTAAGCAGTTCTAGAATGAAGGAGTACAAATGGTAAGTCAGTATATCATATACAAGACATAGTTCACTGTGGTGCATCTACCGAGCAAGGTTGGTTTTAGACTTAACTGAGCTAGGTCAGGAATATGAAAAGTTTTTTTTGTTCACCAAGTTACAAGGTTTATGTGACAAACCCTAGGTCATCTCATCTACCTTTGTACCTAAGCATTAATGGCATATTTTTCATCAAAAAGGGCAGAATTTGATCACAATTTTCACCGCGAATTTAGAATATATAGAGCGAAGAGATCTCCAAGAGCACGAAAGTGAGTTCAAGTGATTTGAAGTAATTTTCCAGCGAAGAATTTTTTTTATGAAATCATTTACTCACCAAGAAGCAATGGCATCCACAAGCACCAGTAGCAGCAAGGCAAAGAGAGGCTCTAAAATGCTTGTGAAGGGAGTGGAATGGAAAGCACCTAGCTTCAAGTGCATTCCCGCCATAGCTGAATCACTCGACCTGCACAGAGCCCAATCACAAATTCCACCAAAGGTACTACTTATAAATGACATTCGTACTCATTTCAAATGCATTGTTCAAGAAATAGGGACACTAGATATGGATAATTCCCTAGCCAAGTTATGTGTGGAGGGAACCCTCAAACCCGAGCACAAGCATCTGGAAACCAAAGGTTTGACCCATATCCTGCACTTGCTAAGAAATTTTCAAATGAAATGGATAAGATACATTTTAAGCCATGTGCATAATGGTCAGTTGTGGTTAGAGCAACCCATCCTAATAATGAAGAAGTTGATTCATAAGATCACGAGTTTACCTATGTTGAGCATTTGAATCCAAAACCACTAAAACCTTAAGTCGTGATGAACTTCAGAAGTTAACCCTAGCTGAATGGGATGATAGAGGATTGAAACTTAACAATGTATCTAATGCAAAGCTAAGATATTGAATTCATTTAATTGCATATAAGATGTATATTTCCAGTAGATTGAATAGTGTGCCCTGTGAGGCTGTGGACTTAGCCTATAAGATTGTGAAGAAGAATATGGAGTTTGACCTAGCAGATGTGCTTTTGAAACAACTAAATAAGAATATGGACAGTATAAGGACCTCAAAAACCAACTCTTGCAAATTTTGTTCTTTGTTAGTTAGTTTATTTTTCTATGTACAAAAGTTTTTCCCTTCTAAAGGTACAGTTGTATGGAGAAAAGATATTCCAATTTTGTATCAGATAAATGATTTTATTGTAGAAATGGGTATAAATTTTGATAAGCTAATGGATAACTATTTTGAAAATTTCAAAGAGAGGATGAATAATAGATTTAGAATTCCTCCCAAGCTTGTTGAAGATGATAAGGATGATGTATGTTTCATGGTTGACTATGACAAGGTATACATTCAAGCAGTTAGACCCCGAGTTGCTTGGGTGAAACCTCTTCCCTATGAGGTAAATATTGATGAAGCCAAAGATGTTATAGAAGCACTGGTAAATGAGCTTGTAGACCCAAGGCTACAAATTTTGGGAACCTATTATGAAGCTAAGGCCAAAATTGAGCTTGAAATCAAGCTACCATAGGCCATAAGCAAAGGCAAGAGGAAAATAGCCAAATTGAATACTTCAACTAGTCCTCTTATGCTCACCGAGGGAAAAGGTGAAGATGAAGTAGGTGAAGAAGAAGAAGAAGGAGAAGAAGAAAGAGGAGAAGACAAAGGAGAAGAAGAATCTGCAGAAGAACAACCAAAGAAGAAAGGTAAGGTAATCATTACCAAACCTAAGAAAAAGCCTACTGCAATATTCACCAGAAGAACCAGAAAAGGTAAGAAGGAACCTATACTAGTCAGCCTTGTAACCACATTCAAGCAAAGGCTCAAACAATTGGAAGAAGGAGCTAGCATCACAAATTTCAAGGCATTGAAATTTGAAACTAGAACAGATGCTGAGAAAATGCAGATTGAGGAACAGGTACTCAATAAGATGGGTAAATGGAAATACTCCCTAGACTAGATTACCCCTCAAATCTCAAAAGAACTACTGGAGAGATTGCAACCGAGATGGGAGTTAGCCACCCAAATGGTAAAAGATATTTATGAGCAATCCCTAAAAAATCTTTGACCAAGTCTCATTGGAGTAGAAGTAAAAACTAAAATGAAAAACCATGAAGGTAAAATGATGATCAGATTCCACACCTATTTGATTTTGATTAAAGACATTAAACATGTTGTAAATGATGCTACAAACATGTGGAAAAACATCTATCATCTACATAAGCTTAGTGTAGACCCAGTAGAAATCAAAGATGATGATAGTAGCAACAATGATGAGTTTGAGAGCACTCCATCCATCACAGTCTCACCAGGAGAGCTGCATGCACTGATGGAAGATAAAGAGGAAGAAGACAAGGAGGATGAAGCTGAAGAGGAAGATAAGGAGGAAGATGATCCGATGAAAATTGCAGCAACAGTGATTGCATCCCTTCCTCACTCTCCACCTAAAACTATGACATCATCAAGGTTGGAGTCAGCTTTAGCAGATTTGATAACATCTACATCAGATTTATCATCTGCACCTACCACATCTCAGCTCCAGGTATCATCAATGGAAGTGTCTACCACTTCATCTACCAAGATGCATCCCTCTTCTTTAGCTACCGAGCTAGCCTCCTCAGCTCCATCATCATTAGTCGGTATAGCAGTAAGTTCCACAATTTTGTCAATTCCAATTTGTTCTACAACTTTTTCAGCATTATCTGCATCTACTTCAGACCCAGTTAGTTTAGATACTACATTACTGAGTGTATCACCATTTTTGGAAAGTACTTTAGTTTTTGATCCGATATATATTCCTATTGGCACTCAACCCTCAAGCATCCTAGTTTTCACTACTAGTCCTTCCATCTCTACTATTGTGTCTATTCCTAAGGTCAAACCAGTCATCATAGAAATCAAACAAAAGCAACCATTAAGTATTATAATCACTAGAAAGGAAATTCCTGAAGATATTGACTTAGACACAGAGATAGCAATTCCAAAGATTGACTATGAAAATGCTACCATTGAAGAAATGAGGTATGCTAGTCAACTAATTGAGATGAAGGCTACACAGAAGCAACTAAGGTCTGAAAGGGATAAGGAATATAGAATAATTGAGAATGCCCAAAATATAATTATTGAGGCTATAGGTGTTGATGTTGATACTTCTCAACACATTTTGATACAATTAGAAGAGGCAGTCAATAAATTCAATGAGGATACCTTTGGTCAAGAAAATTTGATGGAGAAGGTAGAAAAGAAGTTTAATAATAAGGTGCTTGAGCACATTGCTCAACATATAGCAATAAAATAGGTTGAATTAACCACAATTTTGGCCAACATTGAAAATTCTTTTAATAATGTAACATCTCTTTTTGCTAAGCTTTGTGATGTTACCGAATATACTAAGGAGATAAGAGAGAAATTGAATAAGATAGATGAGGATCTGAAGGCAAGTGCACAAAACCTAAAGCTTGAACCTAGTTCAAGCTCATCTCATCACCTTAGGATCAAATTTTTATCAGAGAAGTAGGCAGAATTGTTGAGAGAAGAGGCAAGGATCCGATCTACATTGTTAGATATTTAGAATATGATCCTTCCCATCATGGATACAATGCAGAAGCACATTGCACATTAAAAAACATTGATCCATGACAACAATTTCTTTGTTGCAGACCATGTGATTGAACTCTCTGTAGAAGTTCAAATAGCTCTATCCACATGCAAAATCTTGCAAGAGAATTGGGATAAGACTCTGCAACTCATTCTCCAGGTACATTCTAAGTTTATCTCACATTTTGGTGTCTCTATGTAAATACATTATTTTATTCTTTGGCATTATTGTCAGAAAGGGGGAGAAAGAGATACTCAGGAAGAAATATTGGTGAGATAAATGTACAAAAGGGACAAAGAGATACTATGAATAAAAGTCATATAACTCATGTAAATACCTTGTGTATATTGTATGGGGGAGTTATATGTAAAGAAGCCATGTATATTCAGCAGAATCAGTCGTTAGTATGATAGATGTTGTATATTATTTTGGCTCATAAGTGTTTTTGGTCACTAATGCCAAAGGGGGAGATTTTTGGAATTATGATATATTTGTCATTAGTTACAACACTTATTTGATTCTGAATGCTTACCGAGCTCATACCGAGCACTCCTTTGGAAATTGAGCATATGGGCAGTTCAACAGTGTTTGCCTAAGTTCATAGTGGTTACCGAGAAGAAAAATGTTCTCCAAGCAGCTAGTGGTCACCAAGTGATCAAGGTCAATGTAGAACTTAGTGTTTATCGAGTGATCAAGGTAAACAAAGAACTTAGTGTTTACGGAGTAAACAAGGTAAATGAAGGAATCAATGTTTACCAAGTGAAGAATGTTATCAATGGATTCAGTTATTACTGAGTGACACAATATTCACCGAGTCACCAATGGTTACTGAGTTTCAAGCTACTTAAAATGGTTAGTATGAACCATGCCTCTACTCTTACCATGTGCATGATGATGCGGTGTATTGTAGTGGAGCCATTTTGAGGAACCCAAGTTTTCTACCATCTGGCCAACTTAGTAATGTTTTGTTCACTTGTGTTTGGCCGAACTTGTTAAGTAAATACTGGAATGATATATATGTGATGTATTATATTATTTGTACAGTAATAGGAAATTGGACAGGATTTTATTTTGCAATATTTTTGAGAAGAGAGAAAGCGAATCAGCAGCAGAACAGAGAAATATAGCAAGGTCAACATTGGTGCAGAAAAGTTATATCTATCACATTAGGTGATCTAAACATAAAGGATCTTATCAGAAATCAGTTGTAACTAGATCCATCGCTTCATTCTAATAGCTGAATTAGTTTGTAAATCCTTTAACAGGGTAGACTTAGCAATCTTTTGTAAATCTCCTAACAGAGTGCATACTTCATTGTATGTTTGTAAATCCTCTAACAAGGTGGATCTAGAAATCCTACTTGCTCCTAACAGGGCAGATCATCAGAAGTGATCATTGTAAGCCTTAATAGGCCAACTTTATACTGTAGTATTGAAGTTTTGTGGGCACCATCCCCACCCCAATTTTACTTTCTAATTGAAAGGTTTCTGGGTCACCAAATCAGTATGTTCATGTGTTAGAAATGTTTATCTTTTCATGCATACAGTATATTAGATGGATGAATGGTGAATATGTTATTATGTAAAATTAGGATAAAGTTTTAGGGTTACTGATTCACCCCTCCCCTCTCAGTAACCTTGTAAGTCTAGATTATTTCCAACAATCCCATCTAACTTATTTTCACAATGACATGATTTGATTTTTTGCAATCACCACACTCCTCCAAGGCAAGTTCTTTACTGCTAATGTATGTCCATGCTTGTTTAATTCTTGCAATGATCAAATCTCTTGGATTTGAGCTTTCTAATAACTAGGTACATTCATTTTGTTCTTTTCTTATCACTTCACTAGAGCAAGCTATATTGAAGATTAGATTCATTCTAATATCCATTATTGCTCTTTGCAACCTTAAATCGAGTTGTTGGGGTTTCAACCTCAATGTAATATTTGATTTATGCCTGAAATCTTTAAAGGGTAGTCTTGTAAATATTAAAAGGGCTCTTCTCTATTGGTTATTTACAATAATATTTGTGCTATCTATGCAACTCTCTCATGCATTATACTAGTATAATTCTCTATTTTATACCTATCCTCACCTTTTTGTATCTATGCATTTGCTTCCCTTATGCTCAATGTTGTATTTTCTTATTTTCTCAAGTTTTTATGTTGTATCTAATTACTTATGTATGCTATATAAGTGAATTAATATTCCTTATAGCATCTTATTTGTTTAGATATGCATGTGAGTCTTGTTGGTTAACAATCTATTCTCCTATTATATTTTGTAGCCTAACTCATTTTAATGCATAATATTTTAGAGAAATAAAAGGATGTCACAAGAAATGGGCTAGTGTATGTGTTATATTATTGCCCTCTAAATTACAAGGTACAAATCCCTTTAGTTTGAAAGGATATACAAAAAAATGATGTCTTTATTTGATTGTGACTATAAAGGATAAGCTCTTAACTTGAGAGCAAAAGAGGCTACCAACCAAATTGCTTCTAAAGACAAACAATTTAGGAAAAATTGGATTTGGATAACTCACAAATCCCAATGAAATGTTTGTTATAAGTTATCTTAAATCTCTAGCATCTAAATTCTAATTAGCAACTATTTTAACTTCTACAATCATGACTACTAATTCTTAGGATGTAGATGCAATAGGGAGGTGCAGAAAAAGAACCACACATCGAAGGTAAATAGAATTACCTATGCTACAATCACCATAATGGAATGCAATACAAGAGAAAATCATAGCACCAATATGATTTTCTTTCTTTCAGCTCTCAATACAAACCTAATATAACTTATGATTGGAACAAAAAACATGAAAGTCAAATCAAGGTAAATGGAATTACCAACTCTTCACTGTCAAGTTTTGTTGAGCCTTTCATTATCATCAAAAATTACATTTATAGTTTTATTGTTAGATCCATTCGTCACTAGGAATCCAAAAATCATATTATTAAAAAAATTTAATTTAAGAAAGTTAGGAATAAAATCCCAAATTTCTAGGAAGATTATTCTATTAATATCTTTCCTAACATTAAGCCTTGGTCTTGTACTGACCCTGTAGATATCTGGTAGACTCTTGGATTTCTATAGCTAAAAATAACCAATGAAAAACCTTAATTCCCTGCATGTTATTGTGAAAATCTTGAGTTGGCACCAAAATCTTCTGTTTATATTCCAATGGATCATTAATCTTTTAATTTTGAGTGTGGATTTGACTCATATCAAATCAATGGTCGAGATTAAAACATCTTGTTTTAACTAACCTGCACATTGCCTTGTCTCTTATGAAAAATGAACAACTACGATCTCCTTTGATCCCTTTTAATTTTGGCCTGAAATGGATTTAAGTTCATTATTTTAGAGACTTTCCTCAAAACTTTAAGCCTTCAAAACTTAGGCCTAAAACATGAGTAGGGCCATTCAATCCTTGTTGATTGAATGATGTGTGACTATCCTTGGGTGGGCCCACCCTTTATGAACAAATGAGATCAATGACTCCCTACTATAATAGATGTGATGTCAAGTATTCCAAATGTCCTCCTTCCAGAGACTTTGTGAATACAAGATGACTATTGCCCAAAATTGGCCCAAAATTCATTCAAAGTCATTGATCTAAGCCTTGTTGGATGGTCAGGATGCATTGCCAGAATGATCCCATAGCATTATGGTTAAGTGCAGATCAATGGCTCCTATGACACCATAAATGTTTAGTCATTGCAGATTTAATGAGGAATGTCATAATTGATCATGACTTAACCTACCTTATAAAGTGAAAGCAAAGGTTATCTTTATATGGAAAACATAGATCTAACCTCCATCCACTGGTCAAGATTTAACCTTTAAGTCACTTGAATTATCATGCTGCTTTGTGTACTTGGATTAAATCTGCACCATTGATGTGATTTTAACGTGAGTCTTACCACTTTTGACTAGATTGTTTCACCATTTTTGAGGATTTAACAACTTCTTTATTCAGTCTAATTTCTCTTGCTCCCAAGATGTTCCTATGATCTGCATCTTGGTCTTGAGCTTTGAACTTGATGGTTTTTATTTAAATTAGCTCTGAATATTATGTGATCTTATTTTCTAATGCATTGTGTCTTCACCATGAAGACTTGATCAAAGCATTAGGGTTTTAGAAAAAATTTCACCTCATCTAGGAAATGCATAGATTTACCCTCCCTTTGCTAATCACCTAATATGAAAAAATGCATTAGATTTCTTTTGAATTTCCACCTAGGTGCACAGAAAGGGATTGATGAGAGAAGTTCCTTAAGAGAACTTTAGACATAAACATGACATCACATTGACACAACCCTAATCCTAGAAGTTTTAAAAATATATGCTCTTTAAGAAATTCATACACTACTTTGGATGAGGTCTTCTTCATTGGCTTGGCTTCCACTCATTTACTAAAATAGTATATGGTAGTCAATATGTAATAGTGTCCTTGGATTGAAGGAGGATTAATTGGGCCTATGAAATTCAACCCCCATTGGTGGAAAGGAGCTTCAATCATCACTGGCTTAAGAGGTAGGGGAACTAGATGAGGTTTCCTAGTAAACATCCTACATTTCTCACAATTGGCAACCAACTTATATGAATCTTTAAACATACCAAGCCAATAGTAGCATTGCCTCAAAATTTTGAATGCGGTGAGAGTGGAAGAAAAATTTCCTCCACATGCTTCATCATGGAAAGATCTTAACAACTTCACTTGCTGCTCCTTATCAACACATCTTAGAAAGCACCGTCAATAGCTCTTTTATAGAAGGCATCATCATGAATTGCATACCTTAAGGCTTTTATTTCTAGACATCTCCTCTTCTTAGCACTTAATCCAATAAGACACTCACCATATGTCATAAAGTATGCAATATTTGAAAACCAAGGATCTTGAAGGCTGACCATGAGGACCTTCCGAATATCTTCTACTTCAACTTACTAATATTCTACTAATGATTTACAAAGTGCATTTCCTCTAACAAGTTTGGTTGGCTTAATTTCTATATCATACTCTTAGACCTTTTCTATAAATATCATATATTATTGCAACCATCCTCTTGTTGTGTCAAGATACTTTTAACTACAGATTCAGGTACATATATCACTGAATATGAATACAACAAATAGAACCTAAAATTATTGAGTGCTCTCACCACTACATATGCATGTTTCTCCATTTGTGAGTATTTCAATTCTTGATTCTTCAATGGAATACTCATGAAAGAAATTGAGGCTTATATTCCTTCATTTTTTCTTGCTTTGGTTGACATGGTATGCTCTGATGCATAACAATATATTGTAAACTCCTTAGTATAGTCTAGATGAACAAGAACATGGGCTTTGGCAATAACACCTTTGATGTCTTCAAAATCCCTTTTTCCAAAATCACTCCATTTGAAATATTTATCACCCTTCATCATATGTACTATAAACCTAACCATTTCAGAGAAATTAGGCACAAACCTCCTTAAGAAATTTACCTAGCCAAAGAAAGACTTTACTCTAGTTTTTCACAATGGAAGACTTAATTGTTTAATGGCTTTAATTCTGTCTAGATCAATTTTTGCCCCTTCTTGAGAAAGAATGTGACCAAGTAGTTTATCTTCTATCACACAAAATACTATTACCTTGGGATTTAGTGAGAAAACCATGATATCTACACCGTTGTAGCACTCTTTCTAAATCTTTGATGTGATCTTCTCATTTCCTAGAAAAGACTATCAAATCATCTAGTTACACAATAATAATTTTATCCTTCAAATCACCAAAAGGCAAATTCATTTCACATTGAAATGTTGCACTTGCATTAATTAACCCAAAAGGCATCCTTCTATATGAAAAAGTACCCCAAGGTGTGGTGAATGTTGTGTTTGATACAATTGTTCAATTGTCTGTTGTCTTTGATGTCACACAAATGTCATATCAATCATCAGATAGAGTCTACCAAGCTCAGAAGGTCAGCAAGGAAAAGGAAAATGTCTACCAAGCTTAGAAGGTCAGCACGGCAAAGGATAGAGTCTACCAAGCTCAGAAGGTTAGCAAGGCAAATGACAGTGTCCACCCAGCTCAGAAGGTTAGCAAGGGAAAAGGATAGAATCTACCAAGCCCAGGAGGTTAGTGAAGAAAACTTGTAGTATCTACTGAGTAAATAGTTCTTACAGAGCTCACTCGATCATCAAAGGAAATGTGGTAGAAATAGTTCTTACTGAGCTCACTCAGTCATCAAAGGAAATGTGATAGAAATAGTTCTTACCGAGCTCACTCAGTCATCAAAGGAAATGTGGCAGAAGCAGTTCTTACCGAGCTCTCATGAAGGAATTCAATTCTTACCAAGTAAACTCAGTAGCCAAAGGATTTTATAGATATTGCAATGTTAATCGAGTCAAGAAGGTTAACTTAGGAAATTTTGGAAGTAGTATTTACTGAATAGGGTCGGTCAGTAAAGGATTTCATTATTTTATGAAATAACGTTTATTTTTTTAGAGTAATATTTGTACCTGACTGATGTATGGTTTATTGGTAAATGTAACATGTAAATGGGCCAACTTGACAATTTGAATGGTATAATTAAGAGGTCAAGTTGCGAATTCTAAGTATGAAGTAGAAGTGTGTGTGGAATTAATGTGATATGAAGACTACTTATTGTGGAAGTGAATTTGAAGGATGATCAAAGATCATTGAGGAGCAACAACACTATATTTGATCAAGGAGGATCTAATGATGCTGAATAGAGACCTATAGTCAACAAATTTAGTTGTATCTTGTTCAGGTCAATTCATTGTTGCTTTCTAACCATTGTAGCATTGATTTCAAATCCTCTAACAAGCTGACAATTCTGTTGAATTTTTCTAAAGACCTCTAGCAAGGCCACTCCTAATAGGGTGATTAAATCCTCTAATAGGGTCACACCTAATAGTGTGTATTGTAACCTTTAACAAGGTTGTCTCCTAATAGGGCTCACTTTAGAAGAGTGGAAAATTGGTGACTAGTTACTTGGTGGTTTTTCCGATATTGGATTTCCACGTTAAATCTGGTGTCTCTTGTGTTTATTTTTTTTTTAATTGCATGCATGTTTTCTTGAAGATAAGTAACAGTTTAATTTACCAAGTTATAGCATTTTTGTTATGTTTACTGAGTATCAACAGTAACTAGATCTTTAAGACATCCAAGGGATCTGTGGATTAATTTTTATAAGTAACTAATTCAAACCCCCCCCTCTCAATTACTCTACCTTTAATTCTAACAATTGGTATCAGATATTTTGGTGCTTACAGGAAAAGATTTCAAGGATCTAAGGTAAAGATCAAGATGTCTTACAAAAGGAAAATTTCAAGACTTAACAGGGACAACTTCTCAGCATGGTAAGTATTGATGAGGCTTCATCTGGCTTCTATTGGTGATATAGGGCTAAAGTACCTTGATGAAAAATATGAAGAACCTTCTAGTACATTATTTGTCAATGATATTTCTGAAAAGAAGACTCACAACAACATGATGATAGATATAGCATTTGCTCTGAGTTATGAAAAATTTGATGACACCAAGGATTGCAAAACCACCTTTGAAATGTGGAACAAGCTAAAAGAGATCTATGGAGGAGATGATAATGTGAGAAGAGCCAAAGCAGAAAGTTTGAGAGGACAATTTGATCAAATGAGGATGAGAGAGGATGAAAACATTGCAAAGTATGTTCAAAGAGTTAAAGCATGTGTTAGTGCAATCAAAGCATTTGGAGGAGATATCAATGATGAGACAGTTATAAGTAAAGTTCTTAGAACTCTACTTCCCATTTATGCAATCAGAGTCTCTACAATTCAAGAAAGAAGATGTGAGGCAAATCATAAAATAAATTTAGAGGCCATAGTTAGAAGATTGACTGCATTTGAGCTAGACAACTATGACAATTATGTTGTAGCTATCAAGAATGTTGAATCAGCATTTGAAGCCAGGCTTTCACTCAAAGAAAGAGGAAAAAAGATGAAGGATCCATAATCAGATAGTGATGAAGAATCAGAAAAAAGTTCAGATAGTGATCCTCAGGTGGTTGAAGCTCTACTAGCAAGAAAATATTCAAGAAGCAAAGGGAAATACAAAGGTAAGATTCCTCTAATCTGCTTTTCTTGTGAAGAAATTGGACATATTGTAATGAGGTGCCCAAATAAGCAAAAAAAAGATGAGAAGAAAGGTCACAAGTACAATGGCAAGAAAGAATTCAAATCATTCAAGGATAAAGGTAAGAAAACATATTTTATGGCTAAAGATTCTAATGATTCTGATGATGAAGAAGAAGATGAAATTCTCTACATTGCTGTGAAAGATGAATATGATAATGATGAAGAAATGGCACTCATTTTTTGTATGAGTAGAAATGATACATGGATCATAGATAGTGGTTGTTCTCATCACATGACTAGTGATAAAACTAAGTTTGAATACTTTGAAGACTATGATGGTGGCAGTGTAAGATTTGGTAACAATGAACCTTGTTGTATAAAAGGAAAAGGAAGAATCTCACTAACCAAGGAACTTGTATGTGATAATGCATATTGGGTAGAAGGATTAAAGAATAATTTGTTGAGTGTGGCACAACTACTCAATAATGGATTCAAAGTGGAATTTATGCATGAAAAAGAAAGATTGCTAGATGGAAAAGGAAAGTTGATTGGATTAGGCACTCAAAACAAAGGTAACTTATTTTATCTTGAACTTGGTGAATGTTCATGTTTCATTGTTCAAATTGAAGAAAGTTGGTTATGGCATAAGAGGTTATGTCATGTAAACTTTGACAACTTGATGAAGATCAATAAATTTAGGAAAGTAAGAGGTATCCCTAACATAAAGAAACCTAAGGTTGGTCTATGCAAGAATTGTCAAATTGGTAAAATGGGAAAGACTAGTTTTAAAAGCAAGAACTATCAGACTAAAGAAGTTCTAGAAATTGTGCATACTGATTTGTGTGGACCTATTGGTATTGAAAGTTATACTGGTGAAAATTTCTTCATTCTATTTGTTAATGATTATTCAAGAATGATGACTATCATGTACCTAATAGAGAAATTAGAAGAATTTGAAAAGTTCAAATGGTATTTGGCCAGAGTAGAAAAGGAAATAGGCAAAAGACTAAAATGCTTAAGGTCTGATAGAGGTGGTGAATTCATTTCACATGAGTTCAATAACATTTGCATTGAAAGAGGAATCAAAAGATAGGTTTTAGCACTTGGAACTCTTGAAAAAAATGGAGTAGTAGAAAGAAGGAATAGATCTATCATGGATTGTGCAAGAACCTTAATGATTGAGAAAGACATTGCTATCAAATACTAGAAAGAAGCTATCAACACTGTAGTTCATACCTTGAACTGAGTATAGCTGAGAAAGGACTTATTCAAAACACCCTATGAGTTGTGGTATGGCTACAAACCCAATGTAAGTTATCTAAAAGTATTTGGAAGAAAATGTTACATTTTGAAAGAATCTAGAAAAGGTAAATTTGATGTAAAAAGTGATGAAGGAATATTTTTGGGATACTCTTGCAAAATCAAAGAATATAGATGTTTGAACTTATCTACTCACAAAGTCATAGAAAGTGCACACATGAAAGTTGATAAGTTTGCAGAAAGAATAGAAGAAGAAAGAAAAAAGGAACCTAAAGACTATAGAAGATTTGTTTACATGGAACTTGATACAATGCCAAGTATACTTATTATTTAGGAATCCTCAACTCCAGAGTCTTCATTAACCGAGTCACAAGAAGTTCAAATTGAGTCAGTACCTACCAAGCTACAAGAATCTGAGTTGCAAACAAAAGCTACTGAGTTAGCATCTACCAAGCTCGAGCAACTAGAATCAAAACCAGAAGTTGAGACACAGAAGGATAACAATGGAAGTCATTCAAAAGGTAAGGAGCCTATGTTAGCCAAGTATGTCAGAAAGCATCATGCACCAGATCAGATCATTGGAGATAAATCATAAGGAAAAATGACAAGAAGTAAGTTGAAAGGCATTTGTTTACTTGCTGATTTTGAACTTAGAAATGTCAAAGATGCACTAGACAATGAAAGTTGGATTGAAGCTATGAATGAAGAGACATAACAGATAGAGAAAAATAAAAAAATGGACTCTTGTACCTAGATCAAAAGACAAAAATGTGATTGGAACAAAGTGGGTATTCAGAAACAAACTAAATGAAGATGGTAAGGTATCAAGGAACAAAGCTAGACTGGTATGCAAAGGATACTCTCAAGAAGAAGGTGTAGACTATGGAGAAAATTTTTCTCCTATTGCAAGATTGGAAGGTGTTAGAACCTTACTTGCATATGCTACATTCAAAGGATTCAAAGTTTATCAGATGGATGTCAAGTCAACATTTCTCAATGGCATATTGGATGAAGAGGTTTACATTGAAAAAACTAAAGGTTTTGTTGATCAAGACAAGAAGGACATGGTCTGCAAATTGCATACAGCATTATATGATCTAAAACAAGCCCCTAGAGCATGCAATGAAAGATTGCACAATTATCTTATTCAGATTGGTTTTCAAAGAAATAATGACAATAGTAGTTTGTACATAAAGGAAGGACTAGATAATAAGATTGTTTTGGAAGAAATATTTGTAGATGATACTTTGTTTACAGGAAATGATGATCTTTGCGAAGAATTTTTAGAACAAATGAACAAGGAATTTGAAATGTCAATGTTTGGTGAAATCAAATTCTTTGTTGGTCTTCAAATTCAATAGAATAAGAATGACATCTACATCACTCAATCTAAATACATCAAAGAGATACTAAAAATTTTTGGTATGGAAGACTACAAACTAGTTGGGAATCCTATGTGTACTAGATTAAAACTTACCAAGGATGATGAATCAAATGAAGTAGATCAGACATTGTATAGATCTATGATTGGAAAGTTGCAATATGTAGTGCACACAAGACTAGACGTTGCACTTGTAGTAGGTATTGTAGCAAGATTCTTAGCAAAACCAAAAGAAAATCACATGATGGCAATCAAAAGGATCATGAGATACTTAAAAGGAACTAAAGAATATGTATTATGGTATAAACTTGGAGGAAATATGGATTTAAAGGTGTTCACTAATGTAGATTAGGCAGGAAATATTGATGACAAAAAGAGCACAAGTGGAGGAGCTTTCTTTCTTGGAAAAAGGTTGGTTTCTTGGACACGCAAAAAGTAGAATTGTGCATCTCAATCCATAACAAAGGCTGAATATGTTGTAGCAGCAGTAAATTGCTCAAAAATTGTGTGGTTCAAACAATTATTGGAAGGTATGAAGCAAGAAATCAAAGAACCTATTGTTATGTTTTGTGATAACACAAGTGTAATTAACATCTTCAAGAATCTAGTGATGCATTCAAAAATTAGGTATATTGCCATAAAGTATCACTTTGTTAGAGAATTGGTGCAAGAAAAGAAAATAAGATTGGAATATGTCCATACAACGGAATAAATTATTGACATATTCACAAAGCCTTTACCCAAGGATGCATTCTTGTATCTAAGAGGTAAGTTAGGGGTGATTCCACTATCTGAGGCTCACTAAAATATAGTTCTAGTGATGCATCAACAAAAATAGAATTGAAGATCTATCAGTTGATGCACCAAACCAATGAAGACATTGCATATGAATTAGTAAATCAGGTACAATGCTATTTAATTTTTTTGAGTTGTCTTTGACATGTGTTGTCAAAGAGGGAGAATATACTATCATATCTTTTTGAAATTTGCAAAATAATAAGAGTTTGTGCAAGAGGGAGAGATTATTATGAAAGAGGGAGTTTTCTATATTTGAAGAAGAAAGTGAAGTATTCTATTAGTAAAAGACTTGTTTTCAAATTTCATTATGCTCTGACATGTTGTGTTTCCATCAATGCCAAAGAGGGAGATTGTTGGATACAATTGTTCAATTATGTGTTGTCTTTGATGTCACATAAATCTCATATCAGTCATCAGATAGAGTCTACTAAGCTCAGAAGGTCAGCAAGGCAAAGGATAGTGTCTACTAAGCTCAGAAGGTCAACAAGGCAAAGGATAGAGTCTACCGAGCTTAGAAGGTCAGCAAGGCAAAGGATAGTGTCTACCGAGCTCAAAAGGTCAACAAGGAAAATTGAAAGAATCTACTAAGCTCAGGAGGTTAGTGAAAAAAACTTGCAGTATCTACCGAGTAAATAGTTCTTATCGAGCTCACTAGGTGATCAAAGGAAATGTGGCAGAAACAGTTCTTACCGATCTCACTCGGTCATCAAAGGAAATGTGGAATAAATAGTTCTTATCGAGCTCACTTGGTCATCAAAGGAAATGTGGAAAAAGTAGTTCTTACCGAGCTCTCATGAAGGAATTCAGTTCTTACTGAGTAAACTTGGCAGCCAAAGAATTTTAAGAATATTGAAATGTTAACCGAGTCAAAAAGGTTAACTTAGGAAATTTTTGGAAGCAGTATTTACCAAGCAGGGTCGGCCAGTAAAGGATTTCATTGTTTTATGAAATAACATTTATTTGTTTAGAGTAATATTTGTAGCCGATTGATGTATGGTTGGTTGGTAAATGTAACATGTAAATGGGCCAACTTGACAATCTGAATGGTATAATTAAGAGGTCAAGTTGCAAATTCTAAGTATGAAGTAGAAGTGTGTGTGGAATTAATGTGATATGAAGACTAATTATTTTGGAAGCAAATCTGAAGGATGATCATAGATCATTGAGGAGAAGCAATGCTATATTTGATCAAAGAGGATCTAATGGTGTTGAATAGAGACCTATAGTCAGAAAATTCAGTTGCATCTTGTTCAAGTTAGTTCATTGTTTCTTTCTAACCATTGTAGCAGTGATTTCAAATCTCTTAACAGAGTTGGTTTAACAGCCATTTTGAAAATCCTCTAACAAGGTGACAGTCCTGTTGAATTTTTCTAAATACCTCTAGCAAGGCCACTCCTAATAGGGTGATTAAATCCTCTAACAAGGTCACACCTAACAATGTGTATTGTAACCTTTAACAGGGTTGGCTCCTAATAGGGTTCACTTTAAAAGAGTGAAAAATTGGTGACTAGTTACTTGGTGGTTTTTCCCATATTGGGTTTCCATGTTAAATTTGGTGTCTCTTGTGTTCATTTTGTTCTCAATTGCATGCATGTTTGCTTGAAGATAAGTAACAGTTTAATTTACCAAGTTACAATATTTTTGTTATGTTTACTGAGTATCAAAAATAACTATATCTTTAAGACATCTAAGGGATCTGTGGATTAATTTTTGTAAGTAACTTATTCAACCCCCCTCTCAGTTACTCTACCTTTATTTCCAACATGTTGTCTTGAACTAATTTATCTTATCTACATGAATTTGATTATACCATAAATAGCCATCTAACATAGACATCATCTCTAACCCTATAATAGTCTGCAAGAGGTGATTCATGTTAGGGAGTGCAAAGTTATCTTTGAGATAACCTTGATTTAGATTTTTTTAAATCTAGATAAATCCTTATCTCTCCATTTTTCTTCCTTACTGGCACAATGTTAGCTACCCAAGTAGAGTGATGAATAGGATATATGATCCTAGCCTTCAACATTTTATCAATCTCCTTAAAGATTGCTCCTTCAAGTATATGGTTGTAGTTCCTTTCTTTCTATCTGAATGGAGTTGGTCTTGGCTTAAGGGTGATTTCATGTTTGAATTTCCTTGATGCAAGAGCATCCAATGGTGTAAGGGCAGTCCTGTATCACCTAAAAATATGCTTAGCATTAATTTTTTTTTAAAGTTTTTCATTTTTAGATGCCCATTTTGGTCAAATAAAGATTTCAACTCTCATAGTTCCACTATTGGTTTTCTGAGTTAGATTTTTTGAGCACCTTGGGATATGTGCTAATGCATAAAATAGATTTTTTAAAAAATTGAGCCATAATTATAATGATTAAAAGGGTTTAAGTTGGAGGGATGATTATACTTGTAATTTAAAGCACTCTAGAGAAAGAATTAGGTCAAAAGGCTTTTCAGTATGAAAGTTATTGCAATTTTAAGTTGCTTGGAGACCTCCTAAGAGCACTTCAAAGTTAGATTTGATGCACTAAATTGCCTTGTATAGGCCCAAAAAATGGGTGATGAGCATAGCTAATCCATAGGGCTATAGAGCACTTAGAGATATTTCTAGAAATGTAAATGGTTCATTAATCAAAGTCCCATATCAAAAGTTATGCCTCCTAGAATTTGGACTACCATTTCTAGATTCTTCTAATTTTACACTAACTTCTGACATATTTTTTAGAACCTTCTATTTTGGTGATGGATGAGAAATGGAATATTCTAAAATGTATTCCTAACCCTAAACCTAATTTTGTTTACTTAAGGACATTTTTGGCATTGTGAAGACAATATTTTTGGTGGAGCATGGGAGAAGGTACTGTGAGAAGGTTTTCTCTAGAATTTGATAACATTGTAAGCCCATAGGGCATGTTGTGGAGTCTATTTTCATTTTACTAAATCTAGTAGAAAATCACTTTTGATAATAATATTCCCTTTTTTCTATTGCATTCATTTTTGTCTTGGGTGGTGTTCCCATCAATTGGTATTAGAGTAGGTTTTCCTAAGTGTGTACATAAAGCATTAACTGTGAGGCAATTTTCACTAGGACTGTGGGGTTGTGGGTTTTGATACAATAAGATGCCTCCATGAAGGGAGCATGGTGGAAGGGTCATCATTGTTACTCCTAAGGTTAGAGCCCTCTAGAAGCAAGAAAAGTGAGGAAGAAAATGAAGAAGAATGAAATATTGGGAAGGAAAGGGAAGGAGATGGAGAAGTCCTAAACCAAGTAGAGGAGAGGATTTTTAGGGTCATTTCCAAGCTTGGAAAAAGACCTAAAATTGACATTGGCATTTTTGGGCAATATAAACCTAGATGAGTTAATTGACTAGATCAATGAGCTGGAGGAATATTTTGAGTATGTGGATATTGGGGATCTTGGTAGGTTTAAGTTTGTGAAGGTGAAAATGAAAGGCCATGCCAAAATCTAGTGACAAGAGATTCGGTTGGAAAGAAATAGAAGATGAAAAAAGAAAATCACAAGATGGGATCACATGATTGACAAACTAAAGATATAGTTCATTCCTATTGATTACGAGCTTGATTTGTTCAAGAAGATGCAAGGATTAAAGCAAGTAGGAAAATCTATCTAGGAATACATAGAGGAGTTCTACCAGGTCCTTATTAGGGCAAGGCATACAGAAGTCTAGAAGAAAAATGAAGATGTGGGTACTAGCCAAAATCAAAGGAATGAGGGTTTCAACCACTCCTGTGATCAAAAATTTGGAGATCAAAGAGGAAAAGGCAGAGGGCATGGAAAAGGTTCAAGAAGAGGAGGCTTCCACGGTAGCTATTTTTATTGTAATGAAGAAGGTCATTGAGCCTTTGAATTCCTTAAACACTAAGGAAGGACAAATAGGAGAATTAAGGGTCAATCAAGGGTTGCTCATGCCGATGATGATGCACAATCATCAAATTCAAAGGATAGAGAAAGAGGAGAGGTTCTAGTTAATGAAAGGGTCCTATTGAGTGGTGAGATTGAACCTAGATAAAGGAGAAGTTTGTTTCATACCAGGTGTAAGTGTGAGGGTATATGTTGTGATGTGATTGTAGATGGTAGAAGCACTAAAAACTTGGTGTCAGAGGAGATGGTCTCAAAGCTAACACTCAAGAGGGAGAAACACCCCCAACCCTATCAAATTGCTTGGGTGGAGGATGATCATAAGGTCCTAGTTAGTGAGCAATGTTTGGTAAAATTCAAGATTGGGAGTTACCATGATGAGGCACTTTGTGACATCATTACAATGAATGTCTACCATTTATTATAGGGAATGTTGTGGCAGTTTGATAGGTCATGCAAATACATGATGGTCATGCAAATACATACTCTTTGACAAAAGATGGAGTTCACCATAAATTGAAGCTCTTGATAAAGGAGGGTGAAAAGGTATGCAGTAATGTTAAGGTATGTATTTTTGATGGAAGAAAACTTTTGGATGTCATGAAACATCAACATATGTGTTATGCTTCAATTCCTAGAAAATATAAGGAAGGTAGTAGGGAAATTCCACTTGAAGTTTTAGGTTTATTAAGTGAGTATGGAGATGTCATCTCTGATAATGTTCTAGAAGGGTTGCTACTAGTAAGGAAAATTAGTCATCAAATAAATTTAGTCCCTAGAGCTAGTTTTCCTAACAAGTTTACCCATAGGATGACTCCTACTGAGACTGAGGAGCTAAACAGACAAGTTCAGGAGCTATTGAGGAAGGGTTGGATTCAAGAGAGCCTAAGTCAATGTGTAGTACCTATAGTGCTGGCACTAAAGAATGATGGAGAGTGGAGAATGTGTATAGACTCTCAAGCTATAAATAGAATAACCATCAAGTATCGATTTCATTTGCCAAGAATGGATGACCTTATGGACTATTTTAGTGGAGATCAATACTTTACAAAGATAGATATCAAGAATGGTTATCACTAGATATGGATATAAGAGGGAGATGAGTGGAAGACTACATTAAAGACCAAGGAGGGTCTATATGAGTGGTTAGTCATGCCCTTTGGAATGAACAATGCACCAAGCACCTTCATGCGGCTTATGAATGAGGTACTAAAACCATTTATGGGAAAAAAAATTATTATCTATCTGGATGATATTTTGATTTTTTGTAAGTCTTTAGATGAAAATTTATTGCACATTCGTAGTGTCCTTGAAAGGTTGAGGAAAAAGAAATTGTTGATTAATTTGAAGAAGTGTAGTTTTGTTAAAAGGGAGTTAGTCTATTTCTGTTTTTTTTGTATTAGTTGAGGGTCTCAAAATGGACCCATAGAAGGTGAAGGTAATCTTAGAATGACCTACTCCAAGGTCTGCCATTGAGGTGAGGTCATTCCATGGTTTGACTAGTTTTTATAGGAAGTTCATCAAGAATTTTAGTAGTATATGTACACCCCTAATTGAAATAATGAGGGGGGATAGAAAAGAGTTCAAGTGGACTACAAGAGCTGCAAGGAGTTTTGAATTGCTGAAGAATATGGTGACAAAGCAACCTATGTTGGCACTTCCAAATTTTAACAATGTGTTCCATGTGGATTACAATGCTAGTGGAAATGCTATTGGGGCTGTATTGAGCCAAGAAGGTAAATCTATTGCCTATTTCAATAAAAAATTGAATGATGCAAAGAAGAAGTATTCTATTTATGATTAGGAGTTTATGCAATAGTTCAGGCCTTAATGAAATGAAGGAATTCTTTGTTTCCAAAAAAAATTGTTTTGTATACCAATAACTAGGAATTGTAGTACCTAAATAGCCAAGGTAAATTGAATTAGAGACATTTGAAATGGATAGAGTTCATGCAAAGCTATACATTCGTATTGAAACATAGAAATGGAAGGTCTTATAATGTTGCAAATGCATTAAGTAGGAGACAGTTGTTGTTGACAGTAATGTAGGTTGAAGTGGTTGGGTTTGATGAAATCAAGAATCTATACCCTAAGGATCTTGATTTTGCAAAGGCTTTGAAGGCTTGTAAAGAATCTATTACTCTAGACAGGACTAGGTGGCTAAATTACATGATTTAGGATGGTATGTTGTTAAAGGGAAGTCAATTGTGTATTCCAAGGAGTTCTATGAGGGAAAAATTGATCAAAGAGAAGTATAGTGGAGGGATGGTAGGACATTTTAGTTGAGAAAAGACCATTGCTATTATTAGAGAACATTATTTTTGGCCTCAATTGTTATAGGATGTGAAGAAGTTTGTGTAGAGTTATCAAGTATGTCAAACATCCAAAGGATTTAGTCAAAATACTAGACTCTATCAGCCATTGCCTATTCCATCAAAGCCTTGGGAGGACATAAGTATGGATTTTGTTCTTGGATTAACAAGGAAACAAAGGGGTAATGACTCAATATTTGTAGTGGTTGATAGCTTCTCTAAGATGAAACATTTCATTCCATGCCACAAGACCCATGATGTAGTACATATTATGAATTTGTTTCTTTGAGAGGTGGTGAGGCTACATAGTCTCCCAAAAAGTATTGTTTCTAATAGAGATATAAAATTTGTGTGGTATTTGTAGAGGAATTTGTGGAAGAAGTTGAAAATAGAATTGAGGTTTAGTTCTACACATCACTCGTAGACCAATGGACAAACATAAATAGTAAATAGAAGTCTAAGAAATTTACTAAGGTGTTTAGTAGGAGATAAACCCAAGGGATTGGATTTGATTCTACCACAAGTAGAGCTTTCTTACAATAAATCTATAAATAAGAGTACTGGTAGATCACCATTCCATATTGTGTATGGGCATAGTCCAAGGACTACACTAGAGCCAAGGAAGATGGGGTAAGGGGAGAGGACAAGTGCTGAGGTAGAAGACTTTGCTGAGCATGTCAAGAACCTACATGAGGAGGTGCAAGCACATATTACCAAGATGAACCTACAGTATAAGGCTAGGGTAGATCAAAAGAGGAGACATAAGGAGTTCCAAGTTGGAGATTAGGTTATGGTATATTTGAGAAAGGAATGATTTCTAGTGGGTACCTACAAAAAGTTGAAGATGAAGAAATTTGGCCCCTACAAAATTTTGAAGAAATATGATTCAGGGAATGCATATGAGGTGGAGTTACTAGATGGGATTCACATTTCTCCTATTTTCAATATTGCAGACTTAATAGAATATCATGATGATGGTGCAAATGAGGAGTTGATGCTGGAGCCATGGCCAATTCCTACTTCTACAAAGGAAGAGATTGAAGAAATTTTGGATAGTCATGTGGGCCGAAGTACCAAAAATAGGTAGTATGAAGAATAATTAGTGAAGTGGAAAGGACAACCAATACAAGACTCAACTTGGATATCCATAATAAAGGTTGCCCATTTGGGTTTTCCTCTACCAGCTATAAAGTGACAGGGTCACTTTTCAATCTACCCTAGGTGTTTGATGCAAGAGCATCTAGTGGTGTAAGGGCAATCCTATATCACACAAAAATATGCTTAGTGTTAGTTTCTATTTAAAGTGTTTTCATTTCTAGATACCCATTTGGGCCAAATGAAGATTCCAACTTTCATAGTTTCATGATTGGTTTTTGGCTTAGAGTTTTTGAGCACCTTGGGATACATGCTAATGTAGAAAATAGGTTATTTTTTAATTGAGCCATAATTATAATGAGTTAGAGGGTTTAAGTTGGAGGGATGATTATACTTGTAATTTAAAGCACTCTAGAAAAAGAATCAGGTCAAAAGGCTTTATGATTTGAAAGTTATTGTAGTTTTAAGTTTCCTAGAGACCTCCTAAGAGCACTTCAAAGTCAGATTTGAGGCACTAAATGGCCTCGTATGGGCCCAAAAAATGGAGGATGATAAAAGCTAGTCCATAAGACTATAGAGAGCTTGGAGAGCTTTCTAGAAATGTAAACAGTTTGTCAATCAGAATCCTAGATCAAAATTTATGCCTCCTAGAAGTTGGACTACCATTTTTGAATTCTTCTAATTTTACATTAACTTCTAACATGTTCTCTAGAACCTTCTTGTTTGGAGGTGGATGTCAAATGAAATATTCTAAAATGTATTCCTAACCCTAAAGCTAATTTGGTTTACTTAAGGACATTTCTAACATTGTAAAAGTATTTTTTTGGTGGAGTTTGGGAGAAGGTAACGTGAGAAGGGTTTTCTCTAGAATCTGATAACATTGTAACTCTATAGGGCATGTCATGGAGTCTATTTTCATTGTACTAAATTTAGTAGTAGATCACTTCTAATAATAAAATTCCCCTTTTCTTGTTGCATTCATTTTTTTCTTGGGTGGTGTCCCCATCATTCCCATTCATGAATTTTTTTAGATCTTCATAGCTCCAAGAAAATACATCTTTATATTCAATGAGTAATTTCTTGATTTCCACCCTCTCCTTTTGTGTGCAAAACTTCCCTATGTTTATCATTTTTGGATTGATTTCTATCCCTATATTAATTCCATCATACTCACCACAAGCTCTTCATTTCTTATCTCTTTCTCTCTTAATGTATGCATCATGTCTATCAAAAAGCTTTTCTAGAGAAATGAGATGAGATGGGATCTTGTTACCCTTCAATTGGATCATATTTGGTTTTGATTTCCTTTTTTCATTTGTTAATGGATCACTACTTGAATGACTTATTCCTTCAAAATATAGGCCTCCAAAAGGTTCCACCCCTTAAATGAATTTTTGTATGTGATTGTCATCATCAAAAACATGATGAGAATCATTATTATTAGGAACATTGGGTTTGAATAGAACTTCCACTTTATAGCTTTGAACTTTGAAGTCAGGATGTGGTAGGAGCAAAGATGTGGAGACTACCAAAGAATCAACTATTGAATTCAATTCCCATGGTACTGCTATAATTGAGAAAGCATCCAAACTTTCAATCGCATCCTACACCTTATTATGATAGTTTTTTAGTCTTTGGTTCTTTACAGCATATTGGTTTTTCACTTGCCTTATCACCAATTTTGCATCTCCTTGATCTTTGAGCATCTTGACCCCTTTTCGTTTTGCTAAAATTATGCTAAGGAGAAGGGGTTCATACTCTACAATATTGTTTATTTTCTTGAAATATAACTTGTATGCCAAACAAGTTGTTGCTCCACTAGGTGATGTCAAAACCACTCCTGCACTAAACCAACATTGGCACAATTGCCATCAAATTCTAAAGTCCACAACTGTTCATCATTAGTCTACTTTGATTCTTCTTGAATATCAAGGGTATACAAAAATTGCATCTAGTTACCAAACTAGATTTCTTGATATAGGATTTGAGACCTAGGATCATCTAATTTTAGGACAATGAACTTTTGATTTTCTTTTAGTTCTAATTTTTCCCTATTGTTCCCAACTAGGATGGTAACATAGAACCTGTTGGCCTAGTTTTTCACTTTTGATAGTTTTGCTACATTTCATAGTGAAAACCCTAGATGAAAACTTTAAGTTTCATGAAATCCTTATCATTATGCCCTAGTTTTCAAAAAATAGGAAAGTATTGGTTTATTTTGAGAAATAATGCAGGAATCATTTCACTTTAAGAAATTCTCTTTACTTTTTCCATGTTTATTTTTAAATACTTTCCCAATTTTTTTTTCCATTAACCTTTGTTTTAAATCATGGTTTTAACCTCATGTTGACTCACTAGTGTTCTTTTAAAGTGTTTTAAACTGCGGTGGGATTTACCTTTACAAACTGTTGATCAAAGAAAGATCAATGATGAGCACTTTTCGATAATTTGAAAATGCTCAAACTTTAGCAAATTTGGGGACAAACCTCTATGACACATGTAACTGATGATGTTAGTTCTTTAATGAGTTACAAAGGTTGGACCTATCAAGATAATCTCGAGTTGTTAGACTACTATCAGAACATGCTGGAAAGGTTAACTCATTTTCATTGGGTATTGTTGCTGATTAGGATTCAAACAAGTTAAATCTTATGGAACTGTTGATCATTTGAAGATTGATTTAGAGCACTTTCCCACTTTATGAAGATGGTCATTGTTAAACAAAAGCAAGAAAGTGCTTGACTAACATGTGGACAAGTGGGGTTAGTTGTTTAAAGGGTTTCCTAGTAACCCTTAGTTGGGACGCATGCTGAAATGTCTTATGCTATTTTGCTGAGTTGTCTACGTGTTTAATGAGTTAGAGGGTGACTGTGTAAGTGGGCCCAAAATATTAAAAGTATACATATAAATTCCAAAGGTTTTAATGATCGTTGATCTCATAAAGATTGACGATCGATGCTATCCCACAATTTGAAAATGCTTGAACTTTAGTAAATGTGGGGAAGTATCTTGTTGACGCATGGCCATTTCACAAAAAGGGAATGCAATCGCTTTGAGTTTAAAGATAAGTCATTCAATTTGTGAAGATTGATGGTTGAATTTAAAATGTCATTGCATGACATGAAATATGACTATTGGGGCATTAATTTTCATCAATGTTATTTTGTATGAGGTTAATTTTGCCATCAGAATTTTGATTTTTCATTATTGAATACTAAAGTTGTAGAATTCTCACAAAGAAAAGATTTTAGAGTTAAGGGTGAAAATTTTTTTAGGGTTTCAATTTGCTACTAAGTGATTCACAGAGGAGAAAAAAAAGAAAATTGGGTGAGTATTTTGGTTTTTTCAAAAATTGAGAAAATATATTCACCGTAAGATAAATATTAAATATGCCTCCATGAAGGGATTTCTCAGGAAAAATAGATTACTTAAAAAGGGTTATTCATGATGATTTCTTAGAGAAAATGCCATAATCCATGAATGAGCTTGCTAGGGGAAAATAATTTATTCCAAAGAACCCTAGGTTATTGTTAGCAAGGGTTTTTATGAAAAAGAAAACTAGTTGAGAGATGTCAAAGTATCTATTGGAGGTTTAGAGCTCTTTCATAAATGGTTTGCAGAGAGAAGACTTGATACTCCCCTGAATAATGTATGAGAATTTGACATTAGAAAATTAATTATCTTGGTAGTTTTCTTTGATGATGTTTTTCTTGCAATAATATCAAAGAAATATTCAATAACCAGGATCGTGAAGAATCATGCTGATGATAATATTTTTAGGGTTTTACCAGAATTGATCAAAGAGGTTTTCAAATAAAACCCTAACCATGTAGTCCATGAGAAGATAGATATGTAAGACCTCTAGGTGAGGTATGATATGCAAAGAGAATATTTAAGGAGAGGACCATTACAAGAGCATTTTGTCAAAATAGGATCATTACCCTTGGTTACACCAAACACTCCAGAGCCATTGTTGAAAAATATTTCAACCCTAGAGAAGAGGCACTGTATTTTTATCTTTGCAATATCTTTAGTATGCATGAGCAAGAACACATCCCAGGTTCCATTGTCTTGATCATTTCTCAGATCCTTCAGTATGGTATGAGTTCTATTTTTGAGTTTTCTACTCTCTTAGCAGAAAAAATTTATACTAGGTTAATGGGTATTGCAAAGAATAAAGTTGATAAGCCCTTCTAATGGTACTCCATACTAATGTACATATGTTTGTATAAGGGAGTTACCTTTTTCTCTAAAGAAATGAAGTAGGAATTAGAAAGAGATGGAGAAAAATTCAATATCAAATTATGGAGTGCAAACATGACATGGGAAGTAATTGATGAAAGTTTTGTTAGATTTGATAAGTATTTTGATTCCAAGATTAGAATGTTGTTAGTAGGGGATAGCCCTAGGATACCTCAATTTCTACTAGAACTAATTAGACCGAAAGATCATGCAAAAGGTTGATGGTAAGTCACAATTGGGGAGACATCATCCCATATGTAGTGTCTACTGTATTAAGAGTTTATGGTTTTAAGAGTTTATGGTTTTCTTAGAAAACCACATGTGCTATCTTATCAAGTGCCTCTGAAAGTAGGAATTATTTAGCTCCTATAGTAGATAGGATCAATGGAAGAAAGAGAAAAATTGGGAAGGTCTAAAGGTACTTTCTTTCCCCAAATTACTATTGTGCACAATTTTGTTTTTACCAGAGAGGGATGGAGGCATTTGGAGATTTTTTAAAGATAAATATCAAATGGCTCAATCCCATGCTCACTTTACAGACCCAGAGGGATTCTATGACCTATTCAAAGAAAGAACTAGAGCCAAAGCTCATAAATATATGGTATATTTTCTAGAGAATATATTAAGGAATAAGTTCTCATTATAAGAACAAGAACTTAGGAAGGAGAAATGGAAAGTATATAGCAAGATCCTAGATTTTATAAATGCTTTTGAGCCAGACTATGATCCCCTTGTTGATAGAAAATACTAAGACATGAAAATAGATATGTTGATGGATAACTTTACTGAGTTTATGCAAACTTTGAATGAGAAGAAATAAATTTTGACACAAGCATACCTTGATAAGGCCATTGGGGTTGAGAAAATATTGGCAAGATGATTTTGAACCTAGGGAAGTACACATTGTAGAAGAAAGCTGGGTATATAGTGGCCAAGACTGTACAACCTATTGCTCAATACAAAAAACCACACTATGAAAGTCCACCTGTTGTACATGGACCTAAGAAATAGAATTTGGAGTATATTATCTTCCAAAGTTGGAGAATACTCTCCTAACTAGACCCCACTCCACATAGATGATGAAGTATCCTTGAGGGAGAAATTGAGACAAGTGGGAGGGGAGAGAGATATTGTAGTTACAACAACATATATAGAAGAATGAGTGCCTAAGAAGCCTCCTATGCCAACACTGGCTCTCATTGTGGGAGATTATAGAGGCAAGGAAATAGATCCTATAATAACACAAGCCTCTAAAAAATTTATTGATGATGAGATTTTTGTAAAGTCAAGAGCATTTGCTCAATTCTTGTAGAGAATAAATATTGATAATTTTGAGACCAAGTGTAAAATGATCAAAGCAGAGCAACCTAGTAAAAAGGACATTGAAATTGAAGGAGTTAAAGCTAGTTTCATGGAGGAGTTTGCACAAATAACCCCTGAAGGGGGAAGATAATTGTTGAAGGATTTGGGAATTTTGATATTACACGAATGGGATATTGCAAATGCCATAGTTTTTGACATTGCAAGGAAAGTGAAATATAGTTAGGTCAATATTGAAGAATAGGTCTTTCAAACCCATGGGATTGAAATATAATAATTCTCATCAAGCATAGGTGATATGGTCTATTTAGAAAAAGGATAAAGCTAGGATGCAAGAAGCCTCAAATGCTACACATACATGCAGTCTCATGGTCTATAGCATGTAAGAGGTAAATAGTGAAAAGGTGTTTCTAATGACCAAAGAAATGGTGAATTTTTGAGTTTTTGTTGTTACAAAAGACAAAAATAAATTCTTGGAGCTTAATGCTAGATTTGAAGAGATGCTAAAGTTATATGAGGAAAGAGGAAATATGATACATCAATTGGAGGCTCAAATGGCTCAAATGGACAAGCAATTTGGAAAAGGAATAATGGGAGATTCTATCCAACCCAAGATCACTTATCTTCCTTGTCCTCCAATTGAACCTTTCAAGTCAACTCCCCTCATAGAGCTACCAAATACTCCACAAAGACCTCAACTTTATATAGTAGAAGAGTTTGAAGAGGAGAAGAGAAAACTATGGGCACTGCATATAGAATTGGATATCTCGTACAAGGATAGGATAATAAAAATAATTATATACCTAGTAAACAAGATTGGCTAGCCTACATTTTATGAATAATTGACAAGCATAATGAATAAATCTGATGAGTTGAAAAGTAGTGATGCCTCCTTGAAGCCAATTTTGAATAAATGAAATAATAGGAAAATGGATGTCACTCTCTTATGTTTCTCAGTTATTAGTTTGTCTTATGAGAAAATAGAGAAAACCTTTGATATAACTAGTGACCTCCAATTTTGATGACAAGAGAGTCACTCTACAAAAAAGGATCATAAATTGTTTTTCCAAATATATAGATGAAGATTTTGAACTATTCCCTCATGCTCTCAAGAAAATAGATACATTGAAGAAAAAAGAGGAGTGGGCCCAATAATTGGATGATTTGTTGTGCCTCAGGTTGAATAAAGTGATAAATGAAAAGGGGGATACATGGTTGGCCAAAATAACTGAGGAGGTTGTAAAATTTTAATTATTTTTTGATTCTTTAAGAAATGAATTTTTTGAAATAAATAAATTAGGAGAATATGTTTTAAAAAAGTAACATGAAATATTGAGTTTTAATTTTCTAGATGACATACTTTTCAACAAGTGGATGGAAAATTTTGTACATTCAAAATAGTTAGAATTTGGTGAAACTGATGAAGATGAGGTAGACCAAGATGAGTTACAAGTAACTAATGCATCAGTTAAATTAGAACAAGAAAAAGACAAACAATTAGTTGAAGACTTGGCAGTAAAAGAATCATGTATAAATGTTAGTCTATCAGTACACGATGACCTGGATGGAGAACCACAAGTTGAACTTAGCTTTCAAATATCATATCTTGGTCCATCAAAAGAAATTCCAATGGTCACATACTCTAAGGAATGATAATTACATCAACGCCAATCACAAACTCCTTAGCAATAAAGAAGCCACAATAGAAGTGGTCACACAAAAGAAATATTCATGGTGTGAATCATTCTGTTGCACCTAATTTTGTCTTTTGTGATAGTAACCTTTTGTAAATATCTTTATGTCTTAAGGATATCTGTCATTGTTCTCTAATCTTGAAAGCTTGTTGCATCTCATGCTATATAAATGAGATCCCAAAGCTAGAGAAAGGGCTTGAACTATTACATAATTTTTAGTTTTTACTATGCTTACATTCAGTCTAGTTTTCTTGATGCAAATTCTTGTGATGTATTTTCTCTACAAATTTAAGAATGCATTTACATTCAAGGATCATGTTGTCTTTTCCTAAGTTTTTCTAAGTTTTAATCCAATGTTATATGATTTTCAAAGAAAATTAATACAAAGATGAACTGCCACCTTATTTGTTTTCTCTAAATCTCATCTTCATTGTTATTGACTAGTTATGTTGAGGTTGTATTCAAGTAAAGCTTACTCAATTTAATGCAACTAGGATAGGTTTTAAATTAGTTTTCTATTGCTTTTAATTAAATGAATTAAGTAAATTCTTTAGTGATATGATAGGATTTCTAGGCGATAAGAAGGATATGCATAAGAATGAGTTTTAGGGTAATCTATTGATAATATTGATTGTAATGCAATCAATTAGGTCAAAATAGTTGGTAGACACTGAATCCTAATGAATGGGGCACTAATCAATTATTTTAGTTTGCAGATGAAGAGATCATGGATTAGCATAAAGAAAAATTTCATAAGTCAAATCAATTTTACTTTAATGTATGAAGAATATAATAGTTGGTCAGTACTTGGTTGCATATAATTTTTGTGTTTTGGTTAGCTATTGTTGCTTAGAATTATATTAAATTTGAGAAGAATTATGACCAAATATCTTCTATAGGGGATAAGTGTTGTAAAAAAATATCAATAAGTGAATGAGGTGTGAAGATAATATCTAGTCTTGTATCCTTTTATCCCTTAGGTGCACCCACCTTGGTTTTGCAAAACCTAAAGAGTAGAAAATCCTTGTAGTTTTGTTGAAGTTGGGTCTAGATCTAGGGATTTATTAGTTGAGCATAGGAAATAGCTACCCCTTAGACTAAATTGTTCTTCACCATCTTGGTATCAAATATTTTTTTGCTTGGTAGTTTAAAAACACCAATAGGACCAATTTTATTTTATTTCTCCCCCCATATCCTTGCAAAAAATTCTACTTAGAAACATTCCATAACTTGCAGGGATGTCTGCCACTAGGATGGTGAGTTTTATCCTTTTAGAAGGATAGGTAGCTAGAGAAACTTGAGCATATTTTATTTTTCCAAGGGTACTTATTTTGCATTCATTGAGTAACAATGGCCAAAAGTTTTAGTTAGGGGTAGAACTAGAGATTTAACTACAAAGGTAGGCATTACATTATCAGAAGCCCCTAAGTCTATGATGCAATTACTCAACCTATTTCCATTAATAAACAAGGAAATGTAAAAATGATCTGGATTTTGATTAGGAGAAGTATTTAAGACAATAGATTCTCTTCTTCTTGAAACAACTTAGATAGTGCAAGATCTTCATTAGCCAGAGAGGTTTCACTGGTGCTAGATTTTCTATTATGGTCAACATTAGCATTGATACTATCATGACTTCCATATTTATTATTATAGTGCTCAAAAAGTATTTAGAGATAATCAGGGTTAGACTTCAAATAATCTAGTGGAGATATCTAAATTCTCACTTCTTCATAGTCTTGTATAATATCAAAATAATTAGATAACTTACCTTTGTGTTACTTTTGTGAATTTGAAGGTACCATGCCACTATCTCTAGCTACTTTATTTGATGGTGCATGATTTTTGGCATAAACTAAATTGGAGGTTTGATTCTTATTCTTCTGACCCCTACTCATGACTATCAACTGAGGTCCATCTAGAGTTGCAAAATAGTCCTCTCCAGTTTTTGAATCTAATTCATAATCCAAATAAAAGTTTTTAGAGTTGCCATAAGGAGTAAGATCATCTTCACTTTCTAGATACTCCACTATTTTTTATTTATTGTCCACCATCTTCTTGTACCTAATCATGTCAGTACATATATCCAAATCATGATCTACCCTTAAGTGGAAAGTACACATGTTTTGTCTCTTTGGAGTAGCCTCAATTGCTAAACTCTATTGAGTGGGTGGTATTTGCAAAGAATTACCTCTAATTTGATGTCTAGAACCTTCTTGATAAGGTCATTGAAAAGAATGAATAGGCCTACTAATTTGTTTCTTTAATGGAATAACCTCATTAGACAACTTTTGGAGCATGGTATCTGACCCACCTCACAATAGGTGTATCATAGTCATGCACTAGGCCTTGCTTAGGAATAATATATTCAAACTAAGGACTATTTCACCCACTATGAGGTGCATTTAATCTTATCAACCCAAGGATGTATACTTGAAATGATCAGCATAGTATGTGCACTAGGTCTCTTAATGAGTCACTAAGCTTATGCTGCAGGAAAGTAAAAATGAAAGGAAAAGAAATTACACTATTGCTGCAGGAAACTAACACAATTAACTCTATGAATACTGGAACTACAATAAAAAGATAACAAATATTCCAACTTGGCTCATCCACTAAAATTGTTCTTACATATCCTGCAGGAACATTCACAAAGTGTGATGCTACATGAAGTAACTCACAACTTCTAACTAAGATGCTATGAATTCTTGGAAATTAATCTATTCTATCCTAATCTAATCCACCTTCCAAGTGGGCCCCATTGGTCGGCTTCTCTAAACTACTAACACAATATGAAAGCTGAAAACTATTTCATTCAATTTAGAAATTCATTACATAACACATAACTGTAAAAACACAACTGTAAAAGTTAACAGTCTATTCTCAGAAAATATTTCTTCTAACTGGTTCTAAAAACTTAACACATTTGGGTGAATTCCTATATATATATGAAATCACCATTTATTCCATAATAGAAAAGTAAATGACTAGCTTAAAATCTGCAAGAGAGAGAAAATAGGAAGATAACAACTAAAGCCAAGAAGAAGGAATAATGGCTTAAGGTGGGAATAATAAAGTCTAAACATCCGCTCACCATAGAGTAAATGTAGAGAAGCTAATAAGTCTTCATAGTTCCTCCTTACTCACTACGTGTCTTTTGGAACCATTACAACTTCCTCCACTGTGGTTGCTCCTTGGCATTCTCTTCTCCTTAAATGCTGTTGACACTTAGCTTTTGAATTCCTCCAATCATCTTTTAGTCTTCATTAATAGGTTAGTTATAACACAAAACATGTTTTCAAATAAACATTTATCAAATTAAATTCAAATATAAGAATGCACAGTTTGATAACTATATGAAATACTGCACACTATATATAATATTAGCAAAAGATGGCATAGTTTCTACCCCATAGGTTTATCATAGGTTTGGTAAACATAGGTCCAAAAAATTTTTAATAGAGTATCAAAAAAGCATCTTAAACATCATAAAATAAAGGCAAATTTTGGTCTCATCAGTATCTGTATTATTTAAAGTGCTAGTTGCATTACCTATAGGTCTAGATTGAAGTTCTCTTTTCCACTTACCAGAGGCTATCATGTCATCTTCCATCTCCATAGCTAGAATTTGGGAAGATTGTAAATTTGATACATTTTCTCTCCTAATTTGATATCCTAGATCAGGAGGCATAGAGATGATGTAGAAGGTCTTCTTATTGTCTTCTATTGGTGCACTTGTAGCGGGTATTCTCTCGATGAGTTTATTAAACTTTGCATTAAAATCCCTCATATAAATGGATGGTTCTTTCTTCATTTGTGGCAATTGTAACAACAACACTTGTGAACCTTCTATAATTTTATAGCATTCTTCAAGCCTTTTCTTCATGTGATTCCAATTTGTGATGTATCTTGTAGGTAAATCTTGGAATCAATCAAAAATATTATCTACGAGAGTATGCACAAACATCCTAACTACTACATCTTCATATTGAGGATTCACTACACCATATGCTTTATGAAAAACACTTAGGTGTTGTTTTGTAGAGATTGTGCCATCACAATTGAATCTTGGGAAAAAATTTCTTGATGATCTTGGAAAGTCATGATTAGCTCCAAGGTTGAGAAGACCAATTGCATTTCCATAAGGGACTACCATAGCTACTAGTACAATGATATGATTTATTTGGAAAGTGACTAAAACAAGGAGTGTTACACCATGTAACAACAAATAATTGCAAATAGGAGGTATAGAAGTTCTAGAAATGGGAGGGGAAGAAGATTGACTTCTGCTTGTTCTAGTAGAAACTACTATAGGAAAGTGAGTATCTTGGAGTTTCTTAGCCACATATTCCCTTGCATGTGCTCTTACCTTTCTAAAAATATCTTCTAGAATAAGAAAGTTGACCTTCTTGAGTTCCTCATATGTTAGGTCAATCCTTCTGCTTTCCTTGGCAGTCCTAGTATACTTGGGATCCCAAATGAATCAACTACTTAGAAAATGGCATTTTGAGTTTACCTTAACTTTGGTGATCAAGGAAACTTTACCAATATTCAACTTTGAGTTAGCTTCTCCTTTCCTAGTAGGTTGAGGCTTTAATATTGGTATTAGGTTCTTATGGAAAACACCTCAATTCCACAAGACCTATCTTGCAACTCAAAATATATAAGGAATTACAGTACAAACTAATTATGAAGGGAAATTATTTAGAGCTCTTTCATTTTAAATTTTCTCTTGTAAAGTCACCAAAAACTATTGGTTAATAGTTTATTCTCGATTTATATGTTATAACCTAACTCTTTTTAATGCCCAATATTTTGCAGAAACAAAAGGATGTCACAAAAAATGAGTCAATTTATGTGTTATATAATTGCCCTCTAAATTACAAGGTTTAAAATGATATAAAATGAATTGATTTCTTTATTTGATCATGATTTTAAAGGATAATCTCTTAATGTAAGAAAAAAAGAGGCTACTAACCAAATTGCTTGTAGACACAAAAAATTTAGGCAAAATTGGAATTGGATAACTCACAACTCCCAATGGAATTTTTGTTATAAGTTATCTTAAAGATATAGAATATAACTTCTAATTAGAAACTATTTTAACTTCTACAATCATGATTAGTGATTATAATGATGCGGATAGAGAAGGGAGGTGCAAAAAAAGAACCACACGTCAAAGGTAAATAGAATTACCTATGCCAAAATCATCATAATGGAATGGAATCCAAGAGAAAATTACAATACCAAATATGATTGTCTTTCTTTTAGCCCTCAATAAAAACCTAATCTAACCTATGATTGGAACAAAAAACATGAAAGCTAAATCAAGGTAAATGGAATTACCAACTCTTGACTATCAAGTTTTCCCACACTTTCATTATCATCATAAATTACATTTATAGTTTTGTTGGTAAACCCATTCATCACTAGGAATCCAATAGTCATATTATTACAAAATATTTAATTTAAGAAAGTTAGGAATAAAATCCCAAATTTGTGGGTAGATTAATCTATTAATATATTTCCTAATGTTAAGCCTTGGTCCTGTGCTGACCCTATAGACATCTGGGAGATGCTTGGATTTTTGCAGCTAAAAAAAACCAACAAAAAACCTCAATTCCCTACATGGTCCTATGAAAATTATTTGTTGGCACCAAAATCTTCTTTTTATATTCCAACAGATAGTTGATCTTTGAGCTCTGAGCATGGATCTAGCTCAATCAAATCAATAACAGAGATTAAAAAATTTTGTTTTAACTAACTTGTTTGTTGAATTTTCTCTTATGAAAAATGAATAGCTACAATCTCCTTTGATCCCTTTTAATTTTGGCCCAAAATGGATTTGAGTTTAGGCACATATCAATATTCTAGAGACTTTCTCAAAAACCTTTTAGCCTTCAAAATTTAGGCCCAAAACATGACTAGGGCCATTCAATCCTTGTTGATCAAACGGTGTGTGACTATCCTTGGGTGGGTCCACCCTTTATGAAAAATGAGATCAATAGCTCCCTGTCTTAATAGATGTAATATCAAGTATGCCACATGTCCTCCTTCTAGGGACTTTGTGAATACAAGACAACTATTACCCAAAATCACCCAAAAATTTATTTGGAGTCATTGATCTAAGCCTTATTGGATAGTCAAGATGCGTTGGTAGACTAGGCCCATAGCCATATGGTTAAGTGGAGATTAACAACTCCCATGAAACCATGAGCATTTAGTCATTGCAGATTTAATGGGGATCATCAGGTTTAATTGTGACTTAACCCACCTTATAAAGTGAAAGAAAAGATGATATTTATATCATGCCCATAGATTTGACCTCCATCCCTATAGTCAGGACTTAACCTTTAAGTCACTTGACTTGTCAAACCTACTACATATACACTTATATTAAATCTTCACTATTGATGTGATTTCAACATGAGTCTTGCCACCTTTGATTGGATTGTTTCACCATTTATGAGGTTTAACAACTTCTTCTTTACTCAATTTAATTTCTCTTGCTCCCATGATGTTCTTATGATTTGTGTCTTAGTCTTGAGCTTCAAGCCGGATGCATTTTACTACCATTACCTTTGAATATTGTGTGATCTTCTTTACGAATGCATCTTGTCTTCACCATGAGTAATTAATCAAAGAACTACAATTTTAGAACAACTTCCTTCTCATCTAGGAAATGCATAAACTTACCCTCCCTTCCTAATCACCTATTATGAATGAATACATTAGATTGCTTTTGAATACCCATCTAGGTGAACACAAAAGGATATATGAGAGGAGAAGTTCCTTAAGGGAAATCTAGACACAAATGTGATATCACATTGACTCAACCCTAATCCTAGAAGTTTGAAAAATATAGGGGAATTGAAATCATTGCAACAAGTCTTTATGAAATAAAATAGAGCTAAGAATTGTACATGTTTTGGGGTTTTTTGATTTAGTACAATTGTAGGTAGAGGTAGCGAGAAAATATCAATATGATGCATCACCCACTTTCATTTCAACATTTTAATTTCTTGTAATCTCTCTCCCTTTTCCTCATAAGCTTTAGTTTAGATGCATCCTAATGTAGTGCAACAAAGGA
Organism: Cupressus sempervirens; assembly: GCA_028749045.1. NCBI lineage: Eukaryota > Viridiplantae > Streptophyta > Pinopsida > Cupressales > Cupressaceae > Cupressus > Cupressus sempervirens. The sequence continues at coordinate 264,080,889 of CM053784.1, forward strand.
GAATCCCCAAAGGAGATTTCTTAGCCCCCCAAAAAAACCACATAATGGAATATTAACAATAACACAAGATCTAATACCAATTCAAACTTCATTATTCATAAAAATAATTGATTACATGCAATGTGCTAGGCTGTAAGGTGTTCCTAGTTATGGCCAAATACAAAGAGATTAAAATAGTTTACAAAGATCCATAAAAATCCAACTCAAATCATAGCTAGATTAGATATGTAATATAACAACATTTTGGTAGAAACCTCCATTGAGATCTAAAATGTGCTCGCAAGCCACCAAGCAACCTCCTTATTTCTAAACCACAACCACTAGCTCTTCTCCAAATTCACTGTCTTAGATATTACTATATTAATAATATTGAATCCTCCAAGTCATGATTGAAAATCATAATCCTCCAATGATCCACACTAATGATTTCTAAATCAACACAAGCTCCTGATATAGCTAGCTAAGCCACATGTTAGCTAGTCAAGCATTTAATTATAGTATAGGTCCCCCTCAAAAGAGTAAACCAAAACTATAAAAATATGAAAAAAACTCAATAAAATGTTGTATTTAGGTCTAAACATGACCCAAAAACATGACCCTAACTTAAAAAGATCCCATTTCATCATACGAAACTATGGAAGATAAAAAACTCCACACATTTTGCCAAAACTAGCCAAAAATTGATACCCAAGGAAAATCATGATATCTCCCAACCAAAAATGAATTAAGACCTATTATATTAAAAAAAGATATTATTTTATTTCCTCTTTAAGACCCCAATTTTGAAAATTCTATTCTGTCAAGGATAATTTTTTACACATCTTGAAAGTTGCATGCATAAATCTAATGTGAAAACTGATAGAAAAATGATACTCTAGGAGAATGGTCATATCTCCCAAATCATAATGAATTATGACTTGTGCCTTTAGATTATGGTTTTAATATATGCCCTCTTCAATATTTGAAATGATAAACCTCTCATTCATTAAGGATAAATAGTTACACAACTTGCAAGTATCCTGCAGAAACCATAAAATACAACTGAGTCCATGAGGTAAAATAACTCTAACTTCAACATGATCCATCCAATCCTCATGCAATCCTTAGGAAAGGTTCCATAATATTCCTTGAACCAATCCTAAAATAAAAAAATCATAAGCTCACAATATCCAAGCTTGATTCTCCTAAATCAAACTCTCTAGGTAAATAGAAAAGTATGTCTCATACTTTGATGCCCAAAGAAAGATCTACAACCAACTTAATTTTTACCAAAGGCTTCCAATCCATCAAAGAAAATTAAAAAAATCTGAAAATAAACCGTATATTATTAATAAACTAAAACATCATAACCAAATAAATCTTAGTAACTTAATCAACATGTTCACTCTTAGGAACAAACTAAACATAATGCTTCACCAAGAATCTCTGCAACTTATCACAATCAACAACAACAATATCTTCAAACATGTACTCCATGTTAGTAACATCATATAATTCCAAACTAAAGTAGAAACATGTAATCTCAAATGCTAAATAAGAGAAACATGTAAATCTTCAACCATGTCAACCATAGGCAAATTAGGAACATAAAAATCTGCAGAATCATGTGTAGATCCAAAACCAGATCAGCAGCTAGTGAATCCACACTAGGAGCATCAAAGTCCACATCAATAGAAAATTCTATATGCTCAATAATCTTAGCAACAACATATGAATTCAGATCCATTTCAAAAACCATATGCAAATCCTCATCAATCTCATTCCTCACAACAAGATGCTCTACAACATGTAAATCATCACCAACAACAACTTGATTATCCATGACCAAGTGCTCTACAATTTCCATGTCAGACTCAAAAAATTGATCATGAAAAAAAATATCTATCCCAACATCAACAAGGTTTTAGAATATCCTCAATAATAGTCTCAAGTTTCTCTATAGGTTTGACATTAGACTCCACAAACTGATCAACAAAACCAATGTCTTCCACCCTCACCTTGCCATGCCCTCTTCTCCCTTGAACAAGTCTTCTAACTAGCCAAAAAATTCTCTTCTAGATTGGTATACTCCAACTCCAATAGAATACAACTTTCTTCTTATTTTTCTCAATTCTTTTAGAAAAAGTAGCATCCATAACAACATCTACCTAAGCTATTATCTCATTACTCCTCTCCACCACATCATAGATATTTACAATCATCCCAAGGTCCAATCTTCTTGGAGACATCTTTTAAGATTTTTGTAAACCCCCTATAATAAAGCTTTCCCACACACCTTATGACAATATCAAATTTTCTATAAGTCATATTGAAAACTCCCACCTCACATGAACAACCAGGAATAAATCACAAGTCTAGGAACAAAGATCCACAATACACATCATGCAAACTATCTGTGGTTAACCAAGATCAACCTTTCATATTTTCATCCATTGATCCATCTAAAAGTCCTTTGGAAGTGTAGGTCAGATCACAATATATCACCTCACACTAAGAATCACAAACCAAGACTCCTGATTGAATCTATCCTCAACATAATTACCACCAGATCAAGATCTTCTTAGATCAACTTATCCAACCAAAGGTCTTGGTGGAAACTGCCTTAATTTAAGAAATCTATTGACATGCTCAAGAGTAACTATTCTCTAATACCACCTAAATACTATCTTGAGTTAAGAGCATAGGTCTTAATTCAACCAAGGTTGGGAAATATCATGGTTTTTCTCAGGTATCAATTTTTAGCTAGTTGTTGTGAAATGTGTGGACTTTTTCATCTTGCATGGTTTCATATGATGAAATGGAATCTTTTTAAGTGAGAGACATGTTATTGAGTCATGTGTGGACCTAATGATAACTTTTTATTGGATTTTTTTCATATTTGTTATAGTTTTGGTTTACTCTTCCAAGATGGACCTATATTGTAATTAAATCCTAGCTAGCCCAAATCTTTAACATAAAAATAATCTAGTAGAAAGTTTGGGTGAGATCTAAATTTTTTTTTGCAAGCCACCAAGAAACTTACTTATAAGCTCCTTACATAGCCAACTAAGCCACAAATTGGCTAGTCAAGCATTTAATTACAGTACATGTCCACCTTGGAAGAGTAAACCAAAACTATAAAAAATATGAACAAAATTCAATAAAAAGTTATATTTAGGTCCAAACATGACCCAATAACATGTAACTAACTTAATAAGGTCCAATTTCATCATACAAAACCACAAAAGATGAGAAACTACACACATTTAGCAAAAACTAGCCGAAGATTGATACCTGAGGAAAATTATGATATCTCCCATCTCCAATTGAATTAAACTTGAACTATTATCTCCTCATACTATTTTAGGTCCTCTTTAAGATGAAAAGTGTGAAAAGTATGATCCCTTAAGAATAATTTTCTACACATCTTGAAAGTCATGCACAAAAATTAGATACAAAAACTGATAGAAAACTAATACTCTAGGAGAATGGTGATATATCCTAACTCATAATGAATTAGGACTTCTTACTTTTGATGAAGGTATTAGTCTAGGATCTCTTCAATCCTTAAAATGAGAAACCTATCATTCATTAAGGATAATTAGTTACACAACCCACAAGTAGGCTAAAAAAACTAGAAAATATAGCTCCAGTCGTGATGTAAAATGGCTCTAACTTCAACATGATCCATCTGATCCTCATGTGCTCCTAAGGAAAGGTTACCCAAAATCCCTTCAACCAATCCTCAAATACAAAAATCATAAAGCTCACAAAATCCAAGATTGATGCACCTATTGTTAGAGTGGGGTTGTCCTTGCACCAGAAGATTGATCTTTCAATGCCCGATACAATCACTCAACTTATAGTACATAAGAGGCAGTTAAGCCCTTGTCACAATTACCAAGGGGAATACTATTAGAAATATTATGATAGGCTAAGTTACCGAGAAAGGAGGGGTGAATCAGTAATTTATAAAACTTAATTCTTAATTAGCAATTAGTCCTTTATGTAAATTTTGATCTAATTGCATGCATGAGAAATTGAAAACATTAAAGCATACATAACACTTTTGATACACAATTTGGTGACCCAGAAACCTTCCAAATAAAAAAGTAAGTCTGGGGTGGGGATGATACCCACAAGATTTAGTACTACAGTATAAAGTTGGCCTATTAAGGCTTACAATGATCACTTCTAATGATCTGCCCTGTTAGGGGCAATAAGGATTGCTAGGTCCACCTTGCAAAAGGATTTACAAACATACAATGAAGTATGCACTCCATAAAGAGATTTACACAAGACTATTAGGTCTACCTTATTAGAAGATTTGACTGATCCACCTGCTAGGATGAAGTAGTATTTAATGCTGATTTGCAACTTGGTTTGTTGAATGAGATTCCCCTGAGCGTAGAAATCACCTTGTTGTGATAGATAAATCTTTGCTTCTCCTTATACTACTATAACCTTTCTAATTTTCTCTTTTTCTCTTCTCTAATTATTACATTACTCCCATGCTATGTCATTCATTAGATTTGACACAATAAATTAGATATATACCAATTCAATTTACAAATTACAAAGCTGGCCACAATACAAGTTTACATAAATATTACAAAATTGGCCAACGTGTAGAAAATTGGGATCTGAAGACTGACTTTGTGAAGTTCTGATACTTGGCATCCATAGTCAATGTTTGGCATCATCATGCACTTTGTAGAAATAGAAGAATGGTCCATACTGATCACTTCCAAGTAATCTTGAACTTGGTCTGCACTGGTTTCTCAAAAAATACTATGAAACTCGACATATAAACTAAATCACTTGATTCACATTGCATAGCTTGGTCAATGCTATCACTATGAGCTCAGTATAAACCGAGTCACTTGGTTAACACTGAGTATCTCAATTGACACTAGACTCACATCACATCAACTGTAAACTTAATTTTCACTAAACAACTTAGTTTACACTACTGATCAACAACTTTTTAGTAATAACTCAGAAAAAATTGAAAACTATCCAAGGCACTCAGTAGCAACTATAGAAGTCGATAGCAATTGAAATGCTTGGTTAACATTGTTAACTGCTTGGTAGATACTTACAATCTAAATAAGTGTATGTCAATAATAACAAACATGACTGGAATGTCAACAATCTCCCCCTTTGGTATTAGTGACAAAAACACTTATCAATGAAAATTGAATTCAAGAATGTTCAAGAACATCTTTATCCATCACCTTATGTCTCCAACTCAATAGAGTATACTATTTTTGAGATTTTTCAAAATTGGTTTTGTAAGATATATATTTTTGTACATGGTAATGCTCCACATACATAGTATTTAGTATACTATACATTTGATATAGACATTTTTCTCCTTCTTTATACAATATACATTTTTTCTACAATCTTTAATCTTCTCTAATCTTCTTTCTACAATCTTCCTTCAATCTTCTCCCCCTTTCTCCTTACATCTTCTTTCCCTTTTTGACATTAATGCCAAATATTTATGCTATATTTATTTATATAATAATTCCAAAAGATGACAAGAAATTTGAATGTACCTTCAGGATAAGTGCCAAATTCTTGTTCCAATTCTCTTGCAACACCTTGCATTTGTGCAATGCAATCTAGACTTCTACTACCATTTCTATCATCTGGTCTATAATGGAGAAGTTGTTGTCATAGATGAACATTTTTGCATCTACAATGTATTTCTGTAGTGCATCCATGTTTGGTAGAATCATGTTGTAAATGTCTATTGGTGTTGATCTTATTCTAGCCTCTTCTCTTAGCAATTCTACCTGCATATCTATCAAACATATAATCTTGTTGAAGTGGGTAGAGCTTAAACTCGGGTCAAGTTTCAACTATTGTGTACTTGCCTTTAGATCCTCATCAATCTTTGACAATTTATCTCTTATTTTCTTAGTGGAGATTGACGTATCACAAAGTTTTCTAAAAAGTAAAGATATATTGATGTAGGAGGTATCTAGAGAGCCTAGAATAGTAGTTAATTCTACTTGATGAATATAAATTTGTTGAGCAATAAGCTCTCAAACTTACTTTTTCTCAACTTTCTACAATAATTTGTCCTATCCATCCAAATCTTCATTATATTTTGGATGGCCTCTTCTAACACATACAAAATTGATTTAGAGGTATCAACCTCTATGCCTAGAGCCTTTCCTAGAATATCTTAGTATCCTCAATTATCTTAAATTCCTTGTTTCTTTCCTCTTTAAGCCTTTGCTTCTTTTATTTCTTTTGAAGAATTTCTCCAAAAACATGCATCTAATCACAATTAAGATTAGAGATGTCCCAATTAGGAATGACAATGTCCTCATCAAGATCTATATCTCCTTCCTTCTCCTTGCCTTTTCAAAAAAAAATTGTGCTCAGTTGAGTCTTGGTCTCAAGTGTCCTTGCACTTATTACTTGCATGGTAGGAATGAAAACAATTGTAGAAATGGTAGAACTCACTAAAAAATTGGATACTACACTCATTGTTGAAATACCTATAGAAGAAATACCTTGAGTAGCCAGAACTAATGTAGAGGGATAGGTGTAAATGAAGTGCTTGCCACTTCTATCAATGAAGTACTAAGTTGTACACGTGTAAAGATTTCTTGAGTGCTTGTGCTTTCAATGTTGGTCATAATCAATCTTGTTGAAGCTATATCTAGGCTTGGTGCTTTCAATGCTTTTTCTTGGAGAATGAGGAAGTGAGGCTATGACCATTGTAGAAATGTTTACTAGGTTAGTTTCCTCAATATCTTGCACATCTTGTATGTCTTCCTTGGTAGCTTCCTGCCCTTGTTCTTCTTCATCATCTAAATTGTCAAAATGAGTGACTTCTTCATTATCAATTTCTTTATCTTTCTCTTGATCATCATCATCATCCTTGTCACTTACACTAACTACAAAATCACTTGGCTTGTGAAGAAGATAAACATGCTTCAATGTGTTTATAGAATTCCTCACAACATGTTCTTGATGCAGGAGCATCCAGAGGTATAAGGGCAATCTTGTGTCACCCAAAAAAATATACTTAGACTTAGTTTTTTTTTCATGTGTTTTCATTTTCGGATACTCATTTGGGTCAAATAAAGGTTCTGACTCTCATAGTTCCACTATCAGTGTTTGTGTAAATCTTGAAAAAATAGGAGTATGTAATTGAGCCATAATTTTGGTGAACTAGGAGGTGTAAATTGGCTAGATTAATGTAATTTTAATTTAGAGCATTCCAAAAAAAGAATTAGGTCAAAAGGCCCCACGATTTGAAAGTTATTGCAATTTTTTGAGTTGTGGAGACCTCCTAAGAATGCTTCAAATTCAGGTTAGGGGCATTAAATGACCTCAAAAAGGGACAAGAAATGGGGGAAAAGCAAGGCTTGTCTATAGGGCTATAGAACGCTTTGAGATCTTTCCAAGAATGTAAACAGTTTGTCAATCGGAGCTACGGTTCAAAAGTTATGCCTCTCGAAAGTTCGATTACTGTTTCTAGATTCTTCTAGATTTGTGTCAACTTCTAATGCAGCTTTTGGAACCTTCTATTTGGTTGGTGGATGCCTACTAGCACTTTCTAGAATGTACTCCTAGTCCTTAACCCTTCAGGGTCTATTTAAGGAGATTTTTGGCATTGTAAAAGGTAGTTCGGATTGGAGTTTGAGAGGAGGTACTGGAAGGAGAAATTATCTCCACATTTATGCTATTGTAAGCCCTTAGGGCATGTTTTGAAGTTTATTTTCTCTGTACTAAATGTACTAGCTTATTTTTCATTTAATACAATTTCCCTTTTCTATTGTGTCCATTCTATTCTTGGGTTGTGTCCCCATCAGTTCTATATCTTTCAATAGTACAAGACAAGTGTTGAATCTTAAAGTTAGCTTTTCTTCATTTTTCTTCAAAGATTCCTTTACCTCCTTGAAATCTAAATTTGGCATGAGCTGCCTTAAGGTCTGCTCATATATATCTTTTGCAATTTTCATGGCATGCTCCCATCTTGGCTTGACTTTCTCCATTAAAACATTAGGAATCTACTGAGCAAGCTGGTCTAGGGAGTATTTCCACTTACCCATTTTAGTTATTAACAATTCTTCTATTTAGTTTTTCTCATCTATAGTCTTGGTCTCATATTTTAGTGCCTTGAAGTTTGTTAGATCATATCCTTATTTTAATTCTTTCATTCTTATCTCAAAGGTGGGTAGACACCTCTTGAAGATTATATCTCCTCCTTCTTTATCTACTTTCTTCCTGAATGATCTTCTAGAGAACATAGTAGCAGATGTCTTGGTAGGCTTGGTAATAATTACCTTACATTTCTTCTTCAGTGACTATTCTTCCTCTGACTTTTCTTCATCTTCTACTTCTTTATCATCTCCTTTGCCTTCAGTCAACAGAAGAGTGAATCTACTTTTTATTTTAGCAATTCTCTTCTTGCCCTTGTTGACTTCCTGAGGGAGTTTGATTTTCAATTCTATTATGTACTTTGCCTCATCATAGGTTCCAAATTAAGTAACTTTAGGATCAACAAGATCATTTATGAATGCCTCAATTATGTTTTTGGTTTCATCAATGTTCACCTCATATCCAAGAGGTTTTACCCATGCTATTCTTGGCATAATTGCCTGAATGTATACTTTATCACTATCAAACATGAAACAAACATCATCTTTGTAATCCTCAACTAGCTTCCTTGGAATCCTAAATCTATTATTCATCTTCTCTTTGAATGCATCAAAGTAGTTATCCATAATACTTGGATAATTTTCTCCCATTTCAGCAATATACTCATTAATTTGATAAAGAACAAGTACATATTTTCTCCAAACTACTATACCTTTTGATGGGAAGAACTTTTAAACATAGAAAAATAAACAAGTGAAGAGTGAATCAAACTTACATGGATTTTTCTTGGAAGTTCTAATGGTCTCCATGTTCTCGTTGAACTAGTTCAATAGTAACTCAACAAGGTCAAGTGATAGGTTATTATTAACCACCTTATATGCTAAATCAATTGCTTCACAAGATACACTATTCAACCTACTCAAGTTATAGATTTTGTGAATGATGACATGTATGTCAAATTTCACTTCCATGTTAGTAACACAACTGATCTTCATTCCCCTTCCATCCCACTAGACAATGGTTTTCCTCTCCAATTCAACCTGACCTAGGGTTTTAGTTATTTTTGCTTTTGCCAACATTAGAAGACCAGTGATCCTATGGATCATCTTCTTGGTTATCAAAACTAGTTGTTCCAACCATATCTAACCATTATAAACATGACTAAGAATAAATCTTATCCATTTTACTTGGAAATCTCATGGCATATGCAAAATGTGAGTTAAACCTTTTGTTTCAAGATGTTGATGCTCAGGTTTCAACACACCAATTAACACATAATTCCATCAATGATTTATCCATTTCTAATGTTTCAATATCTTGAAGAGCACATTTGAAATGTGAATGAATATCATTGATTAACAATACCTTTGGTGGAATTTGTGATTGTGCTCCACTTTAATATAGTGTTTTTGCAATGGCAGGAGTCGACTTGAAATCTGGTGCCTTCCATTCCACACCTTGAACCAACATGTCTAAAACTCTCTTTGTTTTTCTACTATGGATGTCATCTTTTCTCAGTAAGGTTTTGAGAGAATACAAAAACTTTCTGTAACAATTTGCTCAAATTGCTTGAATGCTTTGAAGATATCTCTGCATAGATAGCTCTCAAAAATTCATGGTAAGAAATGACTTTGATTTCACCCTTTTTATCAAATTTCTCCTTCTAATTGTCATAAATGCTTGCTAGGATTGTTTGCTCAAATGATAGACTGTCATCCACTTCAGTTGTATTAAATACTAAGTAGGCTTCAATGACTTAGTAACCATACAAAATATAGTTACTCCTAACCTTGCTCAGTAGAATCTACAACCCGACCTAACTTGATAAGGATAGAAAATCGATAGTGACTGTCATCTCTTACTTGGTGATCCCTTTGCATTTTGAATGCTGATATGGATCTTTCATCCTTTCAACTAGAATTCATAGTAGATCTCTTCTTTAGTATCCTAGTTCTAGTTCTCCTTTGAGAAATCAAGTGGAAATGGTGGAGTCACCCAATTCTTGAGTGACATTATCATTGCTTGGACTTGCATTTTCAGAAGATTTTGGAACCCATTGCTATCTCATCTACTTTTTGATGTTATCAAAATTTTCCTTCTTTTCATCTTCAGTTCTTCTAGTATTCATATAATTCTTGGCAAGATGACCAATTTCTATGCAAATTAAACATCTTCTAGTACTATCTCTTTTCCTCATGTGATGTTTCTCACAATTCATTCCAATGTGTCCAAATTCTCCACAGTAATGACATCTGCACCAAGTGTTATAGTCCCAACCAAATATAGCTTTTACAATCTATTCTACTAGATTCAATATCTTAGTTTTGCATTCTGATGACTTGTGCCCATGCTTCTTACATTTATGACATTTTCCTTCAAATTTTGGTTTTTATTTGCATTCATTTGCTCTATGACAATGCTGATTACAATTGTAGCATTTTCCATTGATTTTTTCTTTCCCATTGCTACAACATTTTTTTGATGTATGACTTATCTTACCATAGTGGCTATAAGTAGGTTTTTGATTCTTTTGAACTCCTTGCTTGGATGATTCACCTTCTTTTGTATATCCAATTTGTGCTTTTTCTTTTTGTCTATAATGACTTTGCTCATTCAACTAATTCATGTCTTCTTGAGATTTTATTATTTTTTCATTGGTTTTCCATTTAGTGTTTAGATCATTCTACAATCTTTCATTCTTTGATCTTGGATTCATGATTTGTTCATTTTCATTGGTGAGCTTATCATTAAAATTTTCTTGTTGAAGGGATAGGTGTTGAATTTCATTGTTCTTTCCTTCTATCTCCTCTTATCTTTTTTTTTCTCTTCCATGACTTCACACAATCTTACTAACTAAATTTCTTTCTCTCTTCTTAGTTTTCTCACTTCTTCTTAAAGAGTACTATTCTTTTCAAATAGTCCTTTGATTGCTTCATCAACTTCATCTTAATTTCTTGAATGGATGTCTTCAATTCTTTCTTCAATTTAGAGTTGATCATTCACCTAGATTGTAAGATCTTTTCTTCTTTTTAGGGATTAAGAGAGTTTCTCTTTTTCTTTCTTGAGTTGTCCAATAGCCAATTCAAAATCTAGCTTCTCATTTTCAATAGCCTTGTCAAGTCTCAATACCTCCATTGCCTTTGATTTTTGTTCAAGTTGTTCAACTTTTCTCTAAGAACCACAAAGCTCTGATACCAATTGTTGGAAATTTTATGATAGGATAAGTTACTAAGAGGGGAGGGGTGAATCAGTAATTTATAAAACTTAATTCTTCATTAGAAATTAATCCTTCATGTGAATTCTAATCTAATTACATGCATGAGAAACTAAAAACATTAAAGCATACATAACACTTTTGACACACAATTTGGTGACTGAGGAACCTTCCAAATAGAAAGTAAAATTGGGGTGGGGATGATACTCATAAACTTTAGTACTATAGTATAAAGTTGACCTATTAAGGCTTACAATGATCACTTCTAATGATCTTCCCTGTTAGTAGTAATAAGGACTGCTAGGTTCACCTTGCAAAAGGATTTACAAACATACAATGAAGTATGCACTCAGTAAAGAGATTTACAAAAGAGTGTTAGGTCTACCTTGTTAAAGGATTTTATTAATCCACCTATTAGGATGAAGTAGTAGCTGATCTATAATTTACAACTTGGTTTGCTGTATGAGATTCCTTTGAGTGTAGAAATCACCTTGCTATGATAGATAAATCTTTGCTACTCCTTATAATGCTATAGCCTTTGTAATTTTATCTTCCACTCTTCTCTAATTATTACATTACTTCCATGCATATCATTCATTGGATGTGACACAATACATTACATATATACCAAATGAATTTACAAATTATAGAGTTAGCCACAATAAAAGTTTAAACAAATATTACAAATTTAGCCAAAGTGTAGAAACTCAAGTTCTAAAAACTAACTTGGTGAGGTTTTGATACTTAGCATATACTTTCAATGCTTGGAATCTTCATGCACTTAGTAGACATAGAAGCATGGTCCATACTGATCACTTCTAAGTAGTCTTGAACCTGGTCTGCACTAGTGACTTAGCAAATACTGTGAAACTTGACATATAAATTGAATTACTTAATTCACATTGCATAGCCTAATCAATGCTCACTATAAGCTCAGTATAAACTGAGTCACTTGGTAAACACTGAGTAGTTTAGTTAACACTAGAATCACATATCATCAACTATGAACTTGGTAAGCATTGCACAACTTGGTTTACACTATTGATCAACAACTTTGTAGTAACTATTTGATGCAAACTAAAAACTCTCCAAGGGACTTGGTAGCAACTATAGAACTCAGTAGAAACTAAAATTCTTGGTTAACAATATTAACTACTCAATAGATACTTACAATCTAAATAATTATATGTCACTAATAAAAAACATGATTGGAATATCAACAAATACTAAAAAAAATTCCAACAATCTCCCCCTTAGTGTTACCCATGGGTGTGAGGATTCAAACCTGTGACCAAGCTCTGATAACTCCTATTAGAGTGGGGTTGTTATTGATCCAAAAGATAAATCTTTCAATACCTAATATAACCACTCAACTTATAGTACACAAGAGGTAGTTAAGCCCTTGTCACGAATCTTGAGGGGAGAGATGAGCAAATTTCCAACACCTACATCACATAATCATTTTATAAAATCTGAGCTTCTCTTGAGATTCAACCTTAGATTGCAAATCCCAAACTTGGAGGTTTTTTCCACGTTACACAAGGTTTCTTTAGGGTCATACCTTAATCAAGGATGAAGTTTTTTTGTCAAAAGTTACAACTAGGTTGACCATAGTTGAAGGTTCTTCCATGTTACACAATGTCTGTTGACGGTCATACCTCAAGAAAGGGTGCAAAATTCCAAGTCAACTATTTTTGGCACACCTAGTGGGACAATTATTCAAGGATTCAATATTTTTTTCAAAACCTCTGCCAGTCATACCACAATTTTTGGCATGCCTAGTGGGACAAACAAATTCAACTACATAAGCCCATTGTTATTCAAAATCCATTTAGTAATAATTTGGGCATTATTCTTGGTGCTAACAACCTTTGGAGGCATTTCATCAAACACCATGGTGACTCTGAGTGCACATCTACAAGTTTCAAGTAGAAATAATGCTAGTATGTAAATATCACTCTTGGTCTTTCTTATTTCTATTTTTTTTAATGAATTTTTCACTTTTATGAAATTCTAACCATGAACCCATTTCATAGAAATGACTACTATTCCCCCCATATCATGAAAATTTTATTCCTCAACCCTCATACTAGCAATTCTAATCTCAACCTCAAGCTAGTTATAACCAATATGTTCAATGTTCTTACAATCTACATACACCTACAACACTAGTCCCAACATCCCCATATAAAAGGATTGAAGACATGATGTTGGAGACCCAAAAGAATATTTACTAGAAATTTCATGTACACAATGAGAAGATTGTTTTAAAGTTTCATTAGAAGAGGATAAAAATGGACATGTGGTCTCATAAACAAAATGAGCATTTGTTGGCATGTGATAGGCATCTTGATGAGATTGAGAGGCATCAAGAACTAGATTGACAATAGAAGAAGAGAGGGAGAGACAAAAAAGACTTCTTGACGAGAAACTTGCAAGGAAAGTAACTACAACAAAAGAAGAGAAAATGAGGCTCTAGATAGCGCATTTTTAGACCAAAGAAGAAGAGGCAACCACTTCTACATAATTTATTATTCTAAGCGTAAAGAAGCCCCCTCCATGACCAAAGTCTTTTTTTTATAACTTCTCCATTCCCTATACAAAAGAAATGGCACTATCATCCTTTTGTTTCTATTACCATTTCAATCTTTGAGGACAGATGGATTATATGGACTCCTGATTGTCCAAAAAAGCCAATTTTGGGAGAGTGAAACAAAGCCAATAAAGTTACCATGGGAGGAGTTGTATCTTTTGGAAAAGGATAAAGTGGTGGTGATTGAGAAAAAGGAAGATGATTAAATCCTCTTATGTAAAGAGCTCCCCTCTTTTTTTTAGGAAGAAAAAGATAACAAGGTCATTTCTTCTCTTGAGGAAAAAATAAGGGCTTTTGAGTCTTTAGAAAAATTAGAGAATATGCTGCAAGCTAGAGAAGAAGAAGATATTTTATTGTAGTAGCCAGTCCTCCATGATAGGGACTATGAGAAAGACAATCCCAAGGATAGCTTTAGCCTTGAGGAAGACCATGCTGATATGCATAAGGTTTCCCCTCAACCTATGCATATTATTGTAGCTAGAATAAAGGAGATTGATGATGAGGATGAACTTTCAGATATGAGGAGCTTGTTATACATTAGAAATAATTGGAGATTCACACCACACTAGTAGCTCCCAAGGAGGTGGTTCATGAGCACCACAAGGATAAGGTGGAGATTATTTCTTCAAAAGAAGAGGAGCCACTTCCAAACTAACATGATACCAAAGATGTAGCTCAAAAAGAGATCAAGGTTGATTGTTTATGTAGGAATGATTTAGAATAACTGAGGGGTGAATTAGTTATCTAAGGTCCAAATTTATAGATAAATTTTTTTATTACTTAACAAATACTTGTGCATGCCTAGATCATCCAAAATCTCAAACCATAGTATATTACTACCCTAGGTCAAATGAACTTTGTAGAGATATAAACATGAAATACCACAAAATTATTCACATAATTTGACACAAGGATTTACATGGAAACCTAATTTGGGAAAAACCTCTAGTAATATGATACCAATTTTCACTCTTCTAAATTGAGTGTTGTGAGGAGCCAACCCTATTAAAGGTTACAATGCACACTTTTAAATGTGACCTTGATTAAAAGATTTCAATCACCCTATTAAGAGTGAGCCTTATTAGAGGACTTTAAAACATTCCATTAGAATGTCACCCTATTAAAGGATTTACTCATGACTGTTAGGTCAACCTTAATCCAAAGGATTTATCTAGACTGATACAGTTGTTAGAAAGTAATAGTAGGACTTTATCTAATAACAAAAAAACTCACTTACATATTATAGATCTCTTATTCAATCCTCCATACTACTTTTTATTCAATCTCGTTCACCTCCTTAAGCCTTCTTTCTTAGTATGCCAATTATAGATTCATTTCTTTGGCCACCAAATGAAGCAATACCTCAAGACTTCATGTCTCTCTCTGGTGTGCACTATGACACTTTTCTTCTAGCCTATCATCTCATTAAATAGAGAACTTATATCTTTTGCCTCTTAACCGTAATCATCCATCTTAGGGTTAGGTTAGATTCATTGAATCTACTAACTTTTTCATTTTATTCCCTTCTAGAAAATTCCTTTGTATTCCTCTTCAAATTCATCTTCAAATGACTTATCTTGAAATTTGTGCTACTGGCTCATCATACTTATCTTCCATATACTTTACATAATTCAAGAAATCAACTTTGTCAACTTAGATTTGTCAAATCTTTGATCAAACTCTTTTGATTGGTGTTGGGCCAATATAACACCATTTTAGTTGCAGGATTGGACATCCTTTACTTCCAAAGTACTATGCTGATCTTCATTAAATATCAATCTGGGAGCATGAACTTGAGATGGTGTCTGCAAAGTATATGCTCTAACCTTCACTAAAAGTCACTACTACCTTGAATACAATAACTATTAAGGAAATATAATCTATCAAAAGAAAAGACAACTATCAAATAATTAGAAGGAAACTTTAATTACTTAACCATACATCTATGCACCTACTTCTGTAGGAACAGTGACTAGTTTTGTTTCTAGTGGCTATAGGAATAGCATTTCTAAACTTAACTTAGAAAACTGAGTCTAACTCCTAATTACTAAAGTAAACTCCACCTTCTACATGGGCCCCACAGAAGAATGAAGAAAAGATTAACTCAAACGAAAGTGTAGAAACTTAGCAAAGTCATGTATTCATTCAAATGGATAGTATTACATTTTCTTGGAGAACAGGATGTCTAATAACTCTATCAATCTACTTACTACTTGACCTCATAGATATAGACAAGGTCTTATTTAAAAGGAAGGGAATAACAGATTCCTACAATTATGACTTCCTCATGAAGGATACTTCATTATAGCTCAAGATTTATGCAAGAATGCAATCATAAAAAAATTAGTTATCTTCTTTAAATTCTCATAAATACAGAGCATAGTGGATGCTAGATCTGCTCTGCTATTTGACTTAAATAGCTTCTAGGAATCTAGGTATAGTGTAACAATTCCTTGCATGTTCAACCGATTGCCTAGATGCTTGCTTTCCCACTCAACCACTTTATTAGGTTGCACTTATTTTGCTGGATTAGGTCCCTTCAATTTTTTTTGCTAAGTCTCTAGCTACAATGGTGTCATAACATTCCTCTTTAATACCAACAATTCCACAGTGCTAGTCCTTTGCTAGAGTTGTTTTGATTGATTCCAACTTGGCTTGGATACTTGTGGCCAACATTTAATGCATACAAGAATTTATACAAACATTTATTTATATTTATTAATTTATAAAGAAAAAGCATTAATATTTAACTAATAGTTTTTGCAATCTCTTCCGCTGCAGGAAGATCTACCCATGCCAAACATTCATGAAGAAAGATTTTTACAAACAAAGCAAACCCCCTTTTTAGACATAATTATGATTATCATTCTTATGCCATATGTTCATATCTCATACATCAAAAGTACAAAATACTATACTTAAAGGATGACAAAGTTCAGTATGTTATAGATAGATGTTCACAAAAAGGGTTAAAAAGACATCTATTTCTTCGCGTCATCATTTTTCCCTGAACCAACTTGATGTTGGTCCCTTTAACATTTATAAATTTATGATCCTCATCCACAACCTAAAATCATTAGTGATCTTCTCTACTGATTCATGAGCCCTATAGTTAAAGTATCTATGATTTTGTTTTAACCTTTCCCATTTCTACTCTTCAATGGCCATATTATAACCAACAAAAGAATCATGCTTTTCAAGCATAGGATGCAAGCGTATTGGTGGTTGGAAATGAAGAGGAACCCATTAACTCTTTTTATTTCTACCTAGCATCATGTACATAGGTATCTTGTTAATAGCCAACTCCAAATTTTGAGGAGAGTGCAATTCCCTTGTTTTTAGATCTTTTGATAATCAGACCCATATTTGAGTAGAAGCTCTTATGGCATCAGGAGCAATTGTGGAACAATACTGCTCCCAATCTAGAAATGTCTATTCTCAAATAGGGTGAATTTAGTAGCACCACTTTTATTATTATTCACAGAGAGCCAATCAAAGAACACCCTATGAGTATTTTGTACCTCAAGCCAAATGTACAGTGGTTCCAACATTTCTTTTTCCCTATAAGGGGTAGCCTAATTCTCTTGACTAATCTCATTTTGCATCCAAGACATGATTTCTCTAAACTATACATCTCCCACATAGAACAAAAAATTCCAATCCCTATCATCTAGAACAACAAGGTTATGAAAATATAGCACACAGAGGAGATTTTGCAAAGCCATTAGGATTGATTTGAAAGCTGTATAAAATTCTTGGGGAGTGTGTAAAGAAGGGTTCAACCCTTGAGTAATTTAAGACAATTAAAAATTAATTATTTTCTCTTTTAAGAATAGTGTATAAAATGGAGATGGTGACCTCCAATTTACAAGCTTTGGAATGAGCTCTATTACCTTTCTAACACATTGCTGTAGAACCATGATTTCACTATCTTTTTCTTTGATTTGGTGTGCATGTTCCTTTATAGTTATGAGCAATTGTTTCCTCTCTAGGTCCCAGTTTGCCTTTTCCCATTGAAACTATTGGTACAAACTAAGACTGATTGTTAATGGAGTAGACATTATTGGTGGTGTATGATAATGGACAATAGGGCTATTATCTTTAGGATGGTGTTCAAGATGATGATGGGTAGCAGGTTTGTCACTTGAAAAGTAGTAGTGCTATCATCCTCATAATGGTGATGATCAACAAAGTTGTCATTTTGATGAGCAGTAGTGCTATCATCTGTAGGAGGATGATGAGCAATAGAACTATCAACCTTTTTTGAAGGCACAATAACTGCAAGATAGGGCACACCAATTGTATTAATTTGAAATGTCTCAATGATTTCCCAAATTATTTCTTGTGTAAATGATGGATAACCCTCTGGCATAAAATTATTAGTTTCTTCTATTTTTTGTTTAAACCCAGACACTATTTTCTCTGAGGAATTTGTGTCACTATCAATGTTAATAGGATTATTTGGCTTTGGGAGAACTTCATTAGAAACACTTCCATGTTAAGGATTATGGATTGTATTCTTTGGGGACTGCACAAGCGTATGTACTAGAGATTCTAAATCAACAGGTGAAATGGAAGGTTCAATATTTAGGTTCACCCCAGATAGTCTGGTAACTCACTATGGGGTAGAGACTATTTGCTTACCCTTATGAACATATAAGGTTAGGTGCAACTTCCTATGGCACTGGAGATACTTCCTCTGAACCTCTCCCTACAATAGCTACATGTGATTTTTCTCTTTTTAGAGGTCGAGGCTTCTGAGGGCTGAATTCTCCTTTTCATAATTTTGGGTGAGGATATAGAAGCCAAAGCTTCCTAGGCTATTTTATATACTACTTTCCTAATTCCTACAGTAGTTTTCTCTCTTTTCCCCATTACCTTCCCTTTAGGTCCACCTCTTTGGGGTCCCACTATTTTGAGTTTTACAAAATCCTCTCATGTTCCCAAGTGTTGCCTAGTCAATTCCCTTTCAATTATGGCCCTGATTAGGCAATGGTGGGACATGGACTGGGTTTTGCCTTGTTGTACATAGGTAACTTTCCTTTTGACAATATTATAAAGGAAACTTAGGAGATTTATAGGACAATCACGATGCTGCAAACCACTCAAAATTTTGAAATGAACAACATGCAAATAGGAATACCTCCCCTCATAGGTAAAATACCTTACGACAAACTTGATAGGGTGGATAAATTGAAGGGGAAGATATAACCATAATGTACCTTGCTTCTTGTTTTCTTCTAGCGGAGGATCTCCATGTACTATAAATTGCTCCTTTGCTGCCCATGCATCCATTTACTCTATCCATGATTCCTTGTTTGTAGGAAAAATAATAACCTCTACCACTACCTCTTCTGTAAACTCTATCCAGATGCCTTTTACAGTTGCATATCCATCCCTTAGTGTATTATGAAATTGGAATGCAATTTCTTGATCAAATTGCTTCAAACTGAGACAATAGGCCAGCCAACCCCATTGTTGAAACAAGTTGCATATTGATGGGTTTGCCAACAGGACTATGTGATCTGCTGGTTCATGCCATTGAGGTTCTCTACCTTGTTATCTTTTGAAAAATACTATAATTGATGAATTTATTGTAAGTGATTGAAAGTGTGGGCAGAGATAGCTATGGGGGTTTTAATAATGGCATTTGGGAAAGGAAACACGTTTTAAACACTTCAACAGTTCCAAACATCAAATCCTCCAGTACTTCATGATGACATTTTAATCACAAAAACATAATGAAAATAAAGATAGTTCTCAAAACATACACCATATTAATGAGGAGTGAAATCATGGCTTAATGGTTGGCTTTTTTTAATTACTTCTTACACACTTTGGAAGTACAAAGGGCTGCCATCTCATTGCTAAGATGACCCTTCCCCATACATCATACATGCCAACTTAAGATTCACTTTGATTTCTATATATGATTTTGATTTTCCCTCACCCTAACCTATCAGAGACTATGTCCCACCAGACCTTAAAGATTGCAAATTCTAAAAATTGAAATAACACATTTTTCTAAATAAATAATAAATGAAATAAATGCAGAGGGGTCAAGTGTACCCAACCTAAGACGTAATAGGAAGGGTTCTCCAAGTAGTACCATACCCTAAAAAGAAGATGAGATGGAATGGTAATAGAAAGACAAGAAGATGAGATGGAATGAGGTGGAAAATAAATGGATTTCGCATAAAATGCATAATTGTTATTATGATGGCCTTGAAATAAATTCAAAGGGCTATAGGTATTTGAGTGGAAGACTTAGATGGAAGTGGCTACAAGAAGGGATTCTTCTATTGTGTTGAACTACTGAAGAAATTCCTCTCAGGTTGTTGGTTTGTGATATAACTATAGGCGATGTCCATTAACTAGGATTTTGAATTTGACCAGATCAATTGTTGATAGTTGAACTCCTCCATTGTTAAAAATTGCAATGATTTCATATGGACCAAGCCATCTAATTTAAAATTTCCCTTGGTGGTGCTGATATTGGGAGTCATATAGGAGTGCCCAATTACCAATAGAGAACTCTATATCTTTAATGAATCTATCATGCCATTGTTTTCTTTTATTCTAAATTAGTTCTATGTTATGAAAAGCTAACTTTCACCATTTGTCCAACTCATTGAAATGCAAAATGCGATCCTTTTGTGCTGCAAGAAGAGTAATACTAAGTTCCAAGGCTATTCATAGAGTCATATGTTTGAATTCAATGTCCATGATAGCTATCTTCCCATATAGGAGCTCAAAAGGTGTAAACCCAGTAGTAGATTTCCATGATGTTCTATGTGCCCATAAGGCTTTAGGAAGTCTAGCTGCCCAATCTTTCTTATGCAGGCACACTATTTTAGTGAGTATGTTTTCTAGCTCTCTATTTGTCACCTCAACCTATCCATTGGCCTATGGATTATACGGGGAAGATTTTCCATGCCTAATTTTGTATTCCTCCAGGAGAGTAGCTATCAAATTAGATGTAAACTGAGGACCTTGATTGGATTGTAATTCTCTTAGAGAACCAAATCTAGTCAAGATATATTCATATAGAAACTTTGCAACATTATTATTATGAGGGTGCTTTATTAGCTTTGCTTCTACCCATTTGGTATCATAATTAGTGCATAGCAAGATGTAATTCTTCCCTTCTGATGGTGGCTCAATAGGACTAGTAAAATTGATCCCCCATTTGTCAAATGGTGCTACCACTATCTATGAATGCAAGGGAATTTCATCTATTTTCATTGGTCAACCCATTCTTTGACACTTGTCACATCTTTTGGTATATTGAGCTACATTCTTTGACACTTGTCACATCTTTTGGTATATCGAGCTAATCATCTAGATATTTCTAGTTTGTTCATCAAATATTTGATAGCAGAGTGGTCTATATGTATAAATATTTGGTAGCCTATAATATAATGTTTGAATTTATTCAGAGCATAAATTATAGTGAGTAGTTCTTTCTTAGTTATACTATAATTATACTCGAATCCTTGAAGATTTTTGCTGATATAGTAAATTGCATGTTCTAGTAAATCCATTTTTTGGCCAAGTACTGGTCCAATAGCATGGTCTAAGGCATCAGTATGTATGTGAAAAGGTAGCTCCCAATTTGGTCCTTGGAGAACTAGTGTTGTTGAGAGGGCTTCCTTAAGCTGCAGGAAGGCTTTTGTGTAATCAGAATTACATACAAACTTTGCATCTTTTCGAAGCAAATTATACAAAGGGGTTGCAATTTGGCTAAAATATTTAATAAAGCATCGATAGGACCTTGCATGCCCTAGAATACTCCTTACTTCTTTCAATTTAGTTGGTACAGAAAATGTGCATATAACCTCTATCTTTGCTGGATCCACTTCAATTCCTTTGGGGGGAATAAAGTGTCCTAATACCACACCTTCCTCCATCATCATAAAACACTTTTCACTATTTAAGGATAGGTTGTAGCCTTTACGTCTCTACAAATCTTTTCCAAGTTTTCTTTAGCTTCCTCAAAAGTCTATCCATATCTTTTGAAGTCATCCATATACACTTCGGAACAATCTACAAATATATCAAAAAAATTCTAATAACAACTCTTTGGAAAGTTGTAGCTGCATTGCACAAACCAAATGGTAGGATAGAATAAGAAAATTTTCCCCATGGACATGTGAATTTAGTCTTGTCCTAATCCTCTGGTGCTATCTGGATTTGATTGTAACCATTGAACCCATCCAAGAAGGAAAATAACTTTTTCCCTACAAGATTGTCGAGAACTTGATCTATAAATGGCAGCAAAAAATGATCTTTCTTGGTAGCTAGATTGAGTTCTCTATAATCTATATAGATTTTCCATTTTCCTCCTTTTTTTGGAACAATAACCAATGGTGAAACCCATTGAATGTCTAAAATAGGATATATAAAGCCAACATTAAGTAACTTTTGAAGTCCAGTTTTGACAATATCTCATAATGCTGGGTTTATCCTATGTTGAGGTTGTCGTACAAGTTTGCAATTAGGACTTATATAGATCATTATGAGTACAAAGTGTAGGGTCTAACCCTTTCATATCTATATATTCCCATGAAAAAGCATCTTGGTGCTTTTGTAACAACTATAGGATATTGTAATGTTGTGCCTAAGATAAGGATTTGCTTAAGTATAGTTCTCTCCCTAGAACAATTACTGTCTTGACTAATTTTTCAGCCATTGAAATCTAAGAAATTGGTGGTGAGTCTATTTCACATGGTAGGAGTGAATGTAGAAGTTGTGTAGACTCAGAATGAAGTTTAGATGGTAAAGGCAGAATATTTTCTAAAACACAATCCTATTTGGAAGATGTCTTAGGTTGCATTCCATACATATTCAATATCATAGAAGAAATGACATCATCCTCCTCTTTAATTTTTACAAATGAGTCCCTTGAGATCATCATCAATTGTTTAATAGAATCTATATCCATGTTAGAATCACCCAAATTTGACCAGACAACTTGTTCATCCTACAACAAAGGCTAAGTAGGAGAATATAAGGTTAAGTTTTTAGTGTTTATACCATCTAAAATGGTCATATTCCCTAATCAGCATGCAATATAAGCATCTATTGTGGCTAACCATGGTTGTCTTAGAATGATAAGATACCTCCCAATACTTATTTTTGGAGAGAGTACTACAAAGTCAACTGGATAATCCCATGAATGTAATGTAACAATAACATCTTCTAACATACCATTAAAAACGAGGGTAGAACTATCTACCAATTTCAAGATTGTTGGTATTTTTTTGAGACAAATGATTTTTAATTTGGACATTATTTCCTTGGTCATTACATTAATGGATGCTCCCAAGTCTATTAGGACATTCTGCACTTGTATTCCTAGAATGGCAAGTGTTACTACTGGACTTTCGGGGTCTGCATACTTGGGTATCTTAAGGTTATCAAGCATAAGATTAGAAAGCTTGCCAAGGAGATGGATAATCTTTGGGACCTTCTTTTTCCTTCCTAGATTTTTAATACATGCTTCTTTGATAGCTTTTGTATAAATGGGTACCTCTTTTATTGCATTGAGCAAGGGGATTTTTACTATCATTTTCTTGAGTTGTTCAAGCAAATCCAGTGCAGCTTTATTTTCATTTGGTAGAGTTTGCTTTGTTAACCTACCAAGAAATGGTGGTTTCTTGGATATAGGATAGAAAATGTTTTTAGGCTATTGAACTAACTTAGTAGAGGTATCATCTACTTCTGTTATAATGGGCTAGTGAGGTGATGCAAGTGTTATTCTAGATCATAAATGAATATCATTCGAAGTGATGGAATAGCTTTGTTGCTGGGTTGAAGGCTTTGCATTATTGGGATTAGGTGTAGGTTGTGTAGGTAATTGTGGCTATTTGGGAGAAGTTGTATTGGCTGTAGGAGGCATTAAGCCTTTTTGTTGAGGAGGTTGTATCAAAGCTTGTTGATGTTGATGCTACTGCTAGTTCTGGTGTTGTTACCAACCTTGGTAGGGTTGCTACCAACCTTGGTTAGGCTACTACCACCCTTCTTGAGGTTGTTTCCAACCTTGGTTAGGCTACTACCACCCTTGGTTGTGCTACTACCATCCTTGCTGAGGTTGTTTCCAACCTTTGTTAGGCTGCTACCAATTATTATAATTGCTATAACCACCATGTTTTTGTTGTTGCCATTGACTATTACAACTCTAATTATGAAGTTGGTCTTGAGGAATACCTAATATTGGAGCCCAAGGTCTTCATTGAGCAACACAAATGACTTGTCTATCTTCATCAATAGCCTTGAATTTAGTGGGCATGTGTTGGGACTCCAGACTAGCAATAGGCTTGCATTGGCAGTTGCATTTCTTCTCTTTGTAGTGAGGGCAATATTTTGCTAACATAATATCAGTATCCTCCTTCTTCCTCTATGCTTGCTAACATAATGGCAATATTCTGCAAAGTATATGCTCTAACCTTCACCAAAAATCACTACTACCTTGAATACAATAACTATTAAGGAAATATAATTTATCAAAAGGAAAGAAAACTATCAAATACTTGGAAGGAAACTTTAATTACTTAACCATACATCTATGCACCTACTGCTATAGGAAAAGTGAGTGGTTCTATTTCCAGTGGCTAAAGGAACAACAGTTCTAAACTTAACTTAGAAAATTGAGTCTAACTCCTAATTACTAAAATAAACTCCACCTTCTGCATGAGCCCCCACAGAAGAATGAAGAAAAGATTAACTCAGACAGAAGTGTAGAAACTCAGCAAAGTCATGTATTCATTCAAATGGAGAGTATTACATTTTCTTGGAGAATAGGATGTTTGATAACTCTATCAATCTACTTACTACTTGACCTCATAGATACAAACAAGGTCTTATTTAAAGGGAAGGGAATAAAAAATTCCTACAATTACGAGTTCCTCATGAAGGATAGTTCGTTACAGCTCAAGATTTATGCAAGCATGCAATCATAAAAACATCAATTATCTTTCTTAAATTCCCATAAATATAGAGCACAGTGGATGCTAGATCTGCTATGCTATCTGACTTAAATAGTTTCCAAGAATCTAGGTATTATGTAACAATTCCTTGCATGTTTAATTGATCACCTGGATGCTTGCTTTCTCGCTTAGCTACCTTATCAGGTCTCGCTTATTCTGCTAGATTAGGTCCCTTATTATTTCATTAAAATAGGTCCCTTTGAGTTTTTCTACTAAGTCTCCAGCAACAATGGTGTCATAACATTCCTCTTTAATACCAACAATTCCATAGCACTCGTCCTTCACTAGAGTTATTTTAATTGATTCCAGTTTGGCTTGGAGACTTGTGGCCAACATTTAATGCACACAAGACTTCCTAAAAACATTTATTTATATTTATTAATTTATAAAGAAAAAGCATTAATATTCAACTAATAGTTTTTGCAATCTCTTCAGCTGCAGGAAGATCTACCCATTCCAAACATTCATGAAGAAATATTTTTACCAACAAAGTGAACCCCTTTTTAGACATAATTGCGTTTATCATTCTTATGCCATATGTTCATATCTTATACATCAAAAGTATAAAATACTATACTTAAAGAATGACAAAGTTCAATATGTTATAGACAAATGTTCACAAAAAGGGTCAAAAAGACATCTATTTCTTTGCATCATCAGTTATCAATCTCATGAGATGCAACATCATCATCATATCACTATCACATTCAGAGGAAAAATAATTTCATCTCTTATAGTAGTAAGACAATGTATCATCATTAAAATCATCCTCCACTAAATTCGAACATTCCATGTGCTCTTGAAATAATGGATTGATAATTCGATGCAAAGCTCCTTTATAGACATTATAAAAAGTGATGTGTTGATCAACATCAAACTCTTCACCATACAATGGATTTGTGAAAACTTTGAAATTATTTCTAACATTACTATCATGGACACTTGTAACATGTGAAGAAGAAAAATTAGAATCATCACAAGAAGATACACCATTAACTCCATCAATGAAGCATGTATAATATGAATCCATGTTACTTTCATTGCCTTCATTAAGGTGATTCAAATGTCTTGTAAACCAATCATGTTTAGGTGTTGATGCATTAACCTCAAAATCATTTGTATATTTTTGCTTACTACTACATATATCTTCAAGATATCCATATATACAATTAGGTAATCTTTCCTTATAAATAATCTCTTTTTCCTCATATTGTGTAGACAAATCTTCTTCACAACTTTCAACCTCAAGTTGACTTGTATAAATATAAAATGGAACTTCACTTTCAGATTTAGAAAAAGAACACATACCTCTACTAGCATAAGAGTAATCACTTCCATCATTTCTTTCTTCTTCTCAATTTGCATCAGATTCACATGAAGACGAACATGTATTACCACTATCGTCTTCTTGACTCAAGCAAAAACTCTCATCATTATCTTCACATGATGCTTCTTCATAATATGTCAGATCAACAACTTCACCTTCATCACTTGATGCATAATTTTTAGCTTCCTCATCCTCATACTGAGATGAATATGTTTCCACTTCATGACTAGTTATGTGTTCAACACAAAGAAAATCATCAATAGGAGAAGGAATGACAAAATTTACATCTTGTATGTATAACTCATCGAGTGAACTAACTCTGTCATCTATTTTTGTAATACTAAAAACATGTGTGTTGTATTCAACAAGAATGGACTTAGCTCCTTTTTGCAACAAAGAGACTTCATGTTCACATATTTTTACTTCTAAATTTTCAAAAAAATTATTTACAACAACAGTAGTACCTACTTGTTGATCTAAAATCAAACACTCTTTATGACTTTGATTTTTCCTTTGAACCTCATCTTGCCAAAAAAAATTCCTAGAGAAGTGACTCCTAGTTAATCTATACTTTATGTTGTTTTCAATCTCTATTGTTGTCTTGAATGCCTGATGAAAATTCTCAAGCTTTTTATCTCTTAATAGATAACTCATTTTTTTATCAAATACATCAAGATAAACCACTAAACACACCTAATCATTTGGT
Organism: Cupressus sempervirens; assembly: GCA_028749045.1. Classification (NCBI taxonomy): domain Eukaryota; kingdom Viridiplantae; phylum Streptophyta; class Pinopsida; order Cupressales; family Cupressaceae; genus Cupressus; species Cupressus sempervirens. Next base: position 264,107,826 of record CM053784.1, read on the forward strand.
TTACAACCTTCAAGAATATCATTAAAAACCTTTGCAAATCTAATATTAAATTTAGGAACTAATTCATCATTCCTAATTTGGATCCTCAAGAACTTATCAAAATAATCAAGATGCTTACTCTTTCCCTGAATTGCTTCATGAAGGCTGAAAGTAATTCATTCCAAGATGAAATAGAACATGTCAGAAGAAAAGAAAACCAATCCCTAGCATCACCTTCTAAAGTTTGGACAAACAACTTCATATGCACATCTTCATGAGCAATCTCGAAATCCCCAATCAAATCACCGAACATCTGAACATGATGATTGGCTAAAACAGTATGGTTCCCATTAAATTTGGGCAAAATTTTTCTAATATCATTAGGAATGATATTTGGGAAACCATAGACACCATCAAAGCATAATGACATGTATCTCTTAGTAGAAAAGGATCTAAAATTCTTATCTATGAACTACATACCAAGTGAAGGGAATTTTGACATTTCTAACAAACTTATGACTCATTCACCAAGGTTACTTTCAAAATTTATAACTTGTAGTAGATTTAAAAATATTTTCTACCAATTTCAACTCCAAGCATACTTCAAAATATGAAAACACTTATTGAATCTATCTTTCACAAAGTATGTTGAAATGTACCAAACCAATCTCCTATTTAGTGTTGAAATTACCACTTGATGGAGAACACATATGTATACTAATTTATTTCATGACAAGAACAACATTATGAAAAATAAAATACCTCAAGTGTTTTTTTTGAAAACATTGATCTGTTGATTGGCATAGGTGCCGATTCCAATTCTTCACACCATTGATCAAATCCTTGTAGAGCTACCATCTCCTTGTAGAGAACCAAATGAAATCACTATTGTGATTCATTCTTACATTCAAATTTCTTATGAAAGTAGATCAAACACAACACTTCAAAACTTATTAGTCAAGAATTCATATATTCTTCTTGATTACAACTTATCATAACTTTCAGATCTACATAATTTAGTTGAAAGGATCTAAAAACATTTATAAATAACCAATCTACACTGGTACATAGATCTTTTAGAGAGCCACCACTCACAATTGCAAGAAAGATTTAAAACATGAAAAATCAAAACTAAATCTTTCAACTTATGGGACTTGCAAATCATCAAATACATTGAAGAGAGAAAATATATTTGAACAATTTTGACTCTGAATTTATAGTAGTACTTTGAAAACCAAAACTGGCTGAATTGATTGAAAGTAAAACTTAGTAGCAACACAATTTGTATTCAACCTTGAAAGATACCACTGTCCTAAACAAAGCATCACTGGGGTGCATGATTTTTTGAGTAAGAAAACTAGAAAACACATTAGAGAACTTACTACTATAGATTTTTCCATGCACTTCTCCTACTATATTGAATCTCTTTTTTCAAATTCTCAATGTTTGTCTACCATCTACATTCAATACAGTCCCCATAAAAGTCACCATTTTGTTGGTGTTTTGAAATGCTACAAGTTTCAAATAACCCCAATGAGAACAAGACACATCTAGGGGTAGCTAACTCCCATCCTTAACATATCCTTTCAGACATTGGGCCAACTATAAGGCTAGAGCCTTCTTCTACTTTAGGCTCTACAAAACCTAGGCAGGTGGACCTCAAATTCAATTTATATGGTACCAGTGCTAAACATATTCTTGAATCTATTAACAACAAATAAAACCCTTATTTCTCCTATTGACTCATGCAATAACATAGATCTGCAATAGCTAAATACAAGATAATGCAATTCATAAGCTGAGTGAGGGCATTCTATTTTAGCTCTTCAAACATAAAATATAAAGATGATTTGAATTTGATTTGATTTAAGGTGGGTGGGGAAAGTGGATGAAAACCAAGTATAAACAACAAACTAATGATCATATAGTAGATCAGTGCCTCATCCATTGGGCAATTCATAAATCTCTCTCATACATTTTGGATATCTAAGACGTGTATCCTATGCCAAGACTCCATATATATCCATTTACCTTATAAAATGGATATCAATGTTCAATCAAAATCTCATTCTTACATAATATCCTCCTCAATAAACCTACAACTCTATTGATTTCCCTACTACATTTACATAACTCATTGAATTATAAGAAACAATGAAACAACATACAACTTTAAAGAACTGCAACTATAATCTAGACTCTTTGTTCAAAGATCATCAAACATTGCAAATCACTAATAAAGGAGACAAAATCTAAAATGAAACTCAACACCTATTGTTGTTTGTATTGATTTCCCTGAAATAATACATAAAAATGCATGAAATTGACTCACAAAATACCTAATAAACTAGACTGTACAATAAATGTTATGTTGTCATATAAGAGATAAAATGGTGGGAATGAGAAATTGATGGGATGGGAAGGGGGTATCATAGCCAAAGCATAGCTTCATGGTCTAGAACCAGCACATCCCAAATATTTAGACTCAGACTTAATCAATTCCAAAACCATTTCTACTTCAATTTCCAACTCCTAACTTTTCCCTAACTTTTTCCAACCCTACAATGGTCTCATAGTGAAAAACTGGAACCCCTACAAAGAAACAAAAAGAGAAAGATATAGAGGAATGAATTCCCAGATTGGATCTGAAGACAACATGTGTCCACTTGGAAATCTTCCTACTACAGATGTAAAACCCCTTTCTTTTTTCTACCATGAGATCTGATTTGGTTCCCATCATTATTTTGTAACAAACTTAAAATATCTCTTGTTCAATGATGCAAATCATTTTTTTTGCCAAAATATCTAAAAAAAACTAGAATGTTGATAAAACCTTCATTTAACTGACTTAAATGTGGCAAAACTTTCCCATAACCATATTGATGCTACCTTTTATGTTTGTTTAGTTCATCACTTTATTGAAAATCTAATTTGAACTACCCCAACTGCATGAAACTAGAAATTGGATACCTAAGACAAATCCTTGCATAGCTCAAAATAGTGACCACCTATGCAAAAAAAACTTTAGAATCACTTCTCCTAGTTTTGGCGATATATAATATGCCTATATTCACTTATCAGGAACTCCCAGAATCTCAGTCTGAAAAATTGGCTCCTGTTGACTTTGAAATTGCACTTGGACAAATATTTAACATTTTCAAAAGTTAAAATTATAGCTTTAAATTCAAATCTTATTTAAAATCTTACCTTGCAGGAGATAATTAAAAATAATAATTTTTTGAACCTAGCACCTTTTCCCTCCTTTTATCAATCCAAGTCAAAGTTGTTTGACCATTCTTCTGACACATGTCACCTTTTGATTGGCTCATTCTTGCACAACCATCTAACATATGCCACATTGTTGCCACACATCTGCCATGTCACTGGTCACCATGTCACATGATGATTTAGCATCGTGCCACATCCTCATGACATAGCGACAACATGACATGTGTCACCATTTCACCACCTCAAGATCAAGTCATCAATCCACGTTAGCTCACCACATCAGTGCCATGTCATCCATCCATGTCACTGCTAGCTCAATAGGTCATTCTGTCACATACTTAACATTCGAGCATCTTGACTTTAGCAAGGTAGCGACTGCCATTGGATCTACCACGTGGCATGATCTTGATGCAAGAGCATCTAGAGGTTTAAGGACAATCCTGTGTCACCCAAAAAATGTACTTAGACTTAGTTTCTATATAATGTGTTTTCATTTTTGGATACCCATTTGGGTCAAATAAAAATTCCAACTCTCAAAGTTCCACTATCAGTGTGTTAGAAAATCTTGAAAAAATAGGAGCATGTAATTGGGCCATCATTTTGGTAAATTGGAAGGTGTAAATTGGCTAGATGAATGTAATTGTGATTTAGAGCATTCCAAAAAAAGAATCAGGTCAAAAGGCCCCACGGTTTGAAAGTTATTGCAGTTTTTCGAGTTTTGGAGATCGAAGAATGCTTCAAAGTTAGGTTAGGGGCATTAAATGACCTCAAAAAGGGCCAAAAAATGGGGGATGAGTGAAGCTTTTCCATAATGCTATAGAGCACTTCGAGAGCTTTTTGAAAATGTAAATGGTTCGTCAATCAGAGCTACGGTTCAAAAGTTATGCCTCCCGAAAGTTCGGTTACTATATCTGGATTCTTCTAGATTTGCGCCGACTTCTAACATAGCTTTTGGAACCTTCTATTTGGTCGGTGGATGCCTAATAGTACTTTCTAGAATGCACTCTTAGTCCTTAACCCTCCAGGGTCTATTTAAGGAGATTTTTGGCATTGTAAAAGGCAGTTCGGAGTGGAGTTTGAGAGGAGGTATTGAAAGGAGAAATTATCTCCAGATTTATGCTATTGTAAGTCCTTAGGGCATGTTTTGAAGTTTATTTTCTTTGTACTATTTTTACTAGCTTATTTTCTCAGTTAATACAATTTCCCATTTTCTATTGTGTCCATTTTGTTCTTGGGTTGTGTCTCCATCAAGTGGTATCAGAGCGGGTTTTCCTGAGTGTGTAGATAGAGCGTCGACTGTGAGGCAGTTTGCACTAGGACTGTGTGGTTGTGGGTTCAAGTTAGAAGATGCCTCCATGAATAGAGTGTGGTGGAAGGGCTAAAGCTATTAATCCTGAGGAGGTTAGAGCCCTCCAAAGGCAGGTAAAAGCATTGCAAGAGGAGCTCCATAGAGGAGCAAATGTTGCCACTGGTGACGACAGTGAGGATGACAATGAAGAAGAAGTAATGGGACCAGAAGGGGAATTTGATAGGGAAGTTCTGAATCATGTAGAGGAAAGGCTTTTTAGGGCCATTACTAAGTTTGAGAAAACACCCACAATTGAAGTGGGTGTATTTTCAAGAAATCTGAAACCAGATGAGTTGATTGATTGGATCAATGAACTGGAAGAATACTTTGAGTATGAGGATATCAAGGACCCAGATAGGGTTAAGTTTGCAAAGGCCAAAATGAAAGGCCATGCCAAAATCTAGTGGCAAGAGGTTTAATTGGAAAGAAATAGAAGAGGAAAGGAGAAGATCATAGGATGGGATCGCATGGTGGACAAATTGAAGAAGCAGTTCATTCCTGTGGACTACGAGCTTGATTTGTTTAAGAAGATGCATGGGTTAAAGCAAGCAGGAAGATCAGTCCAAGAATATACAGAGGAATTTTACTAACTCTTGATTAGAGCAGGGCATGTAGAAGCAAATAAGGAGAAGGTTGCTTGTTATATCAGTGGGTTGTGACCTAGCATCTAGGAGGAATTAAATTTGGTAAGAATGACCAACATTGAAGAGGCATACCAGTTTGCCCTAAGAGTTAAAGAGAAGCTAAATAAAAGATTTGTAGAAAGATAAAGAGGGTGTGGTCAAGGAGGAAGGGGAAGTGGTAGATCATCTAGAGGCCGCAATGAAACCCAAAAGAAAAATGAAGATGTGGGTATTAGCAGGAACTAGAGGAATGAGGGTTTCAACCGCTCCCATGATCAAGACTTTGAAAATTAGAGAGGAAGAGGTAGAGGACATGGACAAGGAAGAGGAGGCTTATGTGGTACCTGTTTCCATTGCAATGAAGAAGGTCATCGTGCCTTTGAATGCCCTCAACGACAAGGAAGGATAGATAGGAGAGTTGAGGGCCAAGCTAGGGTTGCTCATGTGGATGAAGATGCACAATCATCACATTCAAAGGATGCAGAAAGAGGAGAGACCTTGGTAAATGAAAGAGTCTTACTAAGTGGTGAGATTGAACTAGGACAATAGAGGAGTTTGTTTCGTACCAGATGCAAGTGTGAGGATAAGTGTTGTGATATGATCATTTATGGTGGTAGTACTGATAACCTAGTATCAGAAGAGATGGTCTCTGAGCTAAAGCTCAAGAGGGAGAAACATCCCTAGCCCTATCGGATTGCTTGGGTAAAATATGATCATAAGGTCCTGGTAAGTGAACAATATTTAGTGAAATTCAAAATTGGGAGTTACCATGATGAAGTTCTTTGTGATGTTATTTTGATGGATGTTTACCATCTATTGTTGGGTAGACCATGGCAGTTTGATAGACATGCAGTACATGATGGACATGCAAACACATACTCTCTGACAAAGGATGGAGTTCACCACAAATTGAAGCCCATGAAAAAGGAAGGTGAAAAGGTATGTAGCAGTGCTAGGATTTTTCTTGTTGATGAAAGGAAGTTTTTAGATGGCATGAAACATCAACATATGTGCTATGCTTTGATTCTTAGGAAAAATAAAGAAGGTAGTAGTGAAATACCACTTGAAGTTTTAGATTTACTAGGGGAATTTGGAGATATTATCTTTGATAATGTTCCAGATGGATTGCCACTAGTAAGGCAAATTAGTCATCAGATAGATCTAATTCCAGGAGCTAGTTTTCCTAACAAGGCTACTCACAGGATGACACCTACTGAAACAGAGGAGCTAAATAGAAAGGTTCAAGAGTTGTTGAGGAAGGGCTTGATTTGAGAGAGCCTGAGTCCATATGCAGTACCTATAGTACTAGCACCAAAGAAGGATGGAGAGTGGAGGATGTGTATAGATTCTCGAGCTACAAATAGGATAACCATCAAGTACTGGTTTCCTTTGCTAAGGATGGATGATCTTATGGACTGCTTGAGTAGAGCTCAGTACTTCACAAAGATAGATCTGAAGAGTGGTTATCACCAGATATGGATTCGAGAAGGAGATGAGTGGAAAACAGCCTTCAAGACCAAGGAGGGTCTTTATGAGTGGTTAGTCATGCCCTTTGGATTGATGAATGCTCCAAGCACCTTCATGCAGCTCATGAATGAGGTACTTAAGAAGTTCTTGGGAAAATTTGTTATTGTTTATTTGGATGATATTTTAATTTTCAGCAAAATTGTGGAAGAACATTTATTGCATATTCTTAGTGTCCTTGAAAGGCTAAGGGAAGAGAAACTGTTAATTAATCTAAAGAAGTGTATCTTTGCAAAAAGGGAATTAGCCTATTTGGGGTTTGTTATATCACTCGAAGGTCTCAAAATGGATCTAGAGAAGGTAAAAGCCATCTTGGAATGGCCTACTCCAAGGTCTGCTATTGAGGTAAGATCATTTCATGGTCTAGTTAGTTGCTACAGGAAGTTTATTAAGAATTTCAGTGGCATATGTGCACCCCTAACTGATACAATAAGAGGGGATAGAAAAGAGTTCAAATGGACTGCAGCAGCTGTGAGAAGTTTTGAATTGCTGAAGAAGAAGGTAATAGAATAGCCTATGTTGGCACTTCCAGATTTTAGAAAGGTTTTCCAGGTGGACTGTGATGCCAATGGCAGTGCTATTAGGGCTGTATTAAACCAAGAAGGTAAGCCTATTGCATATTTTAGGGAACAATTGAATGATGCAAAGAAGAAGTATTCTGTTTATGATCAAGAGTTCTATGCAATAGTTTAGGCCTTAAAGAAATGGAGGCATTATTTATTGCCAAAGGAATTTGTTTTGTATACTGATCATCAGGCATTACAGTACCTAAATAGCCAAGGTAAATTGAATCAGAGGCATATGAAGTGGGTAGAATTCTTGCAGAGTTATACATTTGTGTTGAAGCATAGAAGCGAAAAATCTAACAGGGTTGTAGATGCACTAAGTAGGAGATAGTTGTTGCTTACAGTAATGCAAGTTGAAGTAGTTGGGTTTGATGAACTCAAGAATTTGTACCCTAAGGATCTTGATTTTTCTGAAGCATGGAAAGCTTGTAAGGAACCTGTTGCTGTAGATAGAACCAAGTGGTTAGACTATTTGATTCAGGATGGCATGTTGTTCAAGGGTAGTTAATTGTGCATTCCAAGGAGTTCCATGGGGGAAAATCAGATTAAGGAGAAACATAGTGGAGGGATAGCAGGACATTTTGGTCAAGATAAGACCATTGCCATTCTTAGAGAACATTATTTTTGGCCTCAAATTTCATAGGATGTGAAGAAGTTTTTACAGAGTTGCTAGGTTTTTCAAGTTGCCAAGGGGTTTAGTCACAATACTGGCCTATATCAGCCATTGCCTGTTCCATCAAGGCCATGGGAGGACATAAGTATGGATTTTGTTCTTGGATTGCCAAGGACACAAAGGGGTAATGACTCAGTATTCATGGTGGTTGATAGGTTCTCCAAAATGGCACATTTCATTCCATGCCACAAAACTCATGATGTTGTCCATATTGTAGACTTGTTTTTCAAAGAGGTGGTAAGACTACATGGTCTTCCAAGGAGCATAGTTTCTGACAGAGATACTAAATTTGTGGGTTATTTCTGGAGGACATTGTGGAAAAAGTTAAGAACAGACTTGAAATTCAATTCCATGCATCACCCACAAACTGATGGCCAAACAGAAGTGGTAAATAGAAGTCTAGGCAATTTGCTGAGATGTTTAGTTGGGGATAAGCCCAAGGGATGGGATTTGATTCTACCACAAGAAGAGTTTTCTTACAATAACTCTATAAATAGGAGTACTGGAAAATCAATATTCCAAATTGTATATGAAAATAGCCCAAGGACTGCTCCAGAATTGAGGAAGATAGAGCAAGGGGAGAGGACAGGTGCTGAAGTGGAAGAATTTTCTGAATATATCAAGCATCTACATGAGGAGGTTCAGGCACACATTACCAAGATGAATCAAGAGTATAAAGCTCGGGCTGATCAAAGGAGAAGACATAAGGAATTCCAAGTAGGAGATTTAGTCATGGTGCACTTACGAAAAGAAAGATTTCCAGCCAGTACTTACAACAAGTTGAAAATGAAGAAATTTGGCCCCTGCAAAATTTTGAAGAAACATGACTCAGGAAATGCATATGAGGTGGAGCTTCTAGATGGTATTCACATTTCTCCCATTTTCAACATTGCAGATTTAACAGAGTATCATGATGATGGTGCAGATGAGGAGCTGGTGTTAGAGCCATGCCCAATTCCTGCTTCTAAGAAGGAGGAGATAGAAGACATTCTAGATCATCGTGTGGGTAGGAGTACCAGAAATAGGCATTATGAAGAATATTTGGTCAAATGGAAAGGACGACCGATCAAGGAATCAACTTGGATTTTAGTAGTTGAGGTTTCCCATTTGGGATTTCCTCTAGCATTCATAAAGTGATAGGGTCACTTTTCAATCTACCCTGGGTGTCTGATGCAGGAGCATCCAGAGGTTTAAGGGCAATCCTGTGTCACCCAAAAAATGTACTTAGACTTAGTTTCTATTTCATGTGTTTTCATTTTTGGATACCCATTTGGGTCAAATAAATGTTCCAACTCTCACAGTTCCACTATCAGTGTGTTAGAAAATCCCAAAAAAATAGGAGCATGTAATTGGGCCATCATTTTGGTAAACTAGAAGGCGTGAATTGGCTAGATGAATATAATTGTGATTTAGAGCATTCCAGAAAAGAATCAGGTCAAAAGGCCCCACGGTTTGAAAGTTATTGTAGTTTTTTGGGTTTTGGAGACCTCCTAAGAATGCTTCAAAGCTAGGTTAGGGGCATTAAATGACCTCAAAAAGGGCCAAAAAATGGGGGATGAGTGAAGCTTGTCCATAGGGCTATAGAGTGCTTTGATAGCTTTCTGAAAATGTAAATGGTTCATCATTTAGAGCTACGATTCAAAAGTTATGCCTTTCGAAAGTTCGGTTACCGTTTCTAGATTCTTCTAGATTTGTGCCGACTTCTAACGCAGCTTCTAGAACCTTCTATTTGGTCGGTGGATGCCTACTAGCACTTTCTAGAATGTAATCCTAGTCCTTAACCCTCCAAGGTCTATTTAAGGATATTTCTGGCATTGTAAAAGGCAGTTCGGTGTGGAGTTTGAGAGGAGGTACTGAAAGGAGAAATTATCTCCAGATTTATGCTATTGTAAGCCCTTAGCGCATGTTTTGAAGTTTATTTTCTCTGTACTATTTGTACTAGCTAATTTTCTCAGTTAATACAATTTCCCTTTTCTGTTGTGTCCATTCTGTTCTTGGGTTGTGTCTCCATCAGATCTAGTGCCCTTTGATCTAGGATTTTTATGTGTCAATCACTGGTTGGTTCTATTCACCATTGGTGGGTCCTACAACCTATCACAACTTCTTGCTAGATTTTTGAATTTTCCAGAAGGTCACCATGTCACTTGCCAAAAAGCCTCCCATTTTTTGGTGGTGACATGGTGATCATTGAAATCTTCAAACTTTTTCAACACCTCCTAATCATGTTGACATCATTGGTTTTGTTCAAAATATATCTTCTTTCCTAGATTTCAAGATCCTCTGGCTGACCACAGGCCCCACACCATGTGACTCGTGGCTTCCAAAAGCTCATGTCTTTTAGCCTCTTAATGTAGTGGCTTTCTCTAATACTCATGGTGCTTTTTTGAGATGATTTAGGATATTCAAAATCGACATACCCATAATCTTCCCTAATAGAATAATCAACATACTTTATGGTTCCATATTTTTGCATTATTTGTTTCAAATCTTCATGAGTAATTTTCTCCAAGTTATCCTTATTTTCTACATCTCCAAACTTCTTTGCATCTATTTCCTTCCCAAGATTAACATTTATAGTTGCTTCATTCATTAGTCAGCTTTATTTCGTGGTGGCTTCCTCCTTTTGCCACTATTGTTGACTCCCCTACCGCTTTGTGTTTCTTTCCAAACACCCTACCTGATGGATGTCGCCTCCCACACCTTCTTCTTGTGGTGGTTCTTACTAGATCCTATAGAATTTCTCTTGCCAGACGTTCTACTTTCTATATATGTATGTATACATATATATGTATATACATGTATATATATGTGTATATATGTACATACACACATATATATATGTATATATATATATATGTATATGTATATATACATATATGTATATGTATATATATATATATGTATATATATGTATCTATATACATATATATATATATGTATCTATATATATATATTTATATATATATATACATATACATATATGTATACATATACATATACATATATATATACACACATATATATACATACATATATATACATACATATATGTATATGTATGTATGTATGTATATATATATATATATATATATATCTCTACTAAGCCAATTCTCTTGTCGGAGCACATATAACATGAATAGGCCCTTCTTCTTTAGAAATTTCTAGCTGACCCATTAAAAGGTTGGAAAACACCAATAATAAGTAGGTGACCTACTCTAAGCAGAGGAATGGAATTCTAAAGAAGGTGAGGGAGTTCTCCATCTTATGCAACATCGACATCGCCCTCATCATGTTCTCCCCCACAAGAAAACCCACACTTTGCCTTGGAGAAAGGAGGTATGTAGCACCATTTCATTTCATTATGTTGCATGCAACTCTCTTCACCAATCTCATTAGATGAGATATATTTCTCTTTACTACAATCATTATGAGAATTTTTATATCTCATAATTCTTATATTGGTATTAATGCTTCATAAGATTTACATGTAATCAGTGCACAAAATTCTACAAAACCCACATTTAATTCATCCCTAAGCTCTCAATTATATGTATGGCTTGCTTTCATGCTTTCCTTAATGAATTCTAGGATGTAAAATAGTATGCAATTCAAAAATCAAGACCCCACTTTTGTAATACGTTTATAGAGCCATTGTCATTATCGGTGATCATGCTTCAAGCTACTCCAACATGTCAAATATCATTATATGCTTGTTGCATAGAATTGCATGGATTGTTTGTTGAAATGTATGCTTTGATGCTCTCTCATGGAGAACACTTGGATGACATGTCACGGGCTTCTCATTTTTAGGAATCAAACCAACCATCACTTTGTTTATAATGCTCATACCCTCACATTTCTATTCAATTTGATGCAATTAGTCAAGCCCCCAAAATGGTTCTGACTAAAAAAAATTTCATTTTCATGTGACTAAGTTTTCAAATTGATCCACTGAACTCAAGTTACTAAATGAATTCAATTTACACCACTAATTCAATCATTAAAACTAACTTCTAACCTCTCGTGCAAACTATCAAATTTGTGCCATAGGTCCTTTGACTGGCTTTAAAAACTAAAATAAACACCTGGCTAGGCTCTGAAATCAAACACATTAATTTTTTATTCCGCATACTCCTACCCTGTCAAATCTTGTCTCATAAAGAATTCTCAGTCAAAAGATATTGATTGTCAAAGTTATCATCTTAGAACTGTTTGCACACTAACATATCAGAAAACAATAAAATGTGTTCAGATTTGGCTTTAAAAATTGGGCAAACTGACACTTGGGGAAAAGAAAATTGAGCCATTGGTTTATTGTTATAAGGAGAGTATAAAATTGTGATTAGGAATCATGATGAATAACATGATGAATATGGCAAGTGATCAAAGTGGGCTACTCAAAATTTGCAAGCTAGAAACACTGGCAAAAAGGTGATTTTTGCAAAAGGAATGGACCTGGGAAAGTATGTAGACGGATTCATCAAGACATGAAAATTGGAAAACTTGAAGTATTTTTAGAGGAGAACATAGTGGTAAAATCCATTAAATCTCATCTATCATAGATTAAAATTTATGACATCATGAACAGGGGTACTGACCAATTTGCCTTTCTTGACACTAGTAAAAAGTTAGAAATTGCATTTGGAATCACATTTGAAAATTGATCAAACAGATTCTTCATAAGCTCAAAATTGAAACATAGAAAGTCTCTAATCCCTAAAATGTAGTTCAAAAATAATTTTCTCATTTTAGTCAACTAAGTAAAAGTTATAACAAGTCAAACAAGGCTTCCTAGAATTCTGAACAATTCACATCAACATGACAACAATAAAATGACCAACTTTGAGGGATTCAAAACCTAGTCAAACATATTCAAAAGGACTCAAAATTTGAAAAATAGGCTCTCTAGTATGGAAAATAAACAATCCCAAAGTGGCAATTCATGAAACATTACTGGGTACGAGATATTTAATTGCAAACATAGCCTCCTATCATTATTTGACACTTAGGCAAAAATGTAGAATTGGACATTGCTCAAAAGACTTCACAGAATGACTCGGAATGAAAATTTATCTTTATGGGATGCATAGATGTACTGAATGCATGGTGTTATACAAATTAAACACCTACTAGGCTTCAAATGGACTGTTGGATACACATGCATTAAAAGAATTTATAGGGCTTGATTAGTCTCAATGGTACTCAAAATTAGGGCTTCAATTTTGAGTCCCAACAAGTTCTTCTTTATCACTTGGCTAAAATTAATTCTTTTAGATATAGTATCTAAGAATTGAGATTGAATGGATCAATTTCCTTGATTCCCTCTTTGAGTTGTGTATGTTTATTTATGTGATAAAATTACACTTACTTGGTTTCACATTCCCCCCTTAACAGAGGATTAGTGGACTTACTATATGCATGAACTCAAAGTATGGAGAATACACTAGTCTTCATTCATCTTAAGGAAAATTATTACCCTCATATTCAAAATGAACATTGAAGGTGTTGAAGAGGGTAAAAATGAGTAAGTGTTGCATCCCAAATATATGGGACATGTTGAGGGTCTCCCTATACCTAAGATTGATTAGAGAAAAAAGGAAAAAGATGTTTTAAAGATCAAAACTTTGAACAAGGTCATTAGAAGGACTGGCAAGTGGTAAAGAGATAAGAAAGCTATAAAATTACCTAAACTTGAAGCAATTCCCCACAAAGAGGCAATGGCCTCAAGTTCAAAACCCCCACATAGTCTACTATTGAAATTGTGCAATGTTATCTTATAGGTGAAATTGAATCAAAAGATTTCCCTCTAGTACAAGATGAAGTACCAACAAAAACTCATCCCACTAAGCAAGTTGCTCATTCTAGAAGCTAAAAGAAAAATAAATGAGCAAAGGGAACTCTTGTTGTAATAGATTTAGTTTCTATAGAAGAACTTCCAGAAATTGTGAAAGAAATCTTATGGAAGGCATGAATAGAAATATTAGTGAAAAGAAAACACAAATATGAGTTGATCGAAATACAAATGATACATTAGTATTACAATAACCTTGTCAATTTCTAGAGACCCCAAAGGAAGAGCTCTTTAGGTGTACCTAAATGGTTTGATCTAGAAGTTAATAAGAAACACAATATTCTTCTAGTTATAGATTCTATTGAATATATGATAAGTAGTTCCTAGGAAAGACCCCTAAAAGAAAGAAGCCTAAGGTGGAGGCTACATTTGAAGTCAATGAAAATATAAGGAATTAGGTTACATATATATACAAACCCACTATTGATAAGGACTCGGATGAATCTCCCCACAAGACTTGATCAAGATGAAAAAAAAATGGATTTGGGATAGGGCACTAGAGCACCAGATATGCAACTCTTTAATTCCAACAAAAATAATAATTGATCACCGGATATGAAAAGATTAGAAGGATGAAAGGGAACTAAAGAAGTCGTTAAAGTTAATGGTGGAGTATATCCATGCTTTATACAATGTAGATGATTCCTTGTCCCTAACATAAGTCCCCAACTATAGATGTTACATCCTTGGAAAACTATAAGTTTCTACACCAAATCCAAAGGGGTAGGATTATCACTAGGATGTTAAATGATTGGGTGGACAATGTGATTGAGAATATGGTGAGTTACATTTTTAGCCTTGTTGGAACAAAGTTGTAGGGTGATGCTATAATTATTAAATTGAAGGTGAAACTTAATGCTTGGAAAAAAGAAAAGAAAAATAGGGAAGATGAGATAATATGCATCAGTGAGGTTCAAGCCTATGGCATTATGAAGTTTACAATAGAAAATCATATCCTAGGATTGGACAACAACTTCATATATGTGTTTAGGAAAATAACGAGTCGAGGAATTTTGTTAATGAACCAAGCATGGATGAGTCAATAGAGATCCTTAAGAAGATTGAATGTATCAAATATATAATGAGAAATGATATTAGATGCATTGATATCAAGCTGATGGAAAATGAAGAGAAGCCAGATAGAAACACTCAACACGTAATTGCATCCTTCCAAGAAAAGATGAAAATCATGAAGGAGATAAGGAAATTGTATTGAAATACTTTAAACAATGATTTCAAGGATAGATTCAATGTTGATTAACTGTAAGGATCACCTAAAAGCACATGAGAGAAAGGTGGATCATATTTATAAGATCAAGGAGATATGGAAGAAGCACATAGAGCACATTGTTATCACTAATTTCTTTGCCATAATACATCTAGAACCCCATTCTAGGTTTAGCATAGCTAAAGAATAGGTTATTTTAATTATTCTTGTTCACTATTATTAACTATTGCATTTTCTTATTATGAGTCTTCACTCTATGCTTATGATGAAAGCCCTTTCCTAGAGTTGAGAATTGATGTTCTCTTTAGAATATTTTGAGCTATAACTTTTGAATTGAAATTATTCTTAATTTCAAGTTGTATTATTTCTTTATTGGTCCTTTGTTGAAATCGTATCTATTACATATATCATTATCTCTTTATGCGAGAGGAGTGGTAACTTTAATAGTCTACAAAAACATACTTAAATGTCAAGTTGTAGACATTATTTATTTATTTATCAACATTTTTTTTTCAATAAAACTTTTGATGAGTTAACCTTTTATGTTAATACAATTTATATGATGTTACAGAATGCAGATTTTAGTGTTTTGTATTTATTTAAATTTTCCCTTTCTTGTAATACATTAAGTGTACTAATATAAAAGTTTTAATTAAAAATTGTTGTAAAATTGTAAAATGCTGACTAACTCCTTGATGTGATTGATTTGATAGTAATGATACTAGTTACTATGATGGTTGTAACATTAAATATTGATATATTGATGCATTAGCTTGCAAAAATAATTGCAAATACTTTTATAATCTATGTTTTCAATAACTAGAATCATCTATGAATTAAATATAGAAATGTTTGAGCTAGATTTATTGCATTTCAAAGTGTAACTTCCATCCATCATACATAGAATGTTATGTTGTCAAATGTATTAATTGAAAATAATTATTTTATCGTGGTGGTAAATTAGCAGTTTGGATGCCATATTGAGATTGATTTTCTTTTTGAAGAACTTCCTAACATCAAAAGGTAGGAATACAAGTTATTTAATGGTTTTGGTGATAAAATTTTTATTATTATTATAATTATTGACATTATAGAGTATAAGAGGCTTTAATTGTGCGCTAACATATTTTGTGAGGTTATTGTGAGGCTTCACCTCGACCCATCATAGCATAGATACTATATTTTTGTTTTGTTACTTAGGACTGGATATCTCAACATATATTTTTGAGTCTTGATGGATAGTAAATTTTTCTTGATGATACTTACCTTGTCATTTTTCCATTTATGATATGTATTAGGACATAATTGAAATACTCAATGAATTAATGGATGTTTAATCAGTACTTCATTATTATGATAGAAAATGGAATTATGTTGTGATTCAAATGCTTAAATTGATCTTGTTAGAAAAGTCAGTAATATTCTGATTTTGAGGTTTAATGATTAGATGTATGTAAGAAAATAATGGAGAATAGGAAGTTAATTATGAAAAATGTTATATTTGAATTGTAGAATAATTTTTTTTATCATGTATCTTTACTTTCATATGTATTTTATATGTGACTTTTCATTGGATCACTGATGCTCAAGTTTAGTGTGTAGGAAAGGAACCATGAAAACATAATAGGGAAACAAGGTATAAACACATGTTAATATAACACTACCAAGGTGAATCTTTGGAAGATTTGTAAATCTCATTGTGATGTGTTTATTTTGTAAATGTGGGATGTGTGTGCGTAGTATGTATTTCATGACTAGATTCATAACATGTCATGTGTGATGTATATTGAATTTTGTGTGTGTCACTTGGCAATTGTACTCATTGTGTGAAAATGACATGTTCTTAGAAGATAAATCATGTAGCCACCTTATCTCAAGTTAAATTCCTTAATTAAGAATTGGACTTAAATACCTTGATTAAGCAAGGGAGACAAGGTTACCATCATAGGAATTTGAAATTGGACTTTACCTAGCATTGTGAGGACCAAAAACTAGCTCTAAGGTGAAATTCTGATGAAAATAAACCCTCCCAATGATAATGCTTTAAGTTAGGGGCTAATAGTTGTATATGAGCAATGTTAGTATGCTAATAGAAACCAAATTTAAATAAAGCTTCTACAAACTAAACAAAATTTATAAACTTCAAGATAGACTAAGATGAGCTCTCAATTGAGAATATGAGCCATTAATGGGCTCTCTCAATGAGAAACTCTCTTGTTGAGTAGCTTTGTCTAAATAGATAGGATGTATGCTCAAGCTTATGCTTCAAAAAGGGCTTCAAATGGAGTTGGAATTTGGGTGTGAGTGTATGGTCTTGATGTAAAATGGCTTCTTAAAATGGCATTATGACTTTACTTCATGGATTGTGTTATTTTGCAAAGGGGAAGTATCCAATTTATAGGCAAGAGGCTTGAGGGATTGAGGGCTAAGATGCAAGGAT
This sequence comes from Cupressus sempervirens, assembly GCA_028749045.1. NCBI lineage: Eukaryota > Viridiplantae > Streptophyta > Pinopsida > Cupressales > Cupressaceae > Cupressus > Cupressus sempervirens. Next base: position 264,125,286 of record CM053784.1, read on the forward strand.
GGGAAAAAGCTCATGGAGGGCTCAAATTGCATGAGAAGAGAGCACATGGATTGTGCTTCCTTACAGCCAATCAAGGAGTGACACATGTCACATGGTGAGAGGATGGAGGAAAGGGGAAGGATGAGTCAACAAAGGAGGCTCAAGGGATAAAATCTTCATAAAGACCCTCATAATGGCTTGTAAGAGCAATAAAAGGGCTTGGAAGAGTCATTTATGGCCTAGTGGGCTTCATAAAGTTTTATGGTTGAGATATTTTGAGGGAGATGAGAGAAATTTCGACTTGGACTTGATTAGGAAGGTTTTAAGCTTGCTTAGGCTTGTACAAATGATTAGAGGATGGATTAGGATGGTTTAGGATTAGCTTAGGGGTAGGCAAGTGGATGGCATTTAATGAGGGTGGGTGAAGGAGGAGATATTTGTTAACTTTGGCTTGGGTTAGGAAGTTTTAACCCATGTTTAGGGAATGTGACAAGGTTAGAAGGGGATTAGGATTAGGTTTAAAGACATCTTCTAGAAGAGTCTAGACTTTGGATGAGGATAAAGACTTTCTAGAATAGTCTAGAATTTCCTAGGATGAGGATGAAGACTTTCTAGAAGAGTCTAGAACTTCTTAGGATGAGGATAAATTAGATTTTTAGAAAATAAATAAATTTTTATTTATTTCAAGGATTTGGGTTGAGGAGATATTTATTAAAACTTTTTTTAATAAACATGAGGATTAATATTTAATCTTAATTAAATATTTTGAATTGGGATTAGGGGTAGGAAATGATGGGATTAGCCTTTAATCAAAATTAAAAAGGGATTAGAAGATTTTGGAAGAGGTTAGTGGTCTTAAGGAAATTGGCCAAGTTTTGGGTAAAAAATAAATTTTTTGTTTATTTTGGGTTTTTTGGTCAATTTATTAATTAAATAATTAATAAATAAGGAAATAATGTTTAAATAAGATTTAAACATTTTTGGGAGGGATTCCTTAATTAAGTATTTTTAATTAAGATAAAGGGATTTAATGGCATAAAAATAAATAAATTAATTAAATAAATAATTAATTAATAAATGATGATGTCATCAGGACTTTTCAGAAAATAAAAATACTTTATTTTCTAAAAGTTTTTAGGTGTCTACAATAGTGACCACTAGGATTCCTAAAAGACCTAGGAGATCCCAAAAAGAATGTATTTTATATTGAATCCAAAAATGGGAGTCATATATAGGGGCATGGCCAAACTAGAAACCCACTTGCCCACTCTCTAACTTTACAAACATTTAGGGTTTGGAAGAAGAGGATAAGGAGCTCTACTACAACGTTGGTTTTCCATTGCTTGGAGTAAGGTTGGTATCTATGATCCATGGTGTCTCTTCATTTAATTATAGATTTGATATGGTGTTCTTTATTGCATTGTAGATTTGTTATGGAGTAGATGTGGTTTTGTGAAGAATCTTGTGGTATGTGTGTTGAATGTGAGAAGTTTTATGAAATTTCTTTCTTGAATCTTATTTTGTTCATGTTGATGGTTTGTGTAAAATGGATGTGAAGCATCACTCACCCTTGGGAGGGAAGAGATGCTTCGGTGAAGGGGTTAGTTGGGCTCACCCATATAGTTGAGAAACTCTCCCATGTGTGTAAATGATTTTGATGTGTTTCAATGGAGTATGGAATTCATGATTACTTTCACTCTTGGGAGGTATAAGGAGGTGTATGAAGGGGAAGATAATGATAAGCCTTGTAGGGAATGTTACTTATGGGAATATGTGATTTTATGAGATTCATGGATTTGAAATTCTCCTCATGGTGAGAGCCCACCTTCACCCTATACCTTGATTCTATTGTATAATCTAAGTGCAAGCCTTGGGATGGGTTGTATTGTGTTATTATAGTTTGCATGATATGTGAATGTGAAGGTGTGCAACCATTTGTGCCTTGTTTCCCCAAGCTTGGTGAGTTTCCTCCTTGAGGCCTAGGTTGGGAGGTGAACCTCCATGGTTCTACATTTTGTCTCTTATTTGCAGTTATTTGCTTGAGGTCGTGGACATTTAGAAGTTGTAAAGTCTTACCTTTGCATAGAAAAAGAGAACACTATTACATTTGTATTGCAATGGAGGAAAACTCCATTTTGTTATGTGAATTTATTTGTATTGTAGGAGTGTTGTTATTGATATCATACATATACCAATAGAGAGATTGTGAATCATCTTTTCTTGTAAAAGGTCCTTCCATTGTGTATCTTGAATTATATTGGTGTAGATTTTGTTTCTAATTGAGAATGAATACGTAGTCATGATGGAGACATCAATAATACAATTGGAATATTGGAAGTTCATAAAATTACATGTAGATGATTGCATTGTGTCTCATATAAAAGTATATTGCAATCTAAGTTGATAGTAATAAGGTACTTGACATATATCAACTATAGATTTCACTATATGGAATAAGCATTGAAATACATAATGTAATATTCAAATTATAGCAATTCAGTTATAAGTAATCATAGAGAAAATTGTGAAGAAAACAAGGCAGTAAAGTCAACCTAGAAATAAAGTGCATGTAGATGAATATTTAGTTTCTGGAAAATGTATGAGCAAAACCAAATAATGTCTCACGCCAATACAGGTCAATAAAATAATAGGTCCTGAATAAGATACTAATATGACTAAAAATTTCCTTAGATCATGATAGGACTGTGTACAATAATAATAATAATAAAAATGAAATATAGAAAACATATTTAATCTATGTCAAAATAGAAGGGAGATACAAACCTAGGAACATCTTTAAATGCTCTCACTAAATAATAGGGTGTTTTCAAATGTAAAATATTTTTACCCACCAACAAAGTGCTTGCCTTTTCCTTTAAACCTGGGCATAATTATCAAGGAAATCCATGAAAAGGAAAAAAAAAATTCATTTTCATAAGGCAGCCCCAAATTTCTTGCCAACTTCCACCTTGGATCAAGGAATGTACACTTGTTCTAGGGGTAAGTCTGATGTGTATAGAACAATGTACCTCCTTCCTCAAGTGGGTATCACCTTCCTATGTGTTAAGTGGGTGGAGTAATGGATTCATTTTGAGATTTAAAAAAAAAATAGTTGTGTTTTTGCCTTGTAAAATTTTGGGCATGACATTCTAGTATCAAAGCATTGGTTTCAACACTAGGAGACTAACCCATTACATCTAACCTATGAATTACAACTTTGTGTAGGATGCCTGCAGTCACCCACAATGGTCGTCAAAGAGCTAGGGGTCCTAAAACAAACCCAACTGGCCAATAGGAGGTAGGACAAGATGTGGGAGGATCCCCACTAGGAAAACCTCCAAATATTGATCAGGTTCTGAATGCTATCAATAATCTTATTGGGATAATGCAGCAGAGATTACCACCAGTCATTCTAGAGCCAGGACAATAGGGTATAGAGGGGCATGGGACCAATATCAAGGAGAGAAGTAGGAGTCCTCCACCCATACTTGTAGAGGATCAGGGAGAAGAATTTTTACACTAGATAGAGCCACCCCCTGCATTAGAGCAAGCACCAGTGAGAGCACCCCAAGATATTGGGGATGAGATTAGTGATTTACTATGACTCAAGCTACCCATATTCACTAGTACCATAGATGGAACACATGCGAAGGCATGGATACAAATTTTGCAAAGGTGCTTTGGACTGCATACTCACAAGAGCAATCTGAAGGCACAACTAGTCATACACCTATTATGAGAGGATGCCTCCAACTAGTGGCAGTAGGAGGAGACCATAGGGAGAGTAAACATGTATAGACACTCACATGGGAGTCCTTTGTTGACTATTTTAGACATAGATATTTGTCGAAGCACTATAGACAGAGGCAGGTTGAGGAGTTCCATGATCTTTAAGAGAGTGATCTCATGGTGGCCTAGTATGAGAGAAGGTTCTTGGAGCTACTTCCTTATGTGGAGTACATGAGAGATGAGAAGTTATGCATCCATTAGATCATTAAGGGCCTTAACTTATCTCTCCAGGGATTAGTGTGGCTAGAATTTGCTACCACTTTTAGAGAGGCAGTTGAGATGACATTGGTTGTCAAAGACATTCATACTAGACAAGAATCTTAGGATAGGTCCCATAATCGAAACCCCTCCCAGCAGCCAACATAGTAGAAACCCTCTTGGAAGGGTAATCAGACTCATTTAGTGAGGTCCTCAATGGCCCCATAGACACAATAGAAAAGGAAATAGGACACTAGATAGAGGTCATCCTAGGGCTACTAGGGCTCTAATCCCAAACAATGCAGTCATAGGGCCCCAGACATGATCAGAGACCACAAACGTAGTATACATAGCTAGCCAGGACTTAGTAGTCCTCTAGCGGAGGTTTTAGTGAATCTAGCAAGATTGAAGGTCAGTAGTAGTCCAAACCATATGGGGTGTAGATTCAAACTTGTGGGCCATGTTATGCTTGCAGTGGTATGGGTCATAGTGCAAGAGAGTGTCCATAGGGTCCCATAGTAGGCAGTCAGTGAGGAGCCACCTCTAAGCCTGCAATAGGTGATATGGGCAGATCCCATAGGGTGTTTGTAGTGGTTGATAACCAATAGGTTGAGCACCAGGCCATAGTGATTGAGGCTACAGGTATGATTAGAGGATATGAGGTTACTATAGTATTTGACTCTAGAGCTATAGGCTCTTTTATATTCCCATTTGTAGTGGAGTGATGCAAGCTAGTGGCAGCTAGACAAGATGTTGACTAGGAGGTTGAGTTAGCTTTAGGGGTTAGAGTTTCAGTTGATTCTTTGATCCATGAGTGTTTGATTCATATTGGAGACATGTTTACCACTTTAGACTTGTGTATTACTCCTTTGGGTTCCTATGATGTAGTCCTTGGCATGGATTGGCTTTGCACCCATAGTGCCAAGATGGATTGTAGACAAAAGAGGGTTGAGTGTGTAGATGATCATGGTACACCTAGGGTGATTTTAGGAGTTCAAAGGCTAGTACCCTTCTGTATGATTTTTTCCATGCAGCTTAAGTGGTGCATGTAGAAGGGGTGTCAGCTATTTGCTATCACCATTAGTGATAGAGAGGAGGATGTAGGGGAGGAACCTTTCCTTGATGACTATCCAATATTACAAGAGTTTGCAGATGTGTTTTCATCAGAGCTTCCTGGTGTGCGACCACCTAGGGCAGTTAATTTCCATATCGATCTCATGCTAGGAGTTGAACCCATATCTAGAGCAACCTACATGATAACTACCCATGAGTTCAATGAGCTTAAGATTCAACTAGAAGAACTTTTGGAGAAGGGATATATCCAACCCAGTGTGTCACCTTGGGGAGCACTGATGATCTTTGTTAGAAGAAGGATGGATCACTCAAATTGTGCATTGATTATCGACAGTTGAATAAGGTAACTATTATAAATTGATACACACTACCTAGAATTGATGACCTATTTGATCAGTTACAGGGTGCCCAAGTATTCTCCAAAATAGATTTGAAGTCAGGGTACCATCAATTGCACATCATGGAAAGTGAAATCCACAAGACTACACTCCATACAAGATATGGTCACTATGAGTTCATAGTGGTACCTTTTGGTCTCACAAATACCCCAATTATATTTATGAGCCTCTTGAATGGGGTGTTCTACATGTTCCTAGAAAAGTTTGTAGTAGTGTTGCTAGATGATATATTGGTTTATTCTCATGATCAGAAGGAACACAAAGAGTAGCTATGATAGGTATTGCAGTAGCTAAGGGAGAATCAACTTTATGGTAGCTTGTTGAAGTGTGCCTTTTTAAAGATGAGAAGTGCATTATTTGGGTCATGTGATATCAGGGGATGGGATCTCAATGGACCCATCTAAGATCTAAGCCATCATGGATTGGCCAGCACCTACCAATGTCACAGAGGTCAAAAGTTTTATTAGATTGGAAAGATATTATAGGAAATTTGTGGTAGGTTTCTCTAGGGTAGCTCACCCTATTACCTCTCTTCAGAGAAAGGAAAAGAAGATTGTGTGGATAAAAAAGTGTAAGGAGGCCTTTTAGAAGCTCAAGAGGGTACTCACTAGTGCACCCATTTTAGTAGTACTCGACCCCTCATTGGACTTTGTAGTATGCACAGATGCTTCCTTGGATGGTATTAGAGTTGTCCTTATGTAGGAGGGTTGAGCCATAGCTTAAAAGTCTAGGAAACTCAAGGCTCATGAGCTCAATTACCCTACTAATGATCTCAAGCTCACGATAATGGTCCATGCATTGGCACGGTGACATCATTTACTTCTAGGGCAATGATTTGAACTTCATTTAGATCACTAGAGCTTGTAGTATATTTTTACACAACCAAATCTCAATGATGGTCAAAGGAGATGGATGGAGTTCCTATGTGGGTATGATTTTGATGTGCATTACATTAAGGGTAAGGAGAATGTAGTGGTGGATGCCTTGAGTAGATGATGTCATGAGCTCACTTCCATGGTTACTAGCACAGATTTGAGGGAGTGTATTATGCACCAACTACCAAAGGATGAATTCTATGTAGAATTTTGTCTGATAGTCCACTCCCAGAGACCTCTTGAGGGTAAATTTTTTGATTATTCATTGGATTCTAAGGGATTATTATGACATAAAGGGTACATCTATGTACCCTCTATAGGTGACTTGCATGAGTTCATTATTTTAGAGGCTCATTGAGCACCATATGCAATGCATCCTAGAGTTAAGAAACTCCATGCCAACTTAAGACAACTATATCATTGGTCAGGTATGAGAATGTAAATTGCTAATATTATAGCCATATATCTAGAGTGTCAGAGGGTTAAGGTAGAACATGGACATCTAGGCGGACTCTTCCAGCCTCATTAGATATTGGAGTGGAAGTGGGACATTATTTCTATGGATTTCATAGTTGGTCTTCTGATCTCTTCTTGTTGCCACGATGCCATCATGGTGACAGTTGACACCTTGACCAAAGTTGCCCATTTTTCACCAATTCAAACTAGCTTCACCACTCCTATAGTTGCACAAGTGTTCTTATGAGACATTGTCAAACTTCATGGCATTCCTTGTAAGATCATCTTAGATAGAGATTCCTTGTTCACATCATCCTTTTGGAGGGAATTATAGGCAACATTGGGCACTAGGCTCAACTTTAGTACTACTTATCATCCTCAAATAGATGGATAGATAGAGAGGGTAAATTAGATTTCAGAGGATATGTTGTGGATGTATGTGATGGATAACTAGGTTAAGTAAGAAGAATAATTGCATCTTGTCAAGTTTGCCTACAATAATGGGCATCATTCTTCCATTGGTATGCCACCCTACCAAGCCTTGTACAACAAATCTTGTAGGACACCCTTGAGTTGGGATAGGATTGAGGACAAAATATCCATTGGACCATAGGTGGTCAACGATATGGAACAATAGGTGGCACAAATTAGGCAACAACTCAGAGAGGCCCAAGATAGATAGAAGAAGTATGGAGATGCCAAGAGGATAGATAGAGAGTATATGGTGGGTGATAGAGTATTCCTAAGGGTGTGACCTCATAAGAACCCAATACATTATGGAAAGGGCTCTAAGTTAGCACCTCGTTTTGTAGGACTCTTTGAAATTTGAGAGTAGATAGGACTAGCCACCTATCGACTAGCCCTACCACCTAGCCTATCATGTATCCACAATGTATTTCATGTTTCTGCATTGTGAAAGTATATTTATGATGAGACTCACCTCATAGATTGGGATGCCTTGTAGGTGGAGTTAGATGGACAAATAGCCTTGGAGCCCATTTTCATGTTGGCTTGGCGGTCCCTCTCACTTTGAGCGAGAGAGTTGGACCAGGTTAGAGTCCAATGGGACTATTATGATGAGGTCATGACATCATAGGAGGATACAACACAGATGAGAGCACAATACCCCTATCTCTTTGATGAACTCTAGGAGGAAGTTCTTGCCTAGGGGGAGGATGTGAGGCCTCACCCCAACCCATCATAGCATAGATACTATATTTTTTATTTTGTTACTTAGGACTAGATATCTTGATATATATTTATGAGACTTGATGGATAGTAAATTTTTCTACTTATCTAATGATACTTACCTTGTGATTTTTCCATTTATGATATGTATTAGGACTTAATTGGAATAGTCAATGAATTAATGGATGCTTAATCAGTACTTCATTATTATGATAGAAAATAGAATTATGATGTGATTCAAATGCTTGAATTGATCTTGTTAGGAAAGTCAGTAATATTCAAATTTTAAAGTTTAATGATTAGATGTATCTAAGCAAATGATGGAGAATAGAAAATTAATTATGAAAAGTGTTATATGTGAATTGTAGAATAACAAAAATAATTAGGTATCTTTACTTTCATATGTATTTTATATGTGACTTTTCATTGGATTATTGATGCTCGAGTTTAGTCTGTAGGAAAGGAACCATGGAAACATAATGGGGAAACAAGGTATAAACATATGCTAATATAACACTTCCAAGGTGAATATTTGTAAGATTTGTAAACTTAGTTGTGATGTGTTCATTTTGTAAATGTGAGATGTATTTGTGTAATATGTATTTCATGAGTAGATTCAAAACATATCATGTGTGATGTATAGTGAATTTTGTGTGTGCCACTTGACACTTGTACTCATTGTGTGAAAATGACATGTTCTTGGAAGATTGATCATGTAGCCACCTTATCTCAAGTTAAATTTTTTAATTAAGAATTGGACTTAAATACCTTGATTAAGCAAGGGAGACAAGGTTACCATCATAGGAACTTGAAATTTGACTTTACCTAGCATTATGAGGATCAAAAAGTAGCTCTAATGTGAATTTTTGATGAAAATAAACCCTCCCCGTGATAATACTTAAGTTAGGGGGCTAATAGTGACTACTAGGGTGTCTACAAGACCTAGGAGATCCCGAAAAGAATGCATTTTATATTGAATCCAAAAATGGGAATCATATATAGGGGCATGGCCAAACTAGAAACCCACTTGCTCACTCTCTAACTTTAGAGACATTTAGGGTTTGGAGGAAGAGGATAAGGAGCTCTACTACAACTTTCATTTGCCATTGCTTGGAGTAAGGTTGGTATCTATGATCCATGGTGTCTCTCATTTCATTATAGATTTGATATGGTGTTCTTCATTGCATTGTAGATTTGTTATGGAGTAGATGTGGTTTTGTGAAGAATCTTGTGGTATGTGTGTTGAATGTGAGAAGTATTATGAGATTTCTTTCTTGAATATTATTTTGTTCATGTTGATAGTTTGTGTAAAATGGGTGTGAAGCATCACTCACCCTTGGGAGGGAAGAGATGCTTGGGTGAAGGGGTTATTTGGGCTCACCCATGTAGTTGAGAAACTCTCCCATGTGTGGAGATGATTTTGATGTGTTTCAATGGAGTATGGACTTCATGATTACTTTCACTCTTGGGAGGTATAAGGCAGTGTATAATGGGGAAGATATTGATAAGCCTTGAAGGGAATGTTACTTGTGGGAATATGTTATTTTATGAGATTCATGTATTTGAAATTCTTCTCATGGTGGGAACCCACCTTCACCCTATACCTTGATTCTATTGTAGAATCTAAGTGCAAGCCTTAAGATGGGTTGTATTATGTTGTGTTGAATTGTGTTGTTATAATTTGCATGATATGTGAATGTGAAGCTGTGCAACCATTTGTGCCTTGTTTCCCCAAGCTCGGTGGGTGGCCTCCTTTAGGCCTAGATTGGGAGGTGACCCTCCATGGCTCTACATTTTGTCTGTTATTTGTAGGTATTTTCTTGAGGTCTTCGATATTTGGAAGTTGTGAAGTCTTATCTTTGCATAGAAGAAGAGAACACTAGTGCATTTGTATTGCAATGGAGGAAAACTCCATTTTGTTATGTGAATTTATTTGTATTGTAGGAGTGTTGTTATTGATATCATACATATGCCAATAGAGAGATTTTGAATCATCTTTTCTTGTAAAAGGTCCTTCCATTATGTATCTTGATTTGATGATTTCACCACCCTATTTGCCTACTTGATATTGTGTTGAATGCAAGTCTTGAGAGGAACATGAACGAAAATTTCATTGTTTTGATGTTTTCATTTCATTACTTTCATTAGAATGTATTGAGGAAAAGAAATTTTGTATCATTATATGCATTGGAAGAATGAATAGGAGATTATCATTTTATTATTCTTATTTCCTCAAGTCTCATATGAAAGATGTAGATGTAATTGTGTGCAATCTTGAATCATATTGGTGTAGATTTTGTTTCTAATTGAGAACGAATATGTAGTCATGATGGAGACATCAACAATACAATTGGAATATTAGAAGTTCATAAAATTACATGTAGATGATTGCATTGTGTCTCATACAAAAGTATCTTGCAATTTAAGTTGATATTAATAAGGTAGTTGACATGTATCAACTATAGATTTCATTATATGCAATAAGCATTGAAATACATAATGTAATGTTCAAATTATAACAATTTAGTTATAACTAATCATAGAGAAAATTGTGAAGCAAACAAGGCAATAAAGTCAACCTAGAAACAAAGTGCCTATAGATGAATATTTAGTTTTTGGAAAATGTATGAGAAAAACCAAATAATGTCTCATGCCAATACAGGTCTATAAAATAATAGGTCATGAATAGGATAATAATATCTCAAGAATTATAAGTTAGAATTTTTGAAATTTTTTTAAACCCTCCCCCCACCCCATTAATAAAGTGTCGGACTTGAGTGATGATGTCCTTAGATCATGATATGACCCTGTACAAAAAATAATATAATAATAATTAAAATGACATATAGAAAACATATTTAATCTATGTCAAAATCAAAGGTCAATACAAACCTAGGAACATCTTTAAACACTCCCACTAAACAATAAGATATAAAATATTTTTACCCACCAACCAAGCGCTTGCCTTGTCCTTTAAATTTTGGTGGAGGTATCGAGCAAATCAAGGAAAAGTAGAAAAAAAAAACATCATTGTCATAAGGCGGCCCCAAATTCCTTGCCAACTTCCACCTTGGATCAAGGAGTGTATGCTTGTTCTAGGGGGAAGTACGATGTGTATAGAACAATGTGCCTCCATCCTCAAGTGGGTCTCACATTCCTAGGCATTAAGTGGGTGGAGTAATGGATTTTTTTTTTAGATTAAAAGAAAAAAAATTGTTGTGTTTTTGTCTTGTAGAATTTTGGGCATGACAGTTATTGACTAGTAGCTTAAATTTACATGTTAGACCAGACTTGTGAAATATATACTATTGATAATGAGATTAAATATGGATAAATTTACAAAGTTGTGTCACCTTTCAAGATGACTTATTGGAATAACTAAATTTGAGTATTTCTATTTAAAAATCAATTTTGTTTAAACATATGATCTAGATAAATTTATTCTAACTAATTTATATATGTTCTCACACTTTCCCAATTGAAAATGTCTATTAAACGCTTGTCTTATACTATTTTGTATCCAACTACTAAAGAAATAAAATTATTTTAGAAAATTGGCATTTTAATAACTCTTACAAATTTTAATGATATACTTTTAATAACATATATATACCATTTAATAGAGTTGAAATTTAAGAATATTCTCACATAGAGTTTATAGTGTTGTCTTTAGATACAATATATTGTAATTAAAAAATACTACAATTGCATATTTTAAAACTCAAGAAGATGTTAATTTTAAGAAAGAAAAGAATAGAAAATCATATAAAAAATATTAAAATTCATATGATGTTGTAGAGGAGAGATTCTTCTTCTAGAATGTATAATTTTTTCATTTGGTTATAATAGATTTGTTTTTAAAAATGTGGTGGGAGATAAAACTCTCAATTTCAAGTGAGTTGAAATTTGAATTGTTATAAAAGAGAAAGTATAGGTCAAAAGCCTATTTTTATTTTTGATTGATCTAGCTAAATATGTCATCTATAATATAATCTGAGATCAAAGGCAAAAATATTTATTTTCATATAGTTTTATGGTGAGAACTAAACCCCTAAATCTTACCATTTTTAGGAACTAAAAAATCAACATTAAAAATTAAGAAAATATATCAATTCTTATTACAATAATCATTAAAAATAGTAATCATAAACTTTATCCATTTCTACATATTTCATTAGTTTACTTCATTTCCAAATTCTAAATAATATTATTAGTTTTATGTCATTGAAGTCAAACAATTATAGTTTTGTTAGTCTTTTCCTTTATAAAATAGTGGCACAGGTTTGTGCTTTTACCCATATAGCACAATCAAACATTAATTTTGGTAGATTACTAATTTTAAATTGGAAAGTTGGAGGCACATTTTTCAACTTAATAAATTATAGCACTTAATCAAATTCTTTAATGTTTTGCTAAAAAAATTTAACTAACAACTATAAATGAGTAGTGATTTCGACATGAATCTATCTCCCATATCCATATATACATAGAGAGAGCTACCAATCAAGAAAGACCACCACATAAATGGTTTAAAAAACATATTTTTAATTGTTAAATAAAAACTAAAAGAAAAGAGAGGATCCAACAAAATGGAAGTGAGATCTGGCTACAATTACGCGCACCTTCATCCTTCCTATAGACTTTGAAAACACTTCATAAGGAAAAGAAATTACAAGGAACTTATGTTTTTTCAAATACTATTATTGTTTTCTTAAAATTCATGAACTTTGGTGATCTCACTTCTATTTTGTTGGATCCTCTCTTTTCTTTTAGTTTTTATTTAATAATTAAAAATACGCTTTTTAAATCATTTATGTGGTGATCATTCTTGATTGGTAGCGCTCTCTCTTTCTATGTATAGCTACCAATCAAGAAAGACCACCACATAAATGATTTTTAAAAATATTTTTAATTGTTAAATAAAAACTTTAAAAGAAAAGAAAGGATCCAACAAAATAGAAGTGAGATCTCCAAGGTTCATGAATTTTAAGAAAAAAAATAGTATTTGATGTAAGGAAGCAAAGGTGCACAAAATCGCTTCCTACACTAATCTTTGAGAGGAAGATTATACAAATTCAACTAACTATTGTAGAGATATCAAGAAATGCATAATAACATAATCAAGATAACAATTAAATCATAACATAATGATTACCATGGGGAAACCCTTCCAGGAGAAAAACTCCACCCTCCAAAACTCGCACAATGTATTCTCAAATTTGGAAGATTACAATAAACTTGCAATGCAAGTTTTTACAAGAGTGCATCACCACAACTCAAACTCAGACTTAGACTCAGAGAGATACTCCTTCTAGTACCAGTCTTAAAAACTAAACTCGATGATTCAAACACCTCCCCAAGCCCTCCTTTTATAGTGATTTTCCACTTGGAAACCATTTGTGGTTTTACAAAACCATGGGCAAAACAACCATGGCACATGTTATCCACTTGTAATTTGTAACTTCAAGAATACCATTTTCATCCATAATTTTGTCCTCTAATTTAAACCCCCATAAAAGTCATATAATGAGTTGTTTAAACTCTAAAAATAGTCCTTCTACATTTTTCTAGAGATTAGACACATTTTTGACAATTGATACACCTTTTTCCAACTCATAAACATGTGGGAAACTTCCACAAACAAATTCTAGAATTTTTCTAAAAAATTTATAGAGTTTTCTGAAAAAAGCTTGCAAGGTTAAGACAAAATTCTCAACATTCTCCCACTTGTTGAACACCTTGAAATATTTAGGAGACCCATAGTTTCATGGACTTAATTGCTAGGGGTCAAGAGGCCCATAGACTCTAAACACCATCCAAACTTCTCTATGCTCATGGACTTTGTTAATACATCAGCAACATTCACCAAAGTCTCTACATTCTCCAGCTTCACCATGTCATCCTCGATCATATCTCTTACAAAATGATATTGTACATCAATGTGCTTGGTCTTGGCATGAAATATTGTGTTCTTTGCTAGGTAGATTGCACTCTGACTATCATTATAAATTTTCATTGCACCTTGTTTGAACTCTATATCTGAACATGGTCTCTTAAGCCAAATGGCTTCCTTATAGGCATGAGTATCTTCCATATACTCTTCCTCGGTAGTGGACAAAGTGACCATAACTTGTTGCTTTCTCATCCAACTGATTGCACCGTCAAATAATGTAAACACATATGCATTGGTGCATTTTCTACTATCAACATCATTGACCCAGTCTGAATCTGCATAGCCTTAAGTATCCAAGGAATGCTCATATTCTGTTTGATGAAAACATATAGAGTACTCTAAGGTACCCCGCAAGTATCTAAAAACTCTTTTTACTACATCCCAATGTGCTCTTCCTAGATTAGACATATAATGGGAAAGTACTCCCACTGCTTGGACAATGTCTGATCTTGTACAGACCATAGCATACATCAAACTTCCAACAACACTTTGATATGGTACTCAAGTCATCTCCTCCCTCTCCAATGGGGATGAAGGACACTATGAGCTAGAAAGCTTTGTTCACATAGTAAAAAGAACACTCAATGGTATGGAATCCTGCATATTAAATCTTCTTAGAATAGTACCAACATACTTACTCTTTCCTAGCCAAAACTTTATGTTTTTCCTATCTCTTATAATCTCCATTCCCAAAATGTACCTTGATACACCAAGATCTTTCATTTCAAACTTTGTTGAGAGCTGAGATTTTAATTTTGCAATCAAACATTTTCCTTTGCCAATAAACAATATGTCATCAACATATAATGTAATAAACAAAAAATATTCACTATCAGACTTGTAATATATACAGTGATCAGATTTGGATTGCACAAATCCCAAACTCAATACATATGTATCAACTTCTGGTACCACATCCTAGGACTTTGTTTTAAACCATATAAGAATTTCTTCAATTTACAAACCAAATGGCTTTTACCTTTCACCACAAAGTGCTCTGGCTATGTCATATAAATTTCTTCCTCCAAATCTCCATGAAGGAAAGTTGTCTTCACATCCATCTACTCAACTTCTAGATCATAAGTCATTGCAATAGAAAGTAAAAATCAAATGGATGTCATTTTTGCTATAGGACAAAAAAATTCGCCATAATCAATTCTTGCAACCTAGGAGTAACCTTTTGCAACCAATCATGCTTTATACTTTTCAATGCTTCCATCTAAACCCATCTTTATTTTGAACACACATTTACAACCAACAAGTTTTCATGCTTCAGACAATGGTACAAGGTACCATGTGTCATTCCTCTTAGGAGCTGCCATCTCTTCTTCCATGGCTATCTTCTAGGACTTTGAACCATTCATACCAAGAGCCTCTTCTACAAATTTAGGTTCATCAATATTAGTATTCAAAGAAAATATACACCTCCAATCATCAAGATAATATCCATACCTTTCTAGTGCTTTCCTCTATCTATTAGACCTTTGAACAAGATTTGGTTTAGGTTCAGGTTTAGGTTCATGATTAGGTTCTCCCTCTTCCTTTGATGATTTAGAGCTCATAGAGATCTCTTCAACAACATGTCTTTCTAAGGGCCTTGATTCAACTTTCTCAGGTGTAGCAAGAAGTTGAATCACATCTTTCTTTTCTTTTATCTATTTTGGCTGCACTGTAACAAAAGAAGACTCGATTTCTTTAAAAATAACACTTCTAGAGTAAAATATCTTTTGTGCAATAGGATCCTAAAGCTTGTATCCTTTCACACCATAACTATATCTGATGAAGATACATTTGATAGCTTTGTTGTCCAATTTTTTCTACTTCTCCTTTGGCACATGAGCATATGCCTCACAACCAAAAACTCTTAGATGTCTAAGTGAAGGCTTGTGGCCTAGCCATGCTTCCATTGGTGACTTGTCAATTAGACTGATGTAGGAGACCTATTTATTAGGTAGCATGCAATGGCTACAACTTCGGTCCAAGACTTTTGTTCTGGTCCAACTCCACTCAGCATACTCCTAGCCTTCTCCATCAAGGTCTTGTTCATTTGTTTTGTAACTCCATTCTACTATGGAGAATACATAGTTTTTTCTCTCTCTTTTAATACCCCAATATTTAAAAGATGTTTCAAAATCATTGGAGCAATAGTCACTTCCATATCTTCTTTCCAATCTGCAACTCAACCATTGATTTAAATTATTTGAAATGATTGAAAAGTTTAGCTTTACTTCTAAGAAAATAAACCCATGTTCTTCTACTGAAATCATCACTAAAAGAAACATAACAAACTGATCTACCAATAGAAGGAACATCAACTAGTCCAAATACATATGAATGGATTAGATCCAAAATACATGAGGACTTATGAAAACTTGAGTAAAAGTGAACACGGTTTTGTTTACCATAGATACAATGCTCACAAAAATCAAAATCAAGATTGCAGTCGTTCAACTCATCAACACAGTTTTTATTCTTTAAGGTTCATAAATCTTTCTCACCTATGTGGCTGAGTCTCTGGTGCCATGTACAATGTACCCTATCTTCTTCCTCTTTCTATTAACATAAAAACTCTCACCATTTTTACATCTGCTTCAGAAAACTCTACATGCACACCCACATCTATTAGTTTACTAATAGATAACAAATTCCTCGCTAGTCCTAGGAAATGCAAGACACCATCAAATCTTCTAATTTAACCATCAAAACCCTTCACATGAATACTTCCATGACCAACAATATCAAGAACTGAGTTATCACCCAAATACACCTTACCACCATCAAACATTTCATATTTACTAAACCAAATTTCTATTAGGATTCATGTGAAAAGATGCACCTGAGTCTATCAACCATCCATTGACACTTGCATGAGTGGCCAAGGTTGCGATGAAAGCTTCTCCATATTCCCTCTCAAACTCAAAATCATAATCTTGTTTCTTCTTCTCTTTGTAGTCCTTTTGGAAGTGTCCAAGTTTGCCATAATTCTAGCAGATCGCCTTGGACTTACCATGAGATTTTGACCTTCCCTTATTCTTGGACTTAGAGGGGCCATGCTACTTCTCATTCTTGCCTCTTTCCTTTGGTCTTCCTCAAACACTCGATCCTCTTTGGCATTTAGAGAGACCTTCCTTCTTATCTCTTCAAAAAGTAGAGAACCAACAATGTCCTGCATCTTCAAGATAACTAAAGTGCTCCCTATGGACATAACAAGGCTATCGCATGAGTCTAGCAAAGAACATAGCAATATTTGGCACCTTTCTTCTCCATCCATCCACACCCCAACTGAGGTCAACTAAGTCACCAACATATTAAAACTTTCAAGATGCTGAGAAATCTATCCACTTTCTTCCATTCTCAAGGAATACAACTTCTTCCTCAAGAAAATCTTATTCACAAGTGATTTTTCTTGATAGATTTCACTTAGCTTCTTCCAAAGCTTCTTTGCAGTAGGTTCTTCATGGACATTAATCAATATAGTCTACAAGACACAATTTGATGAGACTTTTAACCATTTTTATCTCTCACATCATACTCTTTGGCTAAAGTTGGATCTATGGGCCTCAACTTCTGCATCCCATAGATCCCGATCAATCAATAGATCTTCCATCTTCAACTTCCACATTTCAAAGTTTGTGCCAAAAAAATTCTCTACATCAATCCTTCCTGATGTGCTTGCCATCTTTGCAATCCTACAACATAAAAATAAAAACCTCTGCACAAGCTCCCACTCAAACCTTGATTAGCTCAAAAAACCCTGTACCCAAAAAATAGAACAAAAAATGATCAGGCTTTGATACCACTTGTAAGGAAGCAAAGGTGCGTGTAATCACTTCCTACACTAATCTTTGAGAGGATGATTATGCAAATTCAACTAACTATTGTAGAGATCTCAAGAAAAGCATAATAACATAATCAAAACAACAATGAACTCACAACACAATGATTACCGTGGGGAAGCCCTTCTGGGAGAAAAACCCCACCCTCCAAAACTCACACAATGTATTCTCAAATTTGGAAGATTACAATACACTTGCAATGCAAGTTCTTACAAGAGCACATCACCTCAACTTGAACTTGGACTTGGACTCAGAGAGATACTCCTTCTAGCACTAGTCTTGCAAACTAAACTTGATGATTCAAGCACCACTCCAAGCCCTCCTTTTATAGTGATTTGCCACTTGGAAACCATTTGTGGTTTTACAAAACCATGGGCCAAAATCATGGGCCAAATAACCATGCCACATATTTTTTGAATTAAAAGCAACCAAAACTAGGGGGTTGGCCCATAATAGACAAACTTGTTAACTACCAATAGATTACCATTAAACAAAACTAACCCCTACCACTAAGTATGACAAAAACAAGGTTTAGAACCATAATTAATAAAGTATTAGTAGGATTAAACATATTGCCTATTTTAAAACTAAATAAATTATAGTAAAATATAAACAAAGGCTTATCAAACTTACAACTATTCATGTCTGGCAACTAGCAGATAAACAACATTAAAATAAAACAAGGGGAGCCCTTAAGATTTCTTGGCCTCCTTCCTCCCCAGGAGGATGTTTTCCCAATCTTCCATGAGGAAGTAGAACAACATCTTTGAATCCTCCTTAGATAGGTATCCCTTTGTTTCCTTGAGTAGGTTCAACATAGTGGTAGTTACATGTGTTACTTTAACTGTAAACTTAGTGAGTAGGTACATTCTCTCTTCTAGTGCCTTGATTCTCTCCCACACTTCACTACCAGCCTTTTGCATCTCACCAGGGCAGCCATCAGTTTGTGGCTTAGTAGCTTCCTTCATAATTAAGGGGTTAGTAACATCTTTCAAAAAAGCCTTGATAGGGGAGGAGATCGTGATGGGGGAGGGCATCCTATCCACCATTTCGAGGAACTGATCCCTCGTTAGGTCCACACACCCCAATTCAATCATTGCCAAAACACGTGACACATCCTATTCTTCTTTCTTCCTTCACCCAAAACTGACCAGGATTTGTTTGAAATCTCCTCTTCCTCCTCCATTCCTCCCACCCCAAAATTTACAACCTTTTCTTTCATCTTCCATTTGGGGTAGCCTGAATCCTCTAAATTTTTCTCCTCCTCCTATGATGTCCCCACTTTCAATTTTCTCTTAGCATTAGATTTTGCTAATCTCCTCGACCTCTGCCTATCCCCTCTCCCCTCCTCCTCCTTTGACTCTTCAACCTTCCTCTCTTTCCCTTTATCCTGTTTCCATCTTCTCCCCATGGGGGTGGGCTTCACAGTGGACCCACTAGGTGAAGGTTGTGGGGTAGGAACTCTGGGCCCTATAACCCTAAGGGGGCAATTTGGGGTCAGGGGTTCAGATGGACAGGGATGTCAACTTCCACAATCCTAAGGGGGACCAGGGAAAGGTGGAATTGATATAGCCTGAATATTAAACCTTGGTGAAAAGTAATGAAATTTACCCCCTTTCTCATTTTTTCTTTCACATCCATAATAGAATCCTCTAGCTCATGCAACAACAAAAAATGAAATAGAAATAAAACTCCAGTAGAAAAAATGATTAAGGAGGGGAAAGTGGTAATAGTAACAGACTCCATACCTTCCTTCCACGGTTAAGTACTTCATCAAAACCAAGCAAACCTCATTCCATAGTTTGGGAAGCTTCTTTCGCATGAAACCACCTCTCTGTCGAATAGGTTCCTCTCCATCCTCAAAGAAGCATTATAGGCTCACATCATTGACCACCCTAGTCACCTTTTGCCACTTCCTACCCTTCATTGCCAAACTCATCACTAGAGCAATCACTTCCTCAGAGATAAGGAATGAGATACCATTTATTGTTACTCTGTGGTCCTCCCATGAGTTGACAAATTGCATGCAACAATTTTCATCATGTCCATTAAGTGCCTCCATAAATGAGACAAGTCCACCTTCCTTCAACAAATACCACACCAAGGGCTTTCTCACATTTTCCTCAATCATAGCCGGCTCAATGCACATCAAGTCGCCACCCATCTCTGCAAATTTTCCCTCTCTTCTCTTCTTCCTCGAAACCTAGACATAGTTGCTAAGGAAGACTTCACACTTAGGCAGAAAAACCCAAAGGCGGATATAATAACCACAATTAATAGTAATAATGTGAGCATCCATATTAACAAGAGAAATCACATGTCAGCTGCCATTATCTTTCTCACAATCATTTTCATCATTTCCAATGCACTTTAACCATTTAAAAATTAAAACTTTTCTTTGCCTTGCATACGAGAACACACATAGGGAATTCATTAAAAAACCTTCTTTCTCCAACTTCAAATTCTTGGGCCATGCAAATTTATTATTGCCCATACCTAAACCATCACTCCTTGCCATACGTACATCAAGAGCCTATCCTCTACACCACCTCATCAACATAATACACAAAATCCAGCTAGGACTCATCATTCTTCATTTCATAACTTACTAACTCCCTTACCAACTTTGGCAATGCATTCAAATCCCTCCAACATCTTAGTCCCTCCACCTTTAAGCCTAACGCCATGATACCATCCGCCACACTATTTCTCTCCTGAAAAATGTGATTCAAATTAAACCTATTAAGAATAGATAAAAAGTACCTTATGTCTTCTATCACACATTTGATGGCCCATCCCTCCCGCATGTTTCCTTTAACAGTTCTATGATGACTTTAAAATCGCCTTTAATTTTCACATACCTCCATCCCACACTTATGACCAACTGTAAACCCCATAACAGAGCCATCACCTCTGTGGTATTATTTGACAGTTTTCTAACTAACTTGAATACGCAAGCATCATCGTACCCTTGCTATGCCACATGTTACCCACTTGTAATTTGTGACTCCAAGAATACCATTTTCGTCTATAATTTTGTCCTCTAATTTAGACTCTCATAAAAGTCATATAATGAGTTGTTTACACTCTAAAAATAACCCTTCTACATTGTTCTAGAAACTAGACACATTTTTTACAACTCATACACTTTTTTCCAACTCATAAACATGTGGAAAACTTCCACAAACAAATTATAGAGTTTTCTCAAAATTTTGTAAAGCTTTTGGAAACAACTTACAAGATTGAAACACAATTCTCAACATTTGAAAAAAAGATAATTTCCTTGTAATTTCTTTTCCTTATGAAGTCTTTTCAAAGTCTATAGGAAGGACAAAGGTGCGCGTAATTGTAGCCAGATGAATGGGATTCAAACGTCGATAGATCCTCCCCACGCAAACGTAACAATATGATGTAATTCAATTTCATCATCTTTTACTTCTGCACTTTTGAAAAAATGAAGAGAACAAATTGTACTGAAAAACGTGCAAAGCAATTTGTGAATAAAAATACAATGAATATTATTATTATCATTACACGGCAAACAAGATGGGCCCGCTGCCGCAAATCTCTGATGATTAAATGCAGGAGCTCGTTGAATGTTTCAATTCAACTTAGTCGGCAGATACAGAAAAAGCAGTCAAAATCAATATAATTTGATGAAAACAAAGAATTTTGAGTCAAAAAAAGTAGAATAATTATTTTTCTTACTTTTACTTGGATGACTTATATTTAAGAGAGCATGGATGTTTAACTATTTATTTATTTTGATAGAGTCACAGTTCGTTTTGGTTTTAAGTACTGTGTCTGATTCATTTAGTATAAACGTTCTCATACTCATAGTAAGCATGCATTGTTTTATCTAGAAAATTTGTTCTATACTATCTTCACTTACACTTGAGCAATGCAATTTTTGGAAAGTTTTTTTACTTGCTGGACAGGAGATCAAGAATTCTCCTTGAACAATGCTAAAGATGCATGTGAGTATCTTGATTGGCTTTCAATTGTTTCTTATGTTTTAGGTATATTGGTGTTGATCATTTCATGTTAGTTAATCTGGATGTTCATCGGATATTTCAATCTGTGATAAGTAGAGCTCTCAAATGTTTAATATTTGGATATCGGCTCCGATTGATAAGTAATATTGTATGTGGGTGTTGATTTTCAATATGGACAAAATCTATATCACGTCCTTCAATCCATTTATTGATTTTTATTATCAATTTCAATTGACAAGATACGCCAATTAGATAATAGTAATCTCTCAGTCAAACATAAGATTGGATTTTTATTGATTTTTTAATTGTCTGAAAAAGTTTTTTTAAGTAAAATATCACTATTGAACAAACACACCAAATGATGAATCCCATTTGATTTGATATATATGAATAGAAAATACATTAAATGATGAGTCCCATTAACAAATACAGTAAATGATGAGTCCCATTTATTTTGATATATCTGAATAGGAGAAATGGCAATGCCACTGCTTAGCAAACACACTAAATGATGAGTCTCATTTATTTTGATATCATATCTTTTAATCTATGTATTGATTGAAGTAAAATTTTGAATTACTTAATATTTTGTTATCAGTTCCAATTAAGAAGACAGCTACAACAGATGACAATTTTTTTTCATAAGGTTGAAGTTTGTTCTCTTTCAATATGAATTATGATCTATAGCATCGTTCAATCTGTTTATTGACTCAATCAAAACTATCTGAAATCTAATTTTGTGTTTGTTTCCCTGGTTGCTAGCGGTTCCTTTTGATAAGCAAGATACAATAGATGGCAGTACTCCCCCATCAGCCATGGATGAAGTCTTCAGAACTGATTTTATTTCCAATGCACACGTTTTCACATTCAGTGAACTCAAAACAATTACAAAGAACTTCAGATTGGATTTGCTGCTGGGGATGGAAGGTTTTGGCAAAGTTTACAAGGGTTTTATTGATGGGGAGATGAAAATAGGGATTGAAGCCCAGCCTGTTGCTGTGAAGGTCCTTGACCTAGAAGGTCACCAAGGCCACAAAGAATGGCTGGTAAACTTATAACTATATTTTCATTGTTGGAGTAGATTTGAGAACTTGTCTATAATCCAATTGAGAGTATAATTCTAAATAGGTTAATGCAGGCAGAAGTCACTATTCTTGGCCAACTTAGCCATCCACATTTGGTGAAACTGATTGGGTATTGCTGTGAAGGTAAACATAGAATGCTGGTTTATGAGTTTATGGCTAAAGGATGCCTTGATAGGCATCTATTCCCAAGTAAGTTTTTCTTTCATCTTTCTTCTCTTACAGTATTAACTAACTTCAATCCAAAGCAATTTTGACTCATAGTCCTCCTCCAATGTGGAAGCTCTTCAATTGTAATTTTGATGGTATGGTTAAAATTTTCACTAGGGATGTATTGACAGATTTGATAGAACATAATTTTCTGCAATTGGGTATGGTTTAGATGATAATCTGTTATTTTAAATTTCATTTGCTGATCTTACAATCTTATTTGGTGATTCTTACAGAGATGTGTATACCACTTTCATGGCCTAGAAGATTGCAGATTTTGCTTGGGGCTGCCAAAGGGCTATTATTTCTTCACTCTGCTGAGAAGCCAATTATCTATTGTGATTTGAAGACTTCAAATATTCTGCTCGATAAGGTTTGCATGATATAATGTCTTGTTTAGTCACTGGTTTGAATGTCATATTAGAGGCGTATTTGTAAAGTATCTATGAAACACATTTAGGAATTGAAATGATTTTATTCTCCCATGTCTTGGGCTACATTCTAATGGAATTTCGTACTTATTTTTCCATGGTTTTCTTGAAGGATTATACGGCAAAGCTTTCAGACTTTGGACTTGCAAAATGTGGATCTAACGTTGACAAGACTTGTATGTCGACTGTTAAGAAGGGTACACATGGTTATGCAGATCCTCACTATGTCATGACTGGTATGGTTGTAGGATTGTAATTATTTTAGATTCAACAACACATTATGCATACCCTATCATGATTATGTTTCTAAAGTTATTCATTATATTTTTTCATAGTAAAATAGTCAATATAGTTATTTAAAACTTTATTCTAATTAAAAAGAGTTAGAATATTTTTTTTTCACTAATTAAAATTTATTATTGTTTATTCAATTGGTGTAGTTTATTAATGGTCTTTTATTTAAATTTCTTATTTGTTTAATTCTTCAAATAACTTATATTGTATTAAACTTTATTCTAATAAAAAAAAAGTTAGAATATTTTTTTTGTCACTAATTAAAATTTATTATTGTTTATTTAATTAGTGTAGTTTATGAATGGTCTTTTATTTGAATTTCTTATAATTTTTTAATTCTTCAAATAACTTATATGGTATTACTCATTGATATTTTTACTTGTTTGTGAATAGGTCATCTTACAGTTAAAAGTGATGTGTATAGCTTTGGAGTTGTATTACTTGAAATGCTTACTGGTAGACGAGCTATTGATGAAACAAGGACTACTGAAGAATACAACTTAGTTGAGTGGGCTCGTCCTTTTCTTAAAAATAAAAGGAAGTTGTCACAAATACTTGATCCTAGAATGGAGAAGGAATATACTATAAAGGAAGCTCAAAAACTTGCAAACTTGGCATATCGATGTCTTAGTGAAAACCCTAAATCAAGGCCAGTTATGAAGAATGTTGTTGAAATGCTAGAGTTTCTCCAAATCAAGAATGATCTAACAAATATATCATTCATATATACCATAAATAATGGTTTTATCATGTACAAAACTCATAGTGAGCTTGATTGAAGTTGTCACTTCTATATTTGATATGTTATTCTAGTGGCTAACTCAATATTCTAGAAATAGAATTTTGGAAGGAAAGTCCTAATTAACAAAATAAGGTTTCAAACAATCTAGTTAGAGAACTAAAATTTTAGGTAACCATTCATATGCCTACCTCAGTGTGCATGTGTGTGTGTGTGTGTGTATGTATGTATGTATGTATGTATGTATGCACACACACACACACACACACACACACACACACACATATTTGTGTGTGTGTGTATGTATATATGTGTGTGTGTGTGTGTGTGTGTGTGTGTGTGTGTGTGTAAATAAATATATATTTATATATGCTTATATTATCACATAATTTTATTGAATTTAAGACAAACATTCTTATATATGAGATGTATTTATTTAAATGAATTGGAAATAATTCATTAAATTAAATTAAATATATTAAAATTTGAGACACCAAAGCCCTCTTACTAAGGGGTTTTGGTAGATTGGTTGGTCTAAACTTATTTACAAATCAACCCTTTCGCTAGCCTGTATGATGTGGATAGTTTGTATAATCAACATGGTACACCAAATGGAATTCTGCATACAACTATTTATAGAAATAAAGTGGCACCTCATCCTTTTTTGGCCACATATCATGTACCACCAACTATCTAGGATATATATGAAGAGGAAAATGACAAGATCCTCACACTTTGTTACTAGATATAAGCTCTCACTATTGGCATGTCTGATTAATCTAGAAATAACATACTCTTAACCATCTTAGTGGAAACATGTGCATTCATAGTCCTAAATCTCTAAGAGCCTATCAGTATAAGAGCTAAGTTCTGGTGAAATGCCTCGATGAATGTATCATCATAGGGGTTGTATGATCAACCTTTTGATCATGCTCATTAGCTATGTCCTTTTAGAGGTGTGTATCTTCCCATTAGGGAGGATAAATATATTTTGCAATGTCCTTTCTATATTATCTAGAGTGATGTGTAACATTTTGATGACATCTTATCCACATGTCTCCCTACTTTGAAAGTACCTCAGATGAACTACATGATACCCATCCCCTAGACTAGGATTTGAACCACTAGATTGTTCAATATATGTTGTATGAAATAGAAGACAACAAAATAGATAAACACTACAAGTTTGCACATGTGAATATATATATATATATATAAAATTGACCACATCTTGAAGTTAAACATTGGAAACTTTTAGGAAGATCTAATTTCCACAATCCATTAAAATTGTTGGAAATTGCTTCTAGATTAGATTGTGGTGAAATTTGCTTATCTTAAATATGTTCCCTTAAGAAAAAAAAAAAAAAAAAAAAAAAAAAAAAAAATATATATATATATATATATATATATATATATATATATATATATATATATATATATATATATATCCCTAAGAAATTCATTTAAAAGAATTAAATAGTTACATGTTTAAAGTTTGACACATGTACATTGAAAAAATAAAAATAAAAACCTTGTTTATATTAATATAATATTTATACATTTTTTTGTAAGGCATTCAAATCTAGATAAAAATGTTTGTAGAATATCCCCTTAATACATTAAAAGAATCATGTTTTAAGCCATTGAGGAGGGCAAATGACTAAGGGGGGAGAGAGAGGGTCAAATCTATTACAAAACAAGAGTTGTGGTACAACTGTTAGTGTAAATAATTAATTCTTATTATACTTTACTTAAGTTTACTTAGGTTAATACATTATTTTATTATTTATTAGTTACTCACCTAGGAGTATGCATACTCATATGAGTTGTCTTGTTGACAACACAATTGTTTGCACTTTAATTTAGCACATGGTGTCTACAACATAGGAGTTTGCATAATCAACTGGGTTGTCATGTAGAAAACATAGTTTTTCACACTCTAATTAAGCACATGGCGTCTACAAAATCTTTTTACATAACACACCTATGTAAGCTTATCATCTCATCATTGCACTAACTTCTATGTTTAATGGAGGATAATCCACTCATAGTGGACATGTGCTTAGTTGTGAGTCTTATCACTTTGCTAACTTCTAGTCATTCTAGAGGCCTTTATATATAGGCACTCCTAGTGTGTATGTACTTCAATTCAATTTCATATTGTTATTCTAATCATACTTTATTGGTCCATATTGTGATAGTTCTTGAGCTTCTTGATATTGATTATTTTTCCCTAAGGAAATTTTTTACATGGTATCAGAGCTGAGGGAGCTTCTCTTCACATAGCCATTGGAGACCATTTTTGCTTCACCTCTTAGAGGACCATGATTTAGATCTAGAGTATCTGCAATTATTGGGAGCATCTAGAGCCAAAGCGGACCTCACCATTGTGTCCAAAGGATCGATTCAATGAATTTTAACTATAAATTTTCTTACCCTAGGCCATAGTCAAATCTAAGGCAAAAATTTGTTGCAAACCGGAACCTAAAGAATGGATTTGCAAAATTGGTATGATCTCTTTAGATCCATGCAATTAATTTTTCAAATTTGAATATTTTTGCATCTTTTCATTTTTTCTTTCTAGATTTGCATTTTTTCTTTGAAACTCTGTGAAAAAATTGGCATTTTAGACCAGTAGGAGAGATTTTTTTTGTAGGACAAGATTGGAGCTTGTTGGTGCCAATTAGATATTGGCGTCATATTTAGAAGGTCAAAAACCCCTAAACAGACTTTTGTTTCATCAAAATCAGACATCTAAGGTGAAATCTAGAGTCAATTGATTTTTGGAGGTGCGAAGGTAGCGTTTTAGAAAAGATAATTGTAGAAGTGATTTTCAAATAATGATATCTCCCTCATACAGACTCCTTTTTCCAAGCAATTTTTTTATTTTGGAGTAGAATTTCATGATCTATAGATTGGTGCAAGATGTTTGACATCTCTATTCCTGAATTTTTCTGAAAATTGCAAATCCCAATTTTTGCAACTTCAAAGGCTTAGTTTGGGCTCATCTAGACACATATTTAGGTGTTGTTTTTTTTTCTTTCAAAGTGCTTAATTTTTTGTCTACTTTCCATATCTACAATCAGATTATAAGCTTGTGTGGATTGAAATACCACTTTCAAAAATAGGTGGCATTTTGCATTGTATTGATTTGATTAAACTTCAAATTTGTTGAATATCTGAGCTACATTGCTAAGTACCAGATTTGAACTCCAAAAGGAGGTTGTAAACAGCAAAATTAGAAGCCCACTTTTGTCCATTTTGACTAGTGGCCTATTTTAAACACACAACATATTAAATGTCAAAAGCATCATTTTGGGGGGGGGTTCTTTTATTGAGTGAATAGGGGGGTGTGTCTTGTGTTCTTGTGTTTCTCTTTCTCTCTTGTGCTCCTTTAATTTTTTGCATCATGGGTTCACCTAAAACTCCACTTTTAAATTCACACAATTATACTACATGGAAAGATATTTTATGGAGTAGACTAATGGAAAATGTTTAAATCTATATGTTGATGGTACAATTGTAAAACCAACTGATGCTACTGCACAAGTTGATTGGAAAGTTAAAGACAACCCGAATTTAGGAATTATTAGGAGTTGTTTTCATTGAGATCTCTTCTTCCACATTTCCAGCTTTAAGGATGCGAAGGGTGCTTGGAAAAAATTGGAAGGGTTGTAGGGTAAGGTGGATGAGGAAAAGGGATTCCAAATTGAGGATGATTTACTACTATTGGATCCTAAGAATTTTTCCATGATTCAAGACTATGTCAACAAAGCCAATGAATTGAGAGCACTACTTAAAAATTGTGGTGATCCCATGAAGGATGATAGATTGATTCATCACATATTGAAGAGGCTACCTTCAGAGTTTGCATCTTTTTTTTTCGAGTTACAACTCTTATAGGTTGACCATGGGAAGTTCCTTCACTAAGCCTACATTTGATGCATTTGTAGAAATGTTGATGTTGGAACAATCCAAGTTGATAGATATGGGAATTCTCAAGTCATCCAAGTCTATAGCATTGGTGGCTAGTAATGAGACCCTAACAAATCAAGATGGAAAAAGGTTTTACCAATAGTAAGAAAAAGCAGTGGAAGCCAAAATCACAATCAAAGACAATAATCTTCCTCCTCACAATAAGGAAATTCTTCTTCCAACAAGAAGGGAAACAATCATAAGAAGGATAAACTATTTTGTGCATGTTGCAAGAAATAAAATCATGATGAGCATCATTGCAAGACTAAGAGAATAGATGACTTGGAAAAATTACTTAAGTAGAACAAAATCAATGTGCCAAATGCTTCCAAGGATTCAAATCCATCCACTTCAAAGGGAAAAGGGCAAGCATTTATGAAAAGTTCATGTTCTTCAAGGGAATGGATTCTTGAATCACGTGCATCATATCATATATGTTCTTCAAAAGGACACTTTTCTTCATTGAATCAGTCTAAGGCACCTCACATCTTTGTAGGGAATGATACAAAAGTGGAAGTTGAAAGGAAATGACAAGTTGAGATGGAAAATAGAGAGTTTAAATATGTTCTCTATGTTCCTAACCTTAGCATTCATCTCCTCCAATTTACCAAATCACTCAGTATGGAGGTGGCAATAAAGTTGAGCTCCTTCCTGATTCAGTAATGGTGCAAAATTTGGAGGATGATTCATTGGTTACAGTGGGTAAAGTCAATTATGAGACACAGCTTTTGTAATGCCTCACCTGGAGATCCTTGGAAACAAGGATGAAATACAAGCCAAGAATTTTTTTTTACAAGTATGAATGCACATGACAACATCATACAGGGATCACAACGATCGCAATGGAAGACTTCACCACCATCTCGACAACCAACAAATCTTCAAATGCCACTACCAAACTGACACACAAACAAAGCCAACAATGACAATGCACATGATGAGGGCACAAGAAACAACCACTCATCAACAAAACACCAAGCTGGGGTAAAATGCAGAAACCTTAAATGTGGCTAAGCCTGAATTTCTGAAGCCCTAAAATTTCCTAGAATCCATAACTTATCTTTGAGAGACCTCTGAAACCTATCTCAAAAGATACTTCGCATTTATTAAAATATATCTTAAGTATAAGAAATTAAATATATGTTAACTTATACTTAAACGATATATTTTAAACCCCAAGAGACAAAAACAGAAACACAAAAACTAGATTTCAAGAGAAACTGACAAAATTCAAAAAGCAACAACATAGGGTCGAAAAACACCCAAAAGGGTATCCAGAACAACTCTCAAAAAGTTTGGGTCACGAAGAAAAGTGCCCGTTGATGGCACGAGTAGGTTGTTTTACAAAAATCATGTGACACTTTTTACTAAGGGAGGGCAACACTTCTCCTTAAGGCGTGCGACACTCTTCTAGTGTCGTACAACATTTCTCAAGAAGGCATGTGATACTTTATAGGATTGTACAACACTTCTCAAGAAGGCGTGCGACACTCTTCTAGTGTCGTACGACATTTCTCAAGAAGGCGTACGATACTTTATAGTATCGTATGACACAGTTTGTATGGGCATGTGATACATTTTTATGTCGCACCATGCTGACAAAATGTCACCCATAGAAACACAAAAACACTCCCAAAAAAAAAAAGGACCAAAAAAAAGAGCAAAGAACCTCCACACTAGGGAGTACAGGATCCACAAAGGCTCGAGGAATGAACACTCAAGTGCAAGAATAACATAGAAAGAAGAACATCTATCCATCTAAACTAGAGTAGCAAAGAACACATTGAAATAAACATCACAGTGAACTGAACAACCAAACTAAGTGCACAGTTCCTCCCATTCGTCAATAGCATCATAAGACCATCGTGGGTCCTAGCCATCCCCCGCACGTAACATCCCAAGCCATCGACCAGATTGTCAGTACTGTCATAATAGGGACGTCACTACTAAAAACATGCAACAATATAAGCATAAGAAAATCTAACATGCTAGTAGAAAAGCATAAGATAATCCTATAGTAGATAACATCACCTATCACATGCTAAACAGCAATAAGCAATAGATATGCTAATACAACAATTCACAACATCTAATCATATGCTAAACATCATAATAAGGGAATGCATCAAATAAAATAACATCATCTAAACATGATATACATGCATCCCAATGAAAGCATAAATCACAAGAAAGCATACTCTGGAACCCGAAGTACCAAGTGAAGACATCCAGCAACGGTTGCACTAGGACAAAAGATCATCTCTATACACCGATCCCTAGCAGTGGTGAAGGTAGCTACGCCTCCCAACCATGTCGCACCCGTAGGTCCACACCTGCTATGCTGATGGAGATAAAGATCCAACCAAAAACACACGTAAAGCACAACATCCAAGGCTAACACTCACACCAGATAGTATGATGGCTACAACCAAGAACCTAAGACAATGCAAGGAGTACAGGTTCTGGTCAGACACTCAAAAGGCTACTAAGTAGGGGCTGACATCATGGAGAGTCACTTGGCATCAAAAAGCCCAAGCTCGGATCTGTGTAGCTCAACTCCCTCAATGGAAGGCCAATACACCGTGTAGCTCAACTCCCTCAATGGAAGGCCAATACACAAAAGTACCATTTTATTATCTTAAGTTTTATTACCAATCACACATTTTGTTTACTTATTACTTATTTAAAACTTCATATCCTCTGCCAACCCTATGGGACTAAGGTCACCAGGCTGCGAGATAGAAGCCCCCTCCATATGCTACCCTACCCTACCCATGCTCATCCTACGACAAGTGCCCGTGGGCATGCATACTCCCATCCCAACCCCAATGATCATAACTTTCGGAAGTACCACAGAAGATCGAGCCTCGCAAGTCACTCAACAAATGTACACAAACGCACTCGTGTGTGGCGCACCACCATCATGAAGATCATAACACAAGGATAGGAATGAGAACACAATACAAAGAAAACACCCAACTAAAAGCAACACGGGAAGGAAAGATTCTACACGAATCCCAAAGGCAATAAAATCATACATCATGAAATCACTCAACCTGCCTCAATTTGAGAGTATGGATTCTACACGAATCCCAATGATGTAACAAGACCAAACATCATGAACTCACTCAATCGACCTCAATTTGAGAGTATGGATTCTACACGAATCCTAGCATTCACGAAACAAAAGCAAAGGTCCAAAAGAAACCATAATAGGTAACAAATCACTCAACCGAACACAAAGTCGGGAGTATGGATGCAATACGCATCCCAATGAAACATAAAAGTGCAATAGTGGTCTGAATGATATCCAAACGGATCATCCAGCTCCACGACCCACATTGTGCCAAGAAAACTCAAGAAAATAGGACGACACGCAAAATGAGGTAAAAACCCCAAATTTTGAAAAACTTTCAAAATTAAAACCCATTTGACCTTTGGGCACAAAAATCCCAAAAATCCAAAAAAAAATAGAATCGGACATCGTATGCAAAAATGGCCAGCATAATGGTGCAAAACTCCAAACCCTCATCCCAAAAAATAGGGAAATGTTCATACCGCCCAACTGGGTAGAACTAGCATACCCGCCCAATGAAAGCATAAATCACAAGAAAGCATACTCTGGAACCCGAAGTACCAAGTGAAGACATCCAGCAACGGTTGCACTAGGACAAAAGATCATCTCTATACACCGATCCCTAGCAGTGGTGAAGGTAGCTACGCCTCCCAACCATGTCGCACCCGTAGGTCCACACCTGCTATGCTGATGGAGATAAAGATCCAACCAAAAACACACGTAAAGCACAACATCCAAGGCTAACACTCACACCAGATAGTATGATGGCTACAACCAAGAACCTAAGACAATGCAAGGAGTACAGGTTCTGGTCAGACACTCAAAAGGCTACTAAGTAGGGGCTGACATCATGGAGAGTCACTTGGCATCAAAAAGCCCAAGCTCGGATCTGTGTAGCTCAACTCCCTCAATGGAAGGCCAATACACCGTGTAGCTCAACTCCCTCAATGGAAGGCCAATACACAAAAGTACCATTTTATTATCTTAAGTTTTATTACCAATCACACATTTTGTTTAGTTATTACTTATTTAAAACTTCCTATCCTCTGCCAACCCTATGGGACTAAGGTCACCAGGCTGCGAGATAGAAGCCCCCTCCATATGCTACCCTACCCTACCCATGCTCATCCTACGACAAGTGCCCGTGGGCATGCATACTCCCATCCCAACCCCAATGATCATAACTTTCGGAAGTACCACAGAAGATCGAGCCTCGCAAGTCACTCAACAAATGTACACAAACGCACTCGTGTGTGGCGCACCACCATCATGAAGATCATAACACAAGGATAGGAATGAGAACACAATACAAAGAAAACACCCAACTAAAAGCAACACGGGAAGGAAAGATTCTACACGAATCCCAAAGGCAATAAAATCATACATCATGAAATCACTCAACCTGCCTCAATTCGAGAGTATGGATTCTACACGAATCCCAATGATGTAACAAGACCAAACATCATGAACTCACTCAATCGACCTCAATTCGAGAGTATGGATTCTACACGAATCCTAGCATTCACGAAACAAAAGCAAAGGTCCAAAAGAAACCATAATAGGTAACAAATCACTCAACCGAACACAAAGTCGGGAGTATGGATGCAATACGCATGCCAATGAAACATAAAAGTGCAATAGTGGTCTGAATGATATCCAAACGGATCATCCAGCTCCACGACCCACATTGTGCCAAGAAAACTCAAGAAAATAGGACGACACGCAAAATGAGGTAAAAACCCCAAATTTTGAAAAACTTTCAAAATTAAAACCCATTTGACCTTTGGGCACAAAAATCCCAAAAATCCAAAAAAAAAAAGAATCGGACATCGTATGCAAAAATGGCCAGCATAATGGTGCAAAACTCCAAACCCTCATCCCAAAAAATAGGGAAATGTTCATACCCGCCCAACTAGGTAGAACTAGCATACAGAAACAGAGGGGAACACTAGTTCTCAAGCTCCAAAAAAATGACTACAAAAAATAGAAGTAGAAATTTAGCAGAAACAATAAAACAGGAAAGCCCTACCTCACAGCTAAAAGGGAAAAATGAGAATCTGAACCAGAAAATAAAACACTCGCAGAAGTGGCTGAAAATCATGGCAATCCAAGGTTTCCCCGAGCTGGATACAATGAGCTCAACCTCGTGCGATCCCACGCCCGTAGCTCCCACAACGAACAAAACAGTAAATCCCCTTGAAGAGGATTTTTGGTTTTACTCTCCAACTTTCCAATTTGAAAGTGAGAAGTGAGGAATTCAATTCCTCTTTGGATATTTATTCACTTTTCAAGTGAATAATCGATTAGGGCAATTAACCAGCCAACCTAGTTAAATCCTGAATCCACCCAAACGAAAACAAGCTATTCCTATAAATAGGAATTCATCTATGGAAAAGCTGCCAGAAATTAAAATAAAACAATTTAAAAGCCCAAAAACCCAAAAACACATAACTCTACTAAACAACTTTCGCGACAAAGTGAAACTCTAAATGCACAAACACGCTCACTAGTCTAATCACAAATGCAAATGAGTTCGGATTTAATAATCACTGAAAGGTTTAAATTAAACATATAATTAAGGATATGTTGACCATACAAGGATGACATTGGTAAAATATGAACAGTTGAATCACTAACTCCATGTGCCAGTGCCAGGGATATAAATCCTGCACACTAAACAACACAATCAAGTGCAATTGCATATAATAACATAGCCAAAGCAATAAATTCATTAAATCACCTAATTTAACCATTTAATTAATTATATTAAAATAATCTATTTACATCACTCATGTTCGCATAAAGCATAACAACGCAGGAATGAAGTAAATAACCATAGCATTAAATCCATCACCTAACATAATCAGAAGTATGTCCAAATACCAGATAACCAGATATCATCATAAAACACACTGTCATCTCAAAATGGCATCACCATGCAATCTAATTAACTGAACAGCATAGTAGTCTAAAATCCATGATATTGAAATCAAAGTGTAACATCTGACCCTCAGGTCATCTCAAATGTAAACATAACATGAGTAACAATTATCTCTCTAATAAAAAATATAACAAGGTAAATGTCCGCAGCACCTAACCAAATAATCCCACATGAACAATCCATTTCTAATCATTAATGCATTTAATAAAGATTGATTACTCTACATTAAAAAGGGCACTTAAAACACATAAGCAAACATAGTAAAAAACATGACTAACCACTGCTACAGGAACCTAGTCCAGTGTAGCATGGTAATAGAACATAGTGCAATCTCTACACACATCTCAGGGTAATCACGGAACAACCTCATGATACCACATCGATCCTGGTAACCACTGGCACAAACCTCAGTGAACCAAAAATCACATCATAATCTTAAAGATCAGTCAAAAGCATAACCAAAGCAACTGATACAGAAACATAAATCCAAATACCTCGATGGTGTAGACCACTCAGGGTCACAATCTGGATCTCATCACAAAAAAAGATCAGCAAGGTTGCATCCATTAGGATGACTTACAAAAGTCAAATGGGAGAGGCACTACAGCTTTATTCTTTCTCCCACTTTGTGCCTAAGTCTCTTTCACATGCATTGTTGACACATTCACAATGACAAAGTAAATTATGGAATGAGCAGTATGGACATCTTGTCTTCTACTATCTTTATCCATTTAGCTCAAAAAATATGGTCAAAGGTCTACCTACAATCAAATTTTCTAAGGGTGAATGTTCAACTTGTTCAATGGATATGCATCTAGAAGAAAAATATGACAAAGGGAAGTCTTGGAGAGCATCAGTTGTTCTTGAGTTGATTCACACTATTCTAGCCGGCCCCTTTTTAGTGACATCAATTAACAAGGGTCACTATATCCTCACTTTTATTGATGACTTTTTATGCTACACATGGGTCTACTTTGTCAATCACAAGAATGAAGTGTTTGATAAATTTCTAGCCTTCAAGAGTCATGTTGAGAAGCAATCAAGTAAAAGCCATCAATGTTCTTTGTATGGACAATGAAAGTAGATATGTGAAGTCAAGACTTAGAGACTTTTGTGAACTTGAGGGTATTGATCTACAAAATCCTGTAGCATTTAGTGCACCAAAGACAAGTGTTGCAAAAATGAGGATTAGAACTCTTAAGTCAATGGCAAGTTGCATGATTCAAACTAAGTCTCTTAATCCATCACTTGAAATCAAAGATATAAGTAGTTCCAATCACATCCTTAATAGGTCTCCTCATAATGTTTTAGATGGAATGACTCCTTTTGAGACATGGTATGGAAGAAAACCAATTGTGAAACACTAGAGAGTTTTTGTTGTCTAACATGGGCACACATATCTTCAACGGAATGTAAGGCATCACGACCAAGGCCTTGTACTTTCATTGGACATGATGAAAGTGTTAAGGAATATAGACTTATGGATCCTAAGACTCATGAGATATTCATAGAGAGGAATGTTTACTTTGAGGAAAGTTCACCTAGCTTATCCTCTGATCCTCTCCATGCTTCATACATTGTGGAAACTGATAGTGACAATAGTGATAGTGATTCAACAGGTTCACTTGTGGAGAATCCTTCTGATAAATGAAGAACAAGGTCACAACATCAAAAAATTCCATATGCATACATTGCTATAGTGATAGATCCTTGTAATTCAATACAGTTAGGTACACCTTGTCTTCCAATTCTAGCATTAGGGGATGACTACATATCAAATATTTTAGGCTTTTTTGTTGAGTCCTATGTAGCAAATCTGGGAGACATCATTGATGGTATACATCTTCTCTTTGAAGAAGAAGATCCTTCTTTAGTTGTTGTGAGGGAACACTCTAACCCTCTTGTCCATTCTCTACATGATTAGTCTTACAAGGTTGATATGATTGTGGATCCTTATGTACAGTAGTTGCAGGAGGTCTCTTTATCATTTGAGGAGATAGTTGGTTCTTTGGACTATGTTCTACATCCATCCTTGCTAAATCTGAACTTGTTCTTTTCAGCAGTGTTGGAAGGGACGACGATCATTATCAACATAGGGATAGTTGAGAAAGTGTTAGAGACGCCATTCATCCTCAAGATTCTTTTCTATAAATTGGGAAAGCATCTCATATGTACCTATGACATTATTTCTTCCTAAAGGGAGGAACATTATTCAAAAGTCATGAATCAACTTCTACATTCACCTTGGAGTAGCTATCACTGATCAACATTCTACATTTGGGGGAGGGGGGGGGACTATTTTGTCTCCTTTCTTCTTCTTCTTCTTCTCTCTTATGCAGGAGACTTTTTCCTCTTCTAGGGTTTTGTCCTTCTCATACTTCTCTATTGTATATACAAGATGTATGTTGTAATGGGGGGGTCTTAATTACTCCATCCATCCATGCATCTTGTTTTTTCATCTCTTTTTGGGGAAGGGTTTTTCCCATGAGGTTTTCTCTCTTTCTCCATTTTCAAAGAGATTGCATTGCATTTATACATGGGTACCTAACATGTGGCCTAGTAGCCAAGACCCATCATGCATTTTCATCATAGCTTTCATGACCTTAAGTACATTCCCTTAAGCTACACTTAAGGGGGGGTGTTAGTGTAATTAATTAATTTTTATTACACTCTACTTAAGTTTACCTAGGTTAATGCATTATTTTATTATTTATTAGTTAGACACCTCAAAGTATGCATACTCATATGAGTTGTCTTCTTGACAACATAGTTGTCCGCACTCTAATTTAGCACATGGTGTCTACAACACAAGAGTTTGCATAATCAACTGAGTTGTCATGTAGACAACACAGTTGTTCGTACTCTAATTAAGAACATGGTGTCTACAACATCTTTTTATGTAACAGGGTCTATGCAGGATCATGGTGTGCCAAACAGTGACGATCTAAAAAATATTAGTTCTAAAATGCCTAAAAGCATTTCAAAATCTATTCAAACTTTTTTCCCACCCACTCTGATACTAAATGAAAACAATTAATATCTTTATAAGATGTATTACATCTTTTGATACCAAACCTATATGGTCAACTTTAAAAACATCCTTAAAATGTGTTTTTGGCCCATTTTTATATGATTTTTACTTCAAACATCTAGTTGACGACTTTTTTCTACCAAACTTTGATAAAATGAAAAGGGTTTCTTAAGAATGTTCTTATCTTTTCATAAATGTAAGGTTTGTCAAATTATGAGTTTAGTAAGTAATTATTACTTATTTTCTAATGGAGCTATGTATAAAATGTTGACTGACACACTACTTGAAAAATAACTATAACTTTCAAATGGTACAACATTTTTGAAATCCAAAAGATGCATCGCATTCTATGTTTCTTCCACTATGAGGAAAAAGAATGAAAAATTAAATTTTGTAGAGTTTTGAATTAGTTAAGGTGGTCAGAAACAAGAGTATTTTTATTCCAAAAATACTAAAGTAAAAAATTAATTATTTATTATTTATTTAGAATAAAAATATGCAAAACTATGTGTCACAGCTAGGCATGAGTCTATTGCTTATATCTAGAATATTATTAAAAAATATTATCATTTGATTTTGATTAAGGTGGTCAAACATACGCCTACTTCTTATTTTTGTTCTAAATTTTTTATAATATTGCATTAAAATTCAAAATTTTGATCAATCAATTTTTAATTTTTTTAGATAAGTCATAGTAGTTTAGAAACTAGATTCAATTTCTTAGAGATTCTTTTCTCTCAACTTTTTGATATAAAATAAATAACAAGTAGAAAATTGCACGTTAAGTTGACATAACCTTGATTTTCTAATTTTGTATTGCCACTTAAGAGCATAGTTTGGTTGACCATGATCCTAGGTGATCCCACAATAATGGGTTCCAAAAATTTTGCAACAAACGTCACATTCAAGTGACTATATCTCCAAAACTATAAATAATTTTATGATGACATAAACTAGTGATTTTGAGTACTTTGTTTCTACTTTGTAACGATATTTTTTAATCTAAAAAAAAAAATTATTTATGTCAAATTTTTTTATCTCCTCCGAAGAGTGGTACATAATAAAATTCAATATTTTAAAAAGTGATAGTCCGTTTGACACACATAACTTTTTTTATAGAAATGATAATGAAGTAATTCTTTCAACGTTAGATTTGTAACATCAATATCCAGAGGATGCATTTGGTTTGATTTATTTTGGTTGAATATTGTATAGTTTATGAAGTTTTGAAGTGACATGAACTGTAATTCAAACATACGTTCCATTTGACACAAATAATTTGAAGTCAATTTATCATAAACCATTTTTTTTTTTTTTGAATAGAAAGGTATCTCAATTAGCCAGTTCCTCCATATTTTTCAAAAAAAATTTGACCTAATTTACTAATTTTCCTGAGGTGTCAAAGTCAATTGATGTTTAATCGGTAATGAACCTATAATGAGTTAAACTCATATTTGAAAGTCTTAATGATTAAATTATGTATTAAAATTATAGTCATTGGAAAGCTTACTCCAAGCAGCACATTTTGACATGTTTTATTTTACAGTTGGAGATCATTCTCCTTCAATTATGAAAGTTAAAAGAGCAAAAAAAAAAAAAAGGTTAAATTTTTTGTGATTTTGCATGTTCATGCGAACGTATGTTCGCGCAAACATGCTTATCATGTTTGCATGAACATATTTATCACATATGTTCATGTGAGCATACAAAATATGTTCGTGCAAACATGATTTAAAAAAAATTCTCGCGAACATAATAAGTATGTTCGCGGGAACATATGGTAAACTCAATTTCTCATTTTGCAATTTTTTTCATTTTTGTTCATCCCACTAAAGTGGAACCCATTATTGTGGGTTCACCCTCTTGCACATACCCAACACACCTATGTAAGCTTATCCTCTCATTATTGCACTAACTTCTATATTAAATGGAGGATAATCCAGTCTTAGTGGACATGCACTTAGTTGTGAGTCTTATCACATTGTTGACTCCTAGTCATTCTAGAGATCTTTATATATAGCCAGTCCTAGTGTGTATGTACATCAATTCAATTTCATATTGATATTCTGATCATACTTTATTGGTCCATATTGTGCTAGTGCTTGATCTTGGGTGATTCTTCCCTAGGGAAAATTCTTACAACAACTTGAGTCTCTGCCTTTATGCAAAAATAGAAGAATTTTTTATTGCTTAATGTTTAATAAATGATATGCCAACTAGTAGCTACTTTCATGTCCTAATTAAGATAAACAATACTCATTAGTTCTCTTAGAAAAATAATTTTAATATCTTTTATAGTCATGATTAATGTAAGGGTTAAGATTGTGTTAGCTTGACTATATTTATAGTTGAGCATATGAGGTAGAAGTTTAATGAGTGGTTCATGGCATGCCACTAGATATATTAGGAAGGGTAGTTCAATGAATTAGTGGTAATTTTTGAATATAATAGTAAAGCTTGTGGGAATTGATTGCTGAAAATATTTATATTTTGACAACATAATATGTTTTATCTTTTAGTAGTTAACTATGTGTAAATAATGATGTATCCTTCAATAAATTTGGTAGCATGAATAGTTCTTACTTGATGGATTGTAGTTAAAGAGTTACTAAGAATCTCACTCCATATTCTAAAGGGTCAAAATAATTTAATGGATTGAAGTAATTTTACTTAGAAGACCAACCATTATATTTATACCACTAAAGCCACAAAATTACAACCCAAAGCATTCTTTTTATTAAATAGCAACTATATTGGGTAAGAGCACAAAGTTAGGACACAATTTCACAGAAGTCAATTCAGCAGAATGAGACCTTTTAAAACCCACTTCAAGGACCCAATCCATGTTCAAAAAATCGGGTACCCAATTTGTTCAACATGGATCAAGTGCCCAAACCTTTTTAAAATATTGGGTACTCAATTTTAAATTATTGGATACCCAATTTAAAATATTAGGTACTCAATTGTGGGAAACTAAAATCCTAATTTTTTGGGGCTTTTTTGCTCATTTTAACTATTTAGAAAATGTGAGCCTAATTTTAGGACTGATATAGGAGCCCATTTTGGAGTTCTACTAACCCCTCCACTACTATTTTTGGGCATACTAGGTATTTTATTTTTTTTTGTACTATTTATAAATTATTTTCAGTGTTGCACTTTATAATTCTATTAATTTATTAAATTTTTTCAGTTTTAATATGTAAAATTGTAAATTTCTATTATTATATTATTGTATCTATTAATTTAACTAATAGTTTCATAGATGTTCATTTAAAAAATATTATTTTAGATGTTTCAATGTATTTAATACAAATTACAATGTTGAAAGATTAGATAGATGTAAATTAGATTGCTTAAACATGTAATTACATTCAATATTTTATATTTATTTCAAATAAATAGTAATTAATTATAGATTAGTTTGTAAACCATTTAACAAAGAAAGTAAAACTAACTATATTCATAAGTCTAAACTCAACTTGACCATAACTATACAATAGTTTAATCTAAACCCTAAACATAAAACTAAGTATTTAATGTGTAACACCTCGCCAAGGGATCCAAATACAAAACTAAGTATTTAATGATTTTACTTATTGTATTGTACTTTGTTTCATGGATCTGAAAGGGATGATGTAAACTATTTTATAATGTATATTCTTTCAACCTTTCATACCCTGTGACATGTACAGTGGATGATTGTGCATTCTGAATTAATGCTAAGTGGCATTCAGAAAAAATGTATATTATTTAAATGGATTGAACTTGTAGTTATTCTTTCATGTGGATGTGCTATTTATTTTACTTCTAGTATAATTATTTAAAAATGAAATGTGACTC
Organism: Cupressus sempervirens; assembly: GCA_028749045.1. Taxonomy (NCBI): domain Eukaryota; kingdom Viridiplantae; phylum Streptophyta; class Pinopsida; order Cupressales; family Cupressaceae; genus Cupressus; species Cupressus sempervirens. Next base: position 264,166,646 of record CM053784.1, read on the forward strand.
AACATCTTATTATCCTTAAGGAATGTAATCTCTTATGTATTTTATGTATTATTGTACACGTTATTGCTTAGTAAAACTTTAGGTTAGTTCTTTAGATCCCTTGGCTAGGCGTTACATAATATGCTCCCTTACCTTAAAACCATGTCTTTTTTAATAAAACTACACACTAACCGTAAACATAGTATTAATCTTGATGTAAAATCTTACTCTCTCCATAATTCTAAACCTAACCCTAACACTGATTAAAATTTTAACCAAATTATATAATTAAAATTGATAAACTTAATTCTAAGCCTAACCCTAATCATTAATAAACTTAATCCTAAATGTCAAACCCTAATTCTAATTGTAACTTCAAATCTTAAACCTAACACTTGATCCCTGGCTAGGTAACCATAACAGTAGGTCCATAATGGAAAGTGATCGTAATCCTAGGTTTGAAAGCTATATTTAATTATTTTAAATTGGGTTGAAGAAATATTATGGATAATATGAATAATATTATTTTGAGAATATATGTTATTAATAATTAGTTCTAAATAATGAAATGGAATGTGTATAAATATTCATTTATTAATATAGTTATTTAATAGTGATTGTATATAATTGTCTTAAGTTAAATACTAGATATTGGTTCATAGATATTTTGAGACACTAAAACTATACTAACTATAAACTTCCTCTATCAAACTATTAAATTAAGTATATCTCATAATTGTCCATTACTCATTCAACTTGTGACATAAGTTTACATTCGTTACAACTTTAGCTATGAGTTTGTTTGATTCTATTCTTTTATAACCTTTTTAACCCATTCATTACTAAGATTTCGAGCCAACAAAGCTAACATTACTAAACTTTGTTTGATCTCGAGATGAACATATAATCCATAATGAGAATACTATCCCCCAGTGTCACAAAATAAGTATACATAAAAATTGATAGTGTTGATGTTTGTAAACTTTAGATGGTTGAGATAGCCTTTGTACATTGTTCCAAGAGGAATTTATTTATATCTTTGTCTCCTATTTTATCTATAGTAAGCTCAAAGTTAGTAGAGGTAATCAATTGATTGTAATGTTTGAATGGTCTTAGTTTCCTTACAAGCCTACCACTAATCGTCTAAAGAATACATTGGACCATTAATTTCCATAGCATCAAACTATAGTGATGATTATGTAATCCTTAATGAATACTTGAATTGAATCTAAAGTACATTGATTCCAAATATTATCAATTCTTGCCAAGTCTACAATAGTAATAAATTATCCAATATGTTCCTCTTTGAATAGATTATACGTTTATCATTTATCAATGATGAAAACCATAGTGCTAATAAGGATCAATTTGATTTCAAGTGTATTAAAGATGGTTTCTTTCTCTACTATTTTCATTTTTATATTTTCAAGAATATAGAAATCATTTGGACCCCTATCACTTCAGTGAATGGGTAAATAATTTACTTTCAACATAGTTATTGGTAGGCCTAGATAATATATATATACATTTAGATATAAATATATCTTTTCTTTTATATATAATGAAAAATATATTATTCAAAAAGGATAGTTGTGGGCACAATGTCATCACATAAGAGTCAAATAAGGAGAAATAAAAAAAGCTAATTCAATCTCAAAATCGTGGGCCTATTCCAAGAAACAATTATGAAGTCCACTAAGCACCTAATGGAGTGCTTAAAGATGGAAGAGGTTCTTAGTATTATCTTTTACCTAATACATCAATGGGGTCAGTTTAGGATTCTAGATAGACCATCCATCATAGTCTCTATCTATTTTTTTCTCATTCTTGGATGGAGAATCAACTATATTTTTTATAGGAACCACTTCAAATATATGAACTAGATTGTTAGTAGGCCATATAAATGCATAAATAGTGTTGAATAAAAAATCTTATAGGAATACCAAAATATATTTTCCCTTTCTACAAGGTCAGTTAAGGGTCTAGGATAGAAACTTATAACTATAATATTATTTTCAACAAGACTTTAAAAACTAAATAGAATAGGAATGTAACTACTCTAGCATGATATAAAATATTAATAAATAAAAATCACTACAATATTTCATAAAGTAATTCCATGTAGGATCTAGATCATAATCCAACAAAGCAATGGTTAAACTATTGGGAACTTTCACATCCTTTTCCTTAATATCAAAAACATGTTCCATTGAACTTGCATAGACAAAACAAGTTCATAACTAACATAGAAACTAGATTTATAGTTCCTCCTTATAATAGAGACACACAGATAAAGATCTACCATATACATAGATACTTAAAATATCACTACTTAAAGAGTTATTTAACTCTACTTAAAGAGGTATTTATTCAATTCTTGGCAACCAACATATTTCCCTATAGATGTCACCATCTAAAAGGCTAATTATATGTGATATTATAATATGTTCAATCCTAACCCAAAACACAATCTTATTTATATGTTCAATAGACTAATTATTTTAATATTGATCCTTAATCATACAAATTTGCTAAGGCATAATCATAATCATATTTTTATAAGATATTTTTAGAATTCACATTTAAGTTGATTTATTAATATAGTTTTTTGCAGCATTATTTTATGATTAGGCTTAAATTTGGTATAATGTTCAATTAGCCTTAACATTAAAGTTTACTTAAGTGTTTAACTTTATTTATTTAATTGATATAGGTTTTAAATATCTATGCATTTATATAATTGATATTTTAGATTTATTTTATTAAATAGTAATTTTGTGATTTTTTTATGTTGTTTAAACATATATGAAAATTATATTTGATGGACCCACCACCACCCCTTCCCTCTCCCTCACCCCTGCCTCTACCCTCTCCATCTGCACCTCCACCCCCACCTCTAAGACCACCTAGTCCCCCTCTATCACCTACCACAGAGGATCTGTGAGAGAACATGAGGTGTAATCTTAGCAACCTCATGCAAGATATTGAGACTATCAAGCATGAGACCCACCCCCTCCTCACCTACTATGCCTTGCTAGATAGCATGCAAGGCATTGTTCACTCTATATAGCATTTGGATTGTGATATTGATTCATTTAGATTATGGAGGCAAAACATGTGTGCCTTCTATTCTGATCATATAGAGAGGTCCATAACCTCAAAATAGTTAAAGAAAATTTTAAAAGATATTTTGTAAACCCTAAGATGGGTGAGGAAATTAGCAAGAAGAAGCCTCACATTTCTATTAGATGGTGCATGCATCTGTTTATATCAACACACTTTTGGGAGTGGTGGGATTTGACTATCCACTACACACTAATTATGAGTGCCCATGTACATCCTTAGGAAACTATGGGTTATGTTTGAATTGGGTTTGAAACCCTATTATTTTGATATTAGATCATTTCAGGGGGTTGGTGGAGGGATGCCTCAGGATAGGCCTGGGGCAAAGCTAAGTGATAGAATGAGAAACTGTAGGTGGCCTGAGCCTCTTGTACCTCTTTCCACACCTATTGTCCCAATGCCACACCATCATCGAGCAATGTCATCTGCTCTTACCTCATTGAGTGCCCTTTTGGAAATTTAGCAGAGTAGTGGAAATAGGTAAGAGATATTCATCCACTTGGACACATTTGTACTAGTTGCGGAGATATATGCAGAGGCCCCTAAAGCAATGTTGATGTGGGCACATGATGATTATTATGCTAAGGGTGCTGATTTTGATGGTGACACGTGCACTGCCCATGGTGATGTTAGTGATGATATTGATGTGTCATCATTTGTTGACTTCATGTAGGGAGAGCCCGAAGATAGTCAAGAGCAATAGGTCAAATTTTAATTAAACTTTAAATATAAAGTACATAATTATTTACTTTCTACATACATGTGTAATTGTATTAGCCATATTAATGTATGTTGATTTTGAAATAATAGAGGATGGATGATATTGTTCCTCCTAGGAGGCAACAAAGTCTTTTTTGAGACCTACAGATCTTGGCATCCCTCATATGATATGCACTTTCAATTACACTGTAAAAATGTACATTCAAACTCAAATTTAATAACATGTGCTCGTATGTTCTTTTTATCTAATTTTGTAGGGATTGTCAGCTGCTACATAGTTTGATGTTAGTACAGGTCCTAATCCATTGAGCACTGAGGCATAGCCTTAAATATCTACAATATGAAATTTTGACTAAAGATAAATAATTTGTACTATTATGCATGTACATTTTTATTAACTTATAATCTGAACAATTTTGACTCATGCATATAATTTTATGTGTTTTGATTTTATGAATAGGAGATGGATTGTACTTATCCATACATGCCTTGGTATAGTTTATTTTTGACTCCATCTTTTGATCATCGTGCTAGCATATCTTTAGACACATTTGTGACATTGGCTACTACTTAGGTATGATGTATATAAATGTTTTTATAGTGTATAAAAAATGTAGTGTACAAATTATGTACTTTTTAGTTTACGTACTTTGTAATTCATGTATATATAATTTTGACTCAATGTTTATGTATCCATAATTTTAGGACTATGTCACCATGAGTGTTGTTGAGAGTATGGGACTAAGATAGATGGAGGTAGCTACATCATCCTTTGATGTTAGTATTGTGATTTATGTACATACATAATTCATTATGCTCTTTATCAAATTTTTGTAATGTATGTATTATAAATTATAGGACCTCACCACTGCTGCATTTGATAGCTTTCATAGTGCACCTCCTCTCATTATAGAGAGACACCCATATCATGTGGTATTATTTTTATTATGTAGTGAATATTTATTTTATTTGCAAGCTAGATTTTGAAACCCACTTCAATTAAAGCATGTACATGATGAGACACCTCATGTTACACAAGATGATCCATCTACCTCACAGGGTGTCCCACATGATGAGACAACTCATATTACATAGGATGATCCATTTAAGTCCTTTTCACATGGAGTAAAGAGGACTGCAGAGCAAATAGATTAGGTCTTGTTGGCACCTTTAGATTGTGTTTTTATGACATATATTGTTTATTTTGATACACTTTGTATTAGGATAGTTAACCGTATTATATGTGTTTTTTGACTTGAACATAGATCATGTTATGACATGTTAGACCATGTACTATTTTTTTATGACTTCTTATCAAGCTAGTAAATGTAGTACATATATTATTATGTTATCAAGTTGTAAGTATTCAAACTATTTTCTTTATTAAGACATATTTTATTCATGTTATGACACATTTATATGGTATATGAACAATAATTTTAACTATTTATATACAAACATTAATTTAAACATGTTTGAATGTAAGAGTAATGGAAAAAAAATAGGTCATTACTTGAATTGACAATTAATTTATAATATCAAGTGCACACCTTTAACTTTCAGATAGAAGTAAACTCCTATTTTAAAATTTTTTTACAACATATTTCATAATACATGTAAGACAATGTCAATGACATATTTATAGAAGTGAACTCAAAATATAAAATTGGTTCAACACATTTCTTCAAAAGAGGTCCTGGGTATGTGCAGGATCATGGTGTGCCAAAAAGTGGCAATGTGAAAAAATAGAGTTTGAAAACATCTAAAAGCATTTCAAAATCTGCTCTAACTTTTTTTCACCTATCCAGGTACCAAACCTAGAAAGTAAGGCCCAATCCTTATCAGATATATATATATATGAAATAATAAATTAGTTATTACATTATATAATTATAAAATAATAAATATATATTATATTATTTATAAAGATTAATATTTTAATATTTCAAAAATCATTCACGAATATTAATAGGAGTATAATATAATATAATAGTGTAAATTACTAATATTTTATTTTTGACCCATGGGTTGATGTTCGATATTATATCGGATACCCAATATCTATCAGTGTTTATGAAAAAAAAGACAACCTACAGGTTGTTATCATAGTGAGAATTTCGTGCAAAGGGTTTTGGGTATCAGGTTTAAAATTGTGTATCCAATATAAGGTAAGTTCTTTTGTTTTTTATCAATTTTAATATAAATTTAATAAATTTATCATGAATTTGTTAGTTTTAGTTGAATTTAGGGTTTTTTATTTATAGAAATTGTTAAAATCAAAGTTTTTTTAAAATATAAATTATGTTTTGAAAATTAATAGGAATGGCTGATATCCTCATAACTCCCCACCAAACGATCCTGTGCCCCCACAAACTATCCACCAGATGATCCTTTACCCCCTCAAAACCCTCCTTGAATCAAGGATTTGATAACTAAAAATCTCACCAATTAAGGACTTTGCAAAGAACATATAATAATGTACCCGCATTGGCTCCTATGTTATCCATGTTAAACACCATAGTGGATAACATTGAAACCTTTACCAACCAAAAAAATGCCATCCTTCATTAGCGTGATGCAATGCATGAGATGTTTTGTGATGGCTTGGACTATGATGAAGTTGCGACCCTCAATATAACCAAAGAGGATTTGGCTAGCCTTTTTTCGAACCCAAAAATTGGTATACCAGTCGACAAAAAAAAACCCAAACTATCGATTAAATGGTGCACAAATGATGCCATACATGTAAACTTTTGGGATCATTGGTTGATGGTTTTTGATATCCCTCCACATAATAATTTAGAGGTGCCATTTTATTTCCTTAGAAAATTATATGCAGAATTTATGTTGAAACTCAAAGTGAACTATTGGAGCATGAAGCCCAACATGGATGTAGGACTAGGAGCTCCTTAGGATAGGCCCTCTTCCCAGTGGAAGAAAGATGGCACTTTTGTCCCCCTACTGATATCTCCCCCCCTCCTCGGGTGCAACATTATGATATTATGGAAGAGGCTAGCTCTCAGACCATTAGAGCAATTCATAGGTTGAGTAGCTTATTGATATCTTAGGCTAGGTTAGTCTTGCCTCCTCGTGTTGATGATGCTGGCACTAGTTCATCATCAACTAGCTCATCACACATTTGTGTTCCTTACACTTTCATTATGTGCAAGAATATTTTCCTGGGTCCCATAGGTGATCTTTCTAAGTATCATTTTGTATTAAACAAGGATACACCAAACACACGTGCAGAGGCTACAAACCTTGATGCAAGAGAGGAGGAAAATGTAGAGGCATGGACTCCTTCTATGTTGGTACATGTATACATTTTTTTTTTTTGACATATGCGATTTAAAGTTAATTGTTATAATAGAGTAATTTTAATTTTTAAGCCATACTGACTTATACATGTATGTGATCTTCATTCATATTTAGTTGATGACTGAGGAGGAGCTCAGACAGGTTGATGATGCCATACTCTTAGCCATTTCATTTGGCCTTAAGACATCTAGTATATTATCTTGTGTTCTCATTGTTTTTTCTATTTGATAGTGTAGCATATATGGTTGCTAATCTTTCTTTTATCTTCCAGGTATCATCTGCCCCTAGGAGACAAAGTGCGAGGGATGAGTCAGCACCCATTGACAAAGGAAAGGTAATTAGGTGCTTTCTATTTGATTGAATATTGATGCATTCTTGTAAAATGTTTATGATAATGAAATTTAATTATATTCTTTATTGTATATAGGGCATGGCTACTGGCGATGAGCCCATATAGATTTCGCGTTGTAGATGCTCAAGCATTTCCATTTGCACTGAGAGCCCCATTGTATGTATAAGTATCATTTTTTTTTTTTTTTCCTTATCTTGATAAATAAATTCAAAACTGATTTTCGTGATATTAACAACTACTATTTTGTATCTCATAAGAGTCTCCTAGTGCACACGAGGTTCGATGGGAGAGTTTTGTAGATTTGATGATGCAACCACTATATCCTGAGGAGGAGCCTATACTAGTAAGTTGTAGTTTGAATTCATGATTAAATATGTTATAAATTTAGCATGCTATGAATTATAATGTTATAGTTTAAGTTGTTGATTCATCTGACAAACATATTTGAACATACACAGCCCACAATTAGCGAGGTACAAGCATTGCTGAGGGCATACAAGAGGACTCCTGACTGGCATAGGAGGTTGATGAGAGAGGTATTTATTATGAAAGTTTAATATTATAAATATTCATTAAACAAAAGATCATTATGCATTTGAGTAATTCAATGTTAGATACAAAGAATCATATAAATTTAGTAGTCTAACTTTGGGTTTTCCTTTTGTTTTTATGTAGGAGGCATTTGATTCACCTAGTGCAGCGAAAAGGTTGCATTTTGATCATCCACCAACACCCTAGGACAATATAGTTGTTGTAGGATGCATCATGAGACATTTTGAGATAGCATATGCCACATTGTTTACAGAAACATTGATATTATACACATTCTGATGGCATGATCAACCATATTTTGTATATGGATCTATGTATTTTGATATATATATTTCTGTACTTTGTCTATGGATACATGATCTTTGATATATATTAGTGTAATTTATCTATGGATACATGCATTTTGATATATATTTTTGTCATTTATGTTTACAATGATATACATATTAATTTAGTATCTAGTATTGTTCAATTTATCGTGGATCATGTGTATTGTTCATGTTTATGGAATATCATTAATTTTGATTATGTTTGTTATATTCGATTCAAATGCAAAAATTTTTGAATAATATTTTAACAACCTTTATTATCAAATTTGGATGTAATGTTTAATTTGAAGTGCTATCATGACATAAACACACTTGTTAACCTCCTACACAAGGTTCACATAATCCCAAATCTGATTTTAAACTCCACCTTCAACCCTGAAACTAACTCTTGGCTTCAAATATAATCTCAATACACTTAAGGACTCCACTCCTCAACCATGGATTTTATTACCAACCACAAACTCATTCCTAGACTCATAATCTTTGAGGACTAGCACTTCACTTTGTTACTATCCTCATACTACAACTTTTCAATTTCAACATAACCTCAAAATATCCCAACTTAAGGGAATTGATTGGATCAAACCTTTTTAACTTGGTTCCCCAATACCATATCCATATGAATAACATCTATACATTTCTCACATTTTTCAGATTACCCATACTAATCCACTTAATAAAATTGGCTTCATTAATGCATGCTATCATTCCACACCTTATATAGGTGTTCCCAACCTTGTATTGTTGTGTTCAAACTCCTAACTAACTCTTTGCACTCATTTTCACTTTACAAGAAAAATTTATGGCTCATTTTCTTGTAGCATTCGATGGTTCATCGATAGCCCTCACGAGCTCCGAGTTACGGTCCTCGAAAGATTGACCTCGAAATGCACTTAGAGCACCTTGGAGTCTCCTTGATACAGTATGATCGCAGAAAATGGATGGTCTCCATGGCTGGAACAAGGGTGTCACTAGGGTTCACCTACCCATCCAGAGGTAATAGCCTTGATGATTCAATGCCAAGATCAATAGTTTTAAAGTTACATTGTGGTGCACCTATGAACTGAGGCACACTATGAGTTTTGGCATTGAGAGAGATCATTGTGCCAAATCCAAATGGAATGTGATCTCTTAAAAATGAGATAGGTTATTTTAGGCCTTAATATCATTATCCTATAGCATTTGATGATTCATTGATATCCCTCATGAACTTTGAGTTACGACCCTCAAAAGATTGAACTCAAAATGCACTTAGAGCACTTTGGAGACTCCTTGGTATGGGGTGACCACGGATGATGATGGTCTTTGTGGCTAGAACAAGGGTGTCACTAGGATTCACTCATCCATTCAGAGCTATGGTGTTGATGATTTGATACCAAGATCAACGATTTCAAAGTTATGTTGTGGTGCACCTATGAACTAAGGCACATTACGAGTTTTGGCATCAAGTGAGATAGACGTGCTAAATCTAAATGGAATGTGATCTCTCAAAAATGAGATAGGTTATTTTAGGCCTCAACATTACCATCTTGTATCATTCAATAGTTAATCTATAGCCCTCATGAGCTTTGAGTTATGACTCTCAAAAGATTGACATCGAAATGCACTTAGAGCACCTTAGACACTCCTCGATATGGGGTGGTCGCAGATGATGGAGGGTCTCTACGGCTAAAAAAAGGGTGTTACTATGGTTAATCTACCCATTCAAAGCTAATGGAATTGATGATTTGATGCCAACATCAGCAGTTTTAAGGTTACATTTTGGTGCACCTATGAACTGAGGCACACTATGAGTTTTGGCATCGAGCAAAATTGTTGTGTTGAATCCAAATGGAATGTGATCTCTCAAAAATGAGATAGCTTATTTTAGGCCTTAGCATCATTGTCCTGTAGCATTCAATAGTTCATCAATAGCCCTCATGAGCTCCAAGTTATGACCCTCAAAATATCGACCTCGAAACACACTTAGAGCACCTTAGAGACTCCTCGGTACAGGGTGGACGCAAAAAATGAAGGGTCTCTATGGCCAAAAAAATGGTGTCACTAAGTTTCACCAAAGCTAATGGTGTTGAAGATTTGATGCTAAGATTAGTGGTTTCAAAGTTATGTTGTGGTATACCTATGAACTGAGGCACACTAAAATTTTGGCATCAAGTGAGATCAATGCACCAAATCCAAATGGAAGGTGATCTCTCAAAAATGAGATAGGTTATTTTAGTCCTCAACATTACTATCTTGTAGCATTCAAAATTTCATCAATATCCCTCATGAGCTATGAGTTACGACCCTTAGAAATCAACCTCAAAAGGCACTTAGAGCACCTTGGAGACTCCTCGGTACGGGGTGGCCGTAGACGGTGGAGGGTCTCTGTGGATAGAACAAGGGTGTCACTAGGGTTCACCTGCCCATCTAGAGCTAATGGAATTAAAAATTTGATGCCAAGATTAGTGGTTTCAAAGTTATACTGTGGTGTACCTGTGAACTGAGGCACACTACAAGTTTTGGCATCGTGTGAGATCACTGTGTTGAATCCAAATGGAATGTGATCTCTCAACAATGAGATAGATTATTTTAGGCATCAGAATCATCATCTTGTAGCATTTGATAGTTCATTGATAGCCCTCATGAGCTTTGAGTTATGACCCTCAGAAGATCAACCTCGAAATGCACTTAGAGCACCTTGGAGACTCCTTGGTACGGGGTGGCTACAAACGATGAAGGGTCTCCGTGGCTGGAACAAGGGTGTCACTATGGTTGACTTTCCCATCTGGAGCTAATGGCACTAACAATTTGATGCCAAGATTAGTAGTTTCAAGGTTACGTTGTGGTGCACCTATGAACTGAGGCACATTGTGAGTTTTAGCATCGAGCGAGATCGATGTGCTAAATCCAAATAGAAGGTGATCTCTTAAAAATGAGATACTTTATTTTAGGCCTCAACATCATTGTCCTGTAGCATTTTATGGTTCATTGATAGCCCTCATGATCTTCGAGTTATAGCCCTCAAAAGTTCGACCTTGAAATGCACTTAGAGCACCTTGGAGACTCCTTAGTATGGGGTGGTCGCGGACAATGGATGGCCTCTGCAGTTGGAACAAGGGTGTTACTAGGGTTCACCCACCCATCTAGAGCTAATGGCACTAACAATTCGATGTCAAGATCAGTGGTTTCAAAGTTACACTATGGTGCAGCTATGAACTGAGGCACACTATGAGTTTTGGCATCGAGAAAGATTGCTTTGCCAAATCCAAGAAGAATGTGATCTATCAAAAATGAGATAGGTTATTTTAGGCCTTAGCATCATCGTCCTATAGCATTAAATAGTTTATTGATAGCCCTCATGAGCTCTGAGTTATGACCCTCAGAAGATCAACCTTGAAACACACTTAGAGCACCTTAGAGACTCCTCAGTACAGGGTGGCCGCAGATGATGGATGATCTCCATAGTTAGAACAAGGGTGTCACTAGGGTTCACCCACCCATCCAGAGCTAATGGTACTGACGATTTGATGCCAAGATCAGTGGTTTCAAAATTACACTATGGTGCACCTATGAACTGAGGCACACTACAAGTTTTGGCATCGAGCGAGATTGTTTTGCCAAATCCAAACAGAATGTGATCTCTCAAAAATGAGATAGGTTATTTTAGGCCTCAACATCACCATCTTGTAGAGTTCAAAATTTCATCAATATCCCTCATGAGCTCTAAGTTACGAACCTCAGAAGATCAACCTCGAAATACACTTAGAGCACCTTGGAGACTCCTTAATATGGGGTGGCTGTGGACAATGGATGGTCTCTGTGGATGGAACAAGGGTTTCACTAGGGTTCACCCATCCACCTGGAGCTAATGACACCAAAAATTCAATGCCAACATCATCGGTTTCAAAGTTACGCTGTGGTGATCCTTTAATGTCATAGAATGTTATTTTTATGCACTTTTATGGATGTGTATTTGGAAATTGAATAACTTTTGCAAAATGATTGATAGGGACTTCAAACCAAAACCAAAATCTTGTAAATAAATAGTGCCAACTTATCAATGCAAAAATTTCACCCTTCAACAATTTGGTTTCGTACTACACATGGAAAATCATAAAAATGCACTAGAAACAACAAGTTCGTTATTTATTTGAGAGCAAGTACAATGTGTTTCTTCAATCTATCTCCTTCTTCGAATTCTTAGAGCCCATATAGGCTATTTACAATTGATTCAACCAACCTATGGATAGTTCTAGCTATTAGGAGTTACATTTGGAAAAAATGTCAAGAAAATTGCAAAAGTTGCTAAGCAACTTTTTTCAATTTTTACAATTTTTTTGCTAAAACAAGTTTTATTGCAAATTTGTTTGAAAATGGACTCTACAAACTCCTAATGACCCTACTAATGTTCTAAACACCTAGACTTGCCTAGAAAACATGGAATTAACCAAAAATCCACTTTATTTGACCAATTGATGCCCAAGGCTTATAGTTGCACCATGGGGTCTTGTGTCCATTACAAAAGTTGATGGTCATAGGGAGATCATTAGATCTATCCGTAGACCTTATTACATCAAAAAATAAAACAAAAAATTAGGTGCTCTGCACCATTCTCTCCTACATAAAAGAAACTCTAGTCTCTAGAGTGTTGAGAAGTGAAGGTTCAATGTCATAGGCCTTAAGAGCCTTCTCAATCAACCAAGTGGCATCTACTATCGTTTACCCCTTCCACTGTACTAGATACTCACAATATGTTTTCCTCCTTATTTTCTTACTGATCCTCTTGTCCAAAATAGTTTCCACCACTGGTTTAGGCATAGGTGGTATGGCTTTCTTTAACTCCTCCTTGGGTTCTTCAAGTGTACATGCATCCACATGAATTGAAAAAGTACCTTTGAAAGCATACAAGTAAAAAACATTAAATATAGGAGACAAGTTAATATCAGGGGGAAAATTAATTTGGTAAGAATTTTTGCCACACTTTTTTCCAATGGAGGAAGAGTTGGCATGGTTGTAATAATGCATGGTAACCATGATGAACCAAAAAAAAGGAGAAACACTATAGAAACCAAAAAATCAAGCTTAAAGTTTGTGCTTTCAAGAGGCTGTGCAATTGGGTATTTTTTCCAGCTCAAGTCAAGGGAGGAGTCACCATTCAAACTAGCACTTGAACATGAAGATGATTATGGAAAGGATCAAATGCAACATGTTGATTTAGTCCCAAAAGTTTACAATATACAAGATCACATTATTAGAATAAAATAATGAGTAAAATATAGAATGGAAACCTCACACCATAAATTTTTTTGAAATGCATTGATAAGACTTGTAGTAAAAGGCTTACAAAATATTAGCATCATAAAATCATTTCTTGTTTCAATGCCTCATTGTGAATGAGTATTCAAAATTATTGACACCTTCCCCAAATTTTTTTTTAGGGAATCAAGTATTCTAATTGTTCATCCATATTTTCTAGATTTGTCTTATTTGTCTTATTCTATGTCAAATAAGAAAAAAGACAAACTTGTAATAAGATATATGCAAACAATTAACTTTCATTGTCTTCTTGCTTCAATACTCATATAGTTATAAATGCTCTTAAAATTGTCCTTATAGCCTTGTATCACATGCAAATATGATTTATAAGAACTTGTTCAATAGCTCTCTCTTATAATTCTTGACAAAGAACCTACCAAAATATAAATTCGAATGTGTAACTAATTTAACCTATCTTTTTCATTATAACAAAAACCATAGAAAAAAAAACTTCACATTTTACATCATAATACATCATAAATCTTAAGAATTCTCCCCAACACCACCCCACCGCGCGCCCCCCCCCCCCCCGCCAACTCTTCATGATGTACCTACATTCCAATATCATAAAAAATATTAGTAGCTTATTTTATTAAACAAGATAATCATCAATTCACTGAATCATTATGAAGAAAATAACATAAGAAGTAAATATACCTAGTCGAGTGTTCCAGTAGGGTCCTCTCTATGTTTTAGGGTCTCCAATAGGGCTTCATGATCAGCATTAGTAATAGTAAAAAGTTATTTTATTTTTGGTCTTCCTTGATGCTTCAACAACTTTACATTTGTTGCTATAATAAGATGCAAATATATGAGAATTATTTTGTGCTTCTGATAGTCTTTGAATGCAAGAATTCCATTCCTTCTAAGCATGTATGTTTGTACCCATGTTCTAGTGACAACCATTGAACCAATAATCCATCCATCATCATCCATGATTAGTTGTGCACTATTTTGTTCACCTCTTACACAACATGCTAACCAATAATCAGATTTCTCATCATTCCTCTGTGGTGCAACCAACGCAAAGACATGTCCTAGCTAAAGAAGATCTGATAGATGGTTATGCTTAAGTGAACTTTCCATGTCATCATTTCTAATAGAGGGTATAATATAAAATGGAGTAAGATAATGTTGATCCCATGTGTCCACTCACTCACTCGACTCACAGTGATCCCAATCACACTGAAAACAACTATGACAAAAGCAAGCTAGTTGTCATGTCCAAATGGTCCATGTACTAGAATTAGAGCTCTGGAATGAATGCATTTTTGATGAATCTCTCACTGTAGCACAATATAATCTATCACCTATGGACCCTTCCTCAACCAACCAAAAGAACTTGCATACCACTAAATCAAGAGTCCCCTTGTGATAATGCTAAGCTAAACCAATCAACAATGCTATGAGCATCAAGAAGCTCCACTGCTAAAATCTTTAATCGCTCCTTAACTAGAGCTCTCTTCACACATGCCCCTACTCTATCATGTCCCCCTTTCCCATGGTCGAACTCAAAAAAACTCCAAATATGAGGCACCCCCATCTCTACTTGTATTCTACACAACCAATAAAACATGCGAGCATTCTTGAATTGACCTATACAATTATCTGGCCAAATGATATGTCTATCCATAGAAATTGCATGCTTCTGTAAGAAATCAAAATAATTCTCAAAAGAATGTTGTACAAACTCATGAGAGTGAGATATATCATCACTCATATAAAAATTATACTCTCTAATAATCTTTCAATTATCTTCTACACTATCAGGGGCATGTCTATATGTTATGTGGACAAAAATAACAATCTGAATGGAGTTGTAATACTGAGATTGTGTCTTATTTTGAGATTGCAATACTTAGTTCTCAGCAAAATCAACAACTGATATAATAGTGTCAATGGAAAAAGTCTCCTTACACATTCTAAATTGTTGATCCAACCATTGAGACCTGTGACTATGTCTTGCATACTTGTAGAAAAGATTTTCCTTAAAATCTGAAATAAAACTAGCCACACTGATTTCTTTTGCGACCAATTCACATCTAGAGCCCTCACCCCCACTCTTCAATGTGTATTTCAACATTTCATATACCTTTTTTTTTTACTATTGTCTTTCCAAGATCTTGTTTGCACCCCTCATGGAAACATGTGTCAAACTTGGATAAGCCACCACATTCTAAACACTTCTCATTTAAGCAAGCATTTCTATAAAAGAAACAAGCATCAACTCTATGACATAAAAATTGATCTAGCAAGTCTCTTGATGATTTTGGAAATCCACTAGCACCACAATTCTCCAACATTTCTTTATTATGCAAAGTAGAATAGATGGAGCATAATAGTTCATGGTGCATAGAAAAATTGACATGATATTTACAACAACATGTACTTTGAATTTTAAGTAGCACATAATAAAATGGCTTCAAAGATTAAAAAGCCCTTTGTGATATATGAAGACTTGGATGACTCTCTCTAAATTGTTTGAATGATATAGTTTGACTTACCTCCAAATAGTGTTTAAGATGTGGTGTGCGGTCTCTGATGCCAATTCTCAACTTTAACACGTCTTTAGCATTCGGTGATACTTGTAAGCTAGAGTGCCAAAATTGTGTAATTTATTCCTTCACATCATCAGATAGTTTCTTATTATAACATGGAAGTCTCCCACCAAAAGCCCACATTTCATTTTGAAAAGGATCATCAATTCTCTCTCGTCAACTAAGTGCTATTCTCAAAGTAGTACAATTTAGGTTCAAGTCAATTCAAGTTTGTCTCATATATCTACCCTTTCTCAAATGATGACTTACCAAAGAGGTTGTAATAAGCCTTCGAGCAGTTCTCTTATCCTTCTCCTTGCTATTTTTTCCAATGCTATTGAGACCACTGAAAAGATTCTTCACAATAATGGCATTTCTTTCCAACTTTTTATTGACATGAATCTTCAATTTGGAAAGCATAGGTCTCATCTTTTGCATCTTTAATAAGTGCATAAAAAGATGACATTGCTCCACCACTGTCTTGTTGCTGAAAATATTCTTATATAGTCTTGAAGCCCATAACTGAATGGTTCGTTCTAATTTTTTCCCTTCAAAATTGGTAATAATCATTTCATTAATTTCAATTATCCATTTTGGTGTTCTAGAACCTTCATGTTGATTAGGAGATATGTAAGGTTCTTGTGCATTAGATTCCTTTGCATTGTCATGTTCGGCATGGTCAACTATGCAATTTACATTATGGCTTGGTAGCATTTT
Source organism: Cupressus sempervirens (assembly GCA_028749045.1). NCBI lineage: Eukaryota > Viridiplantae > Streptophyta > Pinopsida > Cupressales > Cupressaceae > Cupressus > Cupressus sempervirens. Next base: position 264,183,571 of record CM053784.1, read on the forward strand.
ATCCTCCAAATTTTCATTCTTTAAATTTTCAATTCTAGCATTATCATTTTCAATTGGTACATTTTCATTCCCCAACTGCACATATTCATTATCTAACTCTATGATTTCACCTTCGACTAATTTATCATCAACTTGACTCACGTTTAACATACCTTATCTTTTCCTTCGGTGTTCTATTTTGTCGCTTTCCCTATATGTTGCAATGTCTTCATTGGATACCTTCCTTTTGTGTTTAGCCTTTTGATGATTGCTACTCCCCCTTCAGATGACAATATCAGACACCTAGGGATATATTATCAAACTTTTTTTGATTGTTTGGGCCCCAAAATGTGACTTTTCCTAAAACATGTGAAAAAGGCCCACAAAAAGCAATGTTGTCAGGTTTGTAGTGATAGAATTTTTTTTGGGAAACTAATGCCAATAAATATCGGGTATCTGATTTCAGATCGGATACTTGATATCAAATCAGATATCAAATCTGAAATCGGAAATCTAATATCACCACCTAAATATTGGAGGGGAAAATGAATTCCTATTCATTATTAGTGAGTAATGAGTTATGAATTACCAAAATATATGAGTTATGAGTTATGTATTACCGTATAATGTATTACTATGTTATATTATTATTAAATATAATAATGTAATATACATTATTATTATTATTATGACCTATGTTAACTATTCATATATAATAATATATTATGTTATTATTAATATTATAATCTATAAATATAATATATATTAATATATATGAAATTATTATATTATATTATATTATTATTATTTTTACTATATTATTATTAAATATAATAATAATAATATATTATATATGTTATTAATATTTATTATTATTATCATCCATAAATTATAATATATAATATATATTATGTTATTATTATTATTATTATTATTATCTATAAATATAATAAATATATATATATATATATATATGATTATTATATTATATTATTATTATTTTTACTATATTATTTTTATTTGTTACTATAAGAATGTATAATATTGTTGTTATTATTAGAACCATTTATATGGGTCAAAAGGGGCCATAGGATAACCTATGCCCCCTTTCAACACATTTCATGATGACATATGTCTCTAGGGGTCCTAAGACCCCTAGGGACATATTATAATCATTTATATGGGTTAAAAGGGGCCATAGGATGACCTATGCCCCCTTTTGACACATTTCATGATCACATATGTTTGTAGGGGTCCTAAGACCCGTAGGGACATATTACAATTGCTTATATGGGTCGAAAGGGGCCATAGGATGACCTATGACCCCTTTCGACACATTCCATGACAACATATGTCACTAGGGGTCCTAGGACCCCTAGGGACATACTAGAATCATTTATATCTGTCCAAAGGGGCCATAGGATGACCTATGCCCCCTTTCGACACATTCCATGATGACATATGTCTCTAGGGGCACTAGGATGCTTATGAACATATTACAATAGTTTATATGGGTTGAAGGGGGCCATAGATTGACCTATGACCCCTTTTGAGACATTCCATTATGACATGTGTCTCTAGGGACCCTAGGATCCCTAGGGACATATTACAATTGTTTATATACATCGAAAGCAGCCATAGGATGACTTATGACCCCTTTCAACACATTCTATGATGACATATGTCTCTAGGAGCTCGAGGACCTCTAGAGACATATTACAATCATTTATATTGGTCAAAAGGGATCATAAGATGACCTATGACCCCTTTCAACACATTCCATGATGACATATGTCTCTAGAGATCCTAAGACCCATAGGGACATATTACAATCATTTATATGGGTCAAAAGAGGCCATAGGATGACATATCCTTGAACCCCTAGGGACATATTACAATTATTTATATGGGTTGAAAGGGGCCATAGGATGACCTATGACCTCTTTTGACACATTTTATTGCAACATATGTCTTTAGGGATACTAGGACCCCTAAGGACATACTATAATTGTTTATATAAGTCGAAAGGGGTCATAGGATGACCTATGACCACTTTTGACACATTTTATTACAACATATGTCTCTCGGGCCCCTAGGACACTTAGGAACATATTACAATCATTTATATGGGTCAAAAGGTGCCATAGGATGACCTATGACCCCTTTCAACATATTACATGATGACATATGTCTCTAGGTGTCTTAAGACCCCTAGGAACATATTAGAATTGTTTATATGGGTCGAAAGGGGCCATAGGATGACCTATGACCCCTTTCAACACATTCGTTGACAACATATGTTGCTAGGGGTACTAAGACCCTGAGGAACACATTAGAATCATTTATATGGGTCAAAACAGACCATAAGATGACCTATGATTACTTTTGACACATTTTTTTACAAAATTTGTCTCTAAGGACCCTATGACCCTTAAGAACATATTAAAATTATTTATATGGGTCGAAAGGGGCCATAGGATGACCTATGCCCCCTTTCGACACATTCCATGATGACATATGTCTCTAGGGGTCCTAGGACCCCTAGGGACATATTAGAATCATTTATATCTGTCAAAAGGGGCCATAGGATGACATATGACCCCTTTTGACACATTTCATGATGACATATGTCACTAGGGGTCATAGGACCTATAGGGACATATTAGAAAAGTTTATATGGGTTGAAAAGGGCCATAGGATGACCTTGACCTTTTTCGACACTTTTTATTACAACATATGTGTCTAGGGGTCCTAAGACCCCTAGGGACATATTATAATTGTTTATATGGTTCGAAAAGGGTCATAGGATGACTTATAACCCCTTTCAACAAATTTTATTTCAGCATATCTCTAGGGGCCCTAGGACCCCTAGGAACATATTACAATGGTTTATATGGGTTGAAGGGGCCATAGGATGACCTATGGCCCCTTTCAATACATTTTATTATAACATATGTCTCTAGGGGTCCTAGGATCCCTAGTGACATATTATAATTATTTATATGGGTCAAAAGGGGTCATAGGATGACTTATTACCACTTTTGACACATTTTATTACAACATATGTCTCTAAGGGCCCTAGGACCCCTACAGACATATTACAATAGTTTATATGGGTCGAAAGGGATCATAGGATGACCTATGTCCCCTTTTGACACATTCTATGATGACATATGTCTCTAGGGGTCCTAAGAGCCCTAAGGACATATTAGAATCATTTTTATGGATTGAAATAGGTCATAGGATGACCTAGGACCTCTTTTGACACATTTTATGATGACATATGTTGCTAGGGGTCCTAAGACCCCTAAGGACATATTAGAATCATTTATATGAGTCAAAAGGGACCATAGGATGACCTATGACCCCTTTCAACACATTTTATTACAAAAAATTTCTCTAGGGGCCCTAGGACCTCTAAGACCCCTAGGGACATATTACAATAATTTATATGGGTCAAAGAGGCCATAGGATGGCCTATGACCCTTTTCGACACATTCCATGATGACATATATCTCTAGGGGTCCTAGGACGTCTAAGGACATATTAGAATCATTTATATGGTTCCAAGGGGCCATAGGATGACCTACGACCCCTTTCAACACATTCCATGATGACATATTTAGCTATGGGTCCTAGGACCCCTAGAGACATATTAGAATCATTTATATGGGTTGAAAGGGGCCATAGGATGACCTATGACCCCTTTCGACACATTTTATTATAACGTATGCCTCTAGGGGTCCTAGAATCCTTAGGGACATATTATAATTCTTTATATGTGTCGAAAGGGGTCATAAGATGACCTATGACCCCTTTTAACACATTTTATTACAACCTATGTCTTTAGGGGCCCTAGATCCACTAGGGACATATTACAATTATTTATATAGGTCGAAAGGGGCCATAAGGTGACCTATAACCCCTTCCAACACATTCTATGACAACATATGTCGCTAGGGGTCCTAAGACCCCTATGGACATATTACAATCATTTATATGGGTCTAAACGGGCCATAAGATGACCTATGACCCCTTTTGACACATTTTATTACAACATATGTCTCTAGGGGCCCTAAAACCCCTAGGGACATATTACAATTATTTATATGGGTTGAAAGTGGCCATAGGATGAGCTATGACCCCTTTTAACACATTCCATGATAACATATGTCTCAAGGACCCCTAAGGATATATTAGAATCATTTATATGGGTTGAAAGGGGCCATAGGATGACCTATGACCCCTTTTGACACATTCCATCATGACATATGTCTCTAGGTTTCTTAGGACCCCTAGGGACAATAGAATCGTTTATATGGCTTGAAAGGGGCCATAGGATGACCTATGACTCCTTTCGACACATTTTATTACAATATATGTCTCTAGGGGTCCTAGGACTCTTAGGGACATATTATAATAGTTTATATGGGTCGAAAGGGGTCATCGACCCTTTTGACACATTTTATTAGAACATATGTTGCTAAAGGCCCTAGGACCCCTAGGGACATATTACAATTGTTTATATGGGTTGAAAGGGGCCATAGGATGACCTATGACCCCTTTTGACACATTCCATGATGACATGTCTCTAGGGGTACTAGGATCACTAGGGACATTTTACAATCATTTATATGGGTTAAAAGGGGCCATAGGATGACCTATGACCCCTTTTGACACATTCCATGACAACATTTGTCACTAGAGCTTCTAGGACCCCTAGGGACATATTACAATCTTTTATATGGGTCAAAAGGGGCCATAGGATGACTTATGACCCCTCTCAACACATTTCATGAAAACATATGTCTCTTGGAGTCCTAGGACCCCTAGGGACATATTACAATGGTTTATATGGGTCAAAAGGAGTTATAGGATGACTTATGACCTCTTTCGACACATTCCATGATGACATATGTTGCTAGGGGTCCTAAGACCCCTAGAGACATATTACAATCATTTATATGGGTTGAAAGGTGCCATAGGATTACCTATGATATCTTTTGACACATTCTATGATGACATATGTCTCTAGGGATCCTAAGACCCCTAAGGGACATATTACAATCGTTTATATGAGTCGAAAGGGGCCATAGGATGACCTATGACCCTTTTTAATACATTCCATGATGACATGTCCCTAGGGGTCCTAGGACCCCTAGGGACATTATAATCATTTATATGGGTGGAAAGGTGCCAAATTATGACCTATGAGCCCTTTTGATACATTCCATGATGACATATGTGTCTAGGGGTCCTAAGACCCCTTAAAATATATTAGAATCATTTTATATGGGTCAAAATGTGTCATAGGATGACCTATGACCTCTTTCAACACATTTTATTATAAGATATGTCTCTAGAGGTCCTAGGACACTGAAGGACATATTATAATTGTTTATATGGGTGTCACATTTTATTACAACATATGTCACTAGGGGCTCTAGGACCCCTAGGGACATATTAGAATCATTTATATGGGTCGAAAGGAGCCATAGGATGACCTATGACCCCTTTTGACACATTTCATGATGAAATATATCTCTAGGGCTCCTAAGACCCCTAGGGATATATTGAATTCATTTCTATGGGTCGAAAGGGGCCATAGGATGACTTATGACTCCTTTCAACACATTTTATTACAACATATGTCTATAGGGGCCCTATGATCCCTATGGACATATTAGAATCATTTATATGAGTCAAAAGGGGCTATAGGATGATCTATAACCCCTTTCGACAAATTTCATAATGGCATATGTCGCTAGGACCCCTAGGGACATATTAGAATCATTTATATGGGTTGAAAGGGGCCATAGGTTGACCTATGACCCCTTTCGATAGATTTTATTACAACATATGTCTCTTGGGATCTTAGGACCCCTAGGAACATATTATAATTGTTTCTATGGATCGAAAGGGGTTATAAGATGACCTATGACCCCTTTTGACACATTCCATGATGACATATGTCCCTAGGGGTCCTAGGACCCCTAGGGAGATATTATAATCATTTATATGGGTCAAAATGGGCTATAGGATGACCTTTGACCCCTCTCCATGCATTTCATCACAACTTATGTCCCTAGGGGTCCTAGTACCCCGAGGGATGCATTTGGTTGGTTCCAATGCATCGAGAGGGGTCATAGGTTAACTTATGACCAGTCTCAATGCATTTCATGACAATGTATATGCCTAGGTCTCCTAGGAACCCATTGGAAATGTGTGGAAAGTGGTCATAGGTTATCCTATGACCCCTTTTGATGCATTCTATGACAATATTATATTTAATAATAATATAATATTATAGATTTTAATATAATAATAATATATTATTAGATTATATAACAATAATAATCATATATGCTACTAGATTATAGATTTAATATTAATAATAACCATATATGTTATTATATATAATAATAGTCATATAATATTACTATATATATTTAATAATAATAATATTTATCATATATATTACTAAATTATATTTAGTTATAATAATAATAATTATATTTATAACTATATTATATTAATTAATAATAATCATACATATTACTATAATATAATAATAATTATAATCATATATAATAATAATATCAATGTCCACACTTTCCCCAAATAAATTTTCCTCTAAAACACTCTAAAGTTTACCTCTTAAATTTATTTCCTCTCAAATTTCTCTCTAAATTTCAATTGCAAAATCTCAGACCTGATTAGATACCCAATTTCAAATTGGGTATCTAATTTGAAATTAAATACCCGATTTGAATTCGGGTATCCAATTAGCTTTGGTATTTGTTGGGCATTCATTTTGCATGAGGTCAACAATAAGAATCCATTGTGTAATTCCTCTCTTGAAAAACACATCTTTTTAAGGATCTTCTCCAAGGTTCGGTATTTGTCTTGTGACGTACCAAAATCCGCTCAGTAGAAGATAAATCTGAGTGTTCACAAGGACTTTGCTAGTTCTAAAAACTCTTTTTATCTCAAAATTGAAGCACCAAAAGAACAATATTTTTGTATTTTCTATTTTTCAATGCATGCAACTCTAACAATGCAACTACTATGAGGTCCTACTCTAAAAGGGGTTAGCAAAGCAAATAATGAAACTGAAAGCAAAATAACATGAAATCAAATGATTTAAAATTAAAATTCCTAAATGGACATAAGCTATAGGATACAACATGCTACGAGTTAAACCTTTGGAGAAATTGGCAGGAAATCAATGAAAACAAGAGCATTGCTTCCTAGAATCCACTAATGCAATTGTCGGTGAGAATCTTTAACAAATCAAATGATGTTTCATTCTTCATCAAATTGCAAGGCCATGAAAAGTGCGCTCATGCAAGACAAAAAGCTATGTAGACACAATCAGGTGATCTCTTCTCAAGCTCGTTACATCAGCGGAATTCATATATCTATAGAAAACACTAGAACTAAAAGATCACACAACCAGAAATAACACAATAAACCTTTGGCTCAATCACAATCTCATGAATAAAATCCACAAAACAATGACACATTCAGGAAAGAATAACTACACTCTGAATGCTAGCACCAAAATCATAATTTTATTGCATAATAACGACGACCTTTTTTACATTTTACAATGGAGTATTTATAAGAAATTGTCTCCTCAATTTGTGTTGAGAGTGAGAGATATCCTCATGCAATAAAATTCTTTTAAAATATTAAAAAAAAAAAAAAAAAAAAAAAAAATATATATATATATATATATATATATATATATATATATATATATATATATATATATATATATATATATATACAAACTAACAATCTAACTGGTACTTAGAGGGACTCCATCCATATTTTATTCATTAATTGGATGCATGAGCCCTTTACATGTCAAAAACAATGAAAGTATGAGAGAGAAAGTAGGAGGAAGCCATCAGTTGAGGTAGAAGTGCATGAACACACCAAAAATGGAAATTAGCCCTTCACTTGATGTGTGTCAGAGTTAACTTGCCATCAGAATGTGCTCCCGATGCATGGAAAGTGTTATTTTTGGAACTGGCAATTAACTGTCGGTGCACCTCTAAATTGCAGAGCTACAAACGTATGTACCTGTGAAGCTGTAGACCTATGAAGCTGTGGAGTTGTGGAGCTATGGGTTTGCATGAAAATATAGAGCTGCGTACCTGTGCACCTTGAAAGCTCAATTCGTCAAAAAATCAAAGTTCTCAATTTTGAAAATGGTTTCTAGGTTTTGCTCAAATGTGGTTTTAGATCACTTTTTGTGTACACACTTTGCCTTTTTTTGATGATTTATACCCTCTTTATAGCCAATCACTTTCATAAACTTAAACTCCTGCATCTTCGATCTAAAATCCTAAAGCACCTGCATCGAATCTTGTCATTAATAGCTACATAAGATGAGGAACCTGTTCCACTTCATGTGTCCAACCTCTATATCTTCGACCTTTGTCTTCTCTCCAACTGCCCTATCCTTCCTAGCAAGAAACCAAGTGATCTAGATGATTAAAGTTTGAAATTTTTTAATATTTTTTCACAAGTTTTTCTAGGTGTTTCTAAATGGCTTTTTTGTAGGTCTCTTGTTCAAAATTTCAAGTTGAAACCTTTGTTGGTCCCTAAAATTGGGCAGTCGAAGGCTTGCTATTTTATGGACTGAAATTAGATCTTTAGTTTTTCTTTCCAACAGTGTAACCGGTTCTGCATTCTAAGCTCTAAGTCAAAAGTTATGACCCCGACAAGTTGAGGATGCCTTTTTTACCTTAGTGACAACACCCAAAAATCCAAAAATTCTTCTAAGTAACAATTTTCCAGAGTTAGAGTTTGTTTTCAACTTCAAAATCTTCTAGAGTTAGTTTTTCTTTTCAACTTCAAAATTTTCTAGAGTTAGTTTTTTTTCAACTTCAAAATTTTCCAAAGTTTGATTTTTTTTCAACTTTAGAATTTTTTAGAGTTAGATTTATTTCCAACTTCAGAATTTTTTAGAGTTAGTTTTTTTTCAACTTCAAAATTTTCCAGAGTTTGATTTTTTTTCAACTTTAAAATTTTGCAGAGTTAGATTTTTTCCAACTTTAGAATTTTCTAAAGTTAGTTTTTTTTCAACTTCAGAATTTTCTAGAGTTAGATTTTTCTTCCAACTTTAGAATTTTTCAGAGTTAGATTTTTTTTCCATCTTCAGAATTTTCCAAAGTTAGTTTTTTTTATTCCAACTTTAGAACTTTCCAGAGTTAGATTTTTTTTTCAACTTCAGAATTTTCCAAAGTTAGTTTTTTTTTTTAATTTAAAAAAAAAATTCTAATTTTTTATTATTTTGTGTTCTCTCAATTTTTTTATTTTTCTTTTCTTTTTTAATTTTGACTCTAAAATTCTAACTCTAACAAAACTTTCTTCTCCCGACTCTCAAACTGTGAGTCGGAGAGTCGAAAAAAGTAGGGGGTCCCCATTTCTAGTAAGGAATGGGGCATGTGTTGTGGACACCACAATAATATTTATCGAGCCTATTTAGTCTACCCAAAAAATGTGTTTGAGAAGGGTTTCACTGACACTCAGACTTTGGGTAGCCATCTGACAATGTTATTTTCATGAAAATTGAATGAAATGAAAAGGGTTCTTTTATAACACTCTCAAGATTCCATCGATATAATTGTTTTCAAATTCCGAGTTTGATAAGTATTTATTGGTTAATTTTCAATGAAGATGATTGTAAAGTGTTGATTGACATACTGATTGAAAAATAGATATAACTTTCAAATGGTATAACATTTTTTAAATCCAAAAGTTGCATCACATTCTATGCTTTGCCTAGTATAAGAAAAATGAACAAAAATTAAATTTGGTAAGGTTTTCTATTAGTTAAGTTGGTCAAACATGGGAGTTTTTTTTTTTTTAAAAAGTTTTAGTAGAAAATTCATATTTAATTATTTATTTGGAATAAAAATACCAAAAAATATGTGTCACATCCAAGCATTTGTGTGCTTTGATATCTATAATTATATAAAAAATATATTATCATTTGATTTTGATTAAGGTGGTCAGACATACACCTATTTTTTATTTTCACCCTTAAATTTTCGTAGTACTACATTAAAATTCAAACTTTTGACCAATCAATTATTTTTTTCTGCAGATAAAGCCTAGTAGTTTAGAAACTACATTCAATTTCCTATAGATTAATTTTCTTACAAATTTTTGATATAAAGTCTAGAACCACTTTAAATTTATATGTCAAGTTGACATAATCCTGATTTGTTGGTTTTTCACCACCACTTAAGGCCATAGTTTGGTTGACCATTTTCCTGCACATACCCTCCTGTAAAATAAAATTGTAAAACAAAAACATATGTTAATAAAAAGAGAAATTAAATTGTAATTTGTATGTACTCACTATGTGTAATTGCTTGAGATTTTGATGTTCAATCCACCTTAACATTTAAATTTGCATAAATTGTAATTGAGACCTAAATAAGAGGTATATATAAGTTCTTTAATTTGGTATTGATGACACATATATACATATAATTAAATTATATAAGTATAGATAAAAGAATAACATAATAAAGAAAAAACTTACGTGTGTTTGATTTAAATGTAGTTATCCCACTATACCATCTGCATCCTCTCTCTTTTGCAATGCATCTATGAATGTCTCATGCCCATCCATTGAAATTGTCCATAATACCTTATTGACTAGTCTCCCTTTGTATCTTTCTAATTTGATATACGTTGCCACAACCAAATGAGAATGGTTTAAAATCTCTTTTTCAGATCATTGGTAGTCTTCAAATGCTGGTAAACCATTTCTTCTTGTTAGGTACCTATGTAGCCAGGTTCCAGCTACAACAATAGACCCAATTGGATACTCAAAACCATCATCATCTACTGGATGACATATCAATTTTTTCTTAGGTTCCACACATCTAGCTAGCCAATACTCAGTCTATTCATCGTTATCATTATGTGCAATAACAACATAAATAGGATAAGATAAAGTGCTTAAACACTTTTATCACATGTGTACATATATAAATAATATAAATTGAAGCATGATCATAACAAAATTTAATTAAATTGTGCATAACAAGTTGTATGAGGTCTAAAATATGATCATAGTCTTCTGATGCAAAAGTAATATTATGGCCTTCATTTACTATATCATCTTGAAAATGTGTCAATAGGTGCTAATATTTTTTGTTTCCAATCTTCAACCTATTCTATATTCTTGCATTCTTCCAATTTGCCTGCAAGACAAAACTGACAAAAACAAATAAGCTCTCTAGTCCAAATAGTCGAAGTGTTAAAATATGAACTTCTAAATGAATGCCATTTAGCTAACCCACTAATTGTATCATAATCATATCTTGAAAGGATATTCTTCTCTTCAACTAGGTAGTCTAATAAATGTTTGATTATAGAGTTCTTACTTGATCCTGTGTATAAATATTTGTTCCACCATTTGACAATCTCATGCGCATTTTTGAATTTGGCTTTTTTCTCAAATTTTAATTGCTCTCTACTAAGGGCTCTCTTGACACAAGCACCAACACCATCATGTTCTCATTTACCATGTCTAGCCTCAAAAAAACTCCACACATGTTGGATATTAGTTTGCCTATGTGTCCTACTCAACCAATAAAACATTCTAGCATTAATGAATTGTCCTGTACACTTATCTAACCATATCCATTGTTGTGTTATTTGAATTTTTCCATCTTTTAAATTATTATAGAAGACCTTGAAGCAATATTAGACAAACTAAGATGAATGAAGTTTATTATCACTCATATAGAAATGGTACTCTCTCAATATATTTTGATCCTCCTCTACACTATCAGGTGCATGCCTATAAACTATATGAACATAAATTGTTACTTGCACTAAATTGTAATATTATGGTTATACCTCATCTTGCAGTGCAAGTGTGTAGTTATCTACAAATTCAACAACTAAAAGTATAGTACCTATTGGAAATGTATTCTTACATATGTGAAATTGTCCATCAAGCCATCTAGCATATTGAGAGTGTTTAACATATTTTGGTATGATCACACTCTTAAACTCATCCATGAATGCATGAAAACTAACTTTATCTGTAACTAGATCACACCTTCTTCCAATCTTCCCATCCTTCAATGGATATTCAATAGTTTTGAATCTTTTTACATAAACTAATTGTTGTCCAAAAGTAGTCAAAACATTTTCATGCAAATATTCATCTGACAAAGAAAGATTGCCACACATATCACATGTACAAGAAAGACATGCATTGAAAAGAAGGTATTGATCATTAGGTGGCTTAAAAAACAAACTTGATATGAAATCTTTTATAGTTTGAGGTGGTATTTTTATACCAAACTCCTACAAGATTTTTTTAGTATGCATGGCACCACATATAGATCAAAACACATCATATTGGTAATGAAATTGAACATGATTTTTACAACATGTGATTCTTTCATTATTAATCCTTACATACCATAGTTTACACTTTTGAAAAGATCTTTGACTAATGGTAATAGTTAATACCTTACCACCTACAAATTAATATAACAATTCAATTTGAGTCATGTCCAAAAGATGTTTAGGATGTGGATCACATATTTTTGACCCAACTCTCAATTTAAGAAAATCTCTTGAATTAGGTGATACTCTTGTATTATCGTGCCAAAAGTTTTCAACCTAACTTTTGGCTTCACTGGTAAGTTTCATATCACTTCTCGAAAGTCTACCATTAGAAGTCCACAAAATATTTGTTGGATCACATTCAAAGTTAACCCTTCTCTTTATAGATCTTTTTAAATTCTTACAATTCACATTAAGATATTCACATATGTTGCTAATTAATCTTTTGTCAATTGTTGATTTGCTAACTAAAGCTATTATTATTGCTCGTTGTGTTGCATTCTGATCTTTAGAGTGACTTCTCTTTCCAGTAACATCAAAGGCACTAGCAAAAGTGGATATAACTTGTTTTAAGGACTCATTTTTATTCTTGGGTTTCACATACATTCTTAACCTTTTCATTACTTTTTGCATTTTAGACATTTTAATTAGTTGCAACATCAATTGACATTGAAACCCAAATTTTTTATTATAAAAATTATGTCTATATAATCTATTAGCATGTGTCCTAATTTGTCTCCATGAAAACAATCCCTTAAGATTATCTAGCACATTATTAGGAAAATGAAAATTATATTTAAGCACTTTACTATCATTCTGACATGTTTGCTCAATAGTTGGTGTTTCTATGTCTACATTCATACATTTTTTATTTCCAATTGACATTTCATTTTCACTGTTATTTGGGATTTGAATCTCATTTTCAATTTGTCTTAGCATTTCTTTTAGGGCATGCATTTCCATTGGAGTTTTTTGTAAATGATCATTTGACAATCTATTCTCATAAAGAAATTCTAAATCATTTAAATTGTAAACTACTTCTAAAAAATCACCAATTTCATCATGAGAAAAAAATTGAGGGTTTGGAAACACACCTGTATTGGATGTTTGATTAGAATGTGCACCTAAATCTCCTTGTATTGGGTTCTCTTCTTTAGCCTCTTCATCCATCATGGTATCCTCAATGTCTTTCTCCTTTGAAACATTGTTTAATTCTCTAATTCTTTGTCTTCTCTCTCTTTGATGTTGTGCTTCATTCCCTTTATTTTTTGCAATCTCCTCATTTGTTAGAAAATCTCATCATTTGTTAGAACTTTTATTTTCTTCTTTCTTCATTGTTTTGATCCCATATTTGCACCAACTTTGAATTTGAATCAACAGCTTGCAAATTGTAGAAGAAGACAAGAAAACATAATAACTATGACAGAATTTGTTGTTGCAGATTGAAACTGTTATCCAATCATTTCAATAATTGAAAATCAGCCCATGGGGCATCTTTTGGGCCCAACAAGTATATTAGAATCAGGTACCCAATTTTGTCAACAGTTAAAATGAAATCGCGCATCCAATTTTTAAATTACAAATTGGGTGCCCAATTCTAGTGACATAGGTGGGAATTTGGAATGGCCATGAATTTTGCATGGGGTTTTTCCTTGGGAAAATGAATGGCATAGGCTTGGTCCACCAAGCCATGCCTTTATGAACCATTTTTTTCGAAGGCATTTAATTGACAATATCATGGATTGTCATAATTTTAATATGGTCGTACCCATTGAATTTTTTGATGAAACAAAAACCTATTATAGGTTTTACTCTTCTAATTTCAAAACTAATTTTTTTATAGTGTTATTAGTTCATTTGTTATTTTTGTATTATTTATTAATCAAAAGTATCTCTTAAACGTTAAAAAGTGACATTCACTAAAACTTTAATAACTTTTTAAATTTTTCATATTTTGTAAATTAATCTACATGTTATCAATCCTCACACAATCATTTTAAAGTTAAAAAATAAAAAATAATTTTATTTTTATTAAATTATGGCATCCATACATGAGACATTTTAGAAATTAGCTTAACTGTCAATTATTTTTTTAAAAAATATTCATTAAAAAATTCAAGAAAAATATTTTCATCAATCTTTGGTGTGTCAGGTAACTTTTTTTAAAAGGATTCACAAAAATTCATTTAGTTGTGTCAAATTATGGTGTTTGTACATGAGCGTGGTATGGCCCTGAAATAGGCATTTTGAAAATGTGGTTTTAAAATATCCATACCAAAAAAATAATCCATCATATGGGTATACAAATAAATTATATATTTAGAAAGAAGATCCCAAGCACTACAATTTTTATTTCTGAAGTTTTTTTATATTTAATCTCTAAATGGCTCAAATTTTGGTATCAATTGACAAAATATTTCAAAAATTGGAAAAACACTTCCACTTTTTGGCCAAAAGTGAGAGCCAACTTTTTGCATTGACCCTATATATAAATAAATATTAGAAAATAACAATGCAGTATTGTATATATGAATCATATTTTATTATTTTTTATAAATTATAATTTTAAAATAATTAATCAAATAATAATCCTTTGCCTATAAGGTTTGCAAGTTATACCTTCAAAAAAAGTGTTCTATTTAATATAATCAATGCATTTAATTTTTATTAAATTTATTTTAAATATAATTTTAATTAAATTTGGTTTTAACTTACCATAATCTTATATTCTTGGATATTTGACATTTTTATGACTCTAAAATATCTGAGCTATAAAATTTTAAAAATTGTCACTTCAGATCAAATTAAGCTTATCAATACAATTTGTACACAAGATCTAGATTCATTACAACCATCTAATCAAATTAATATTTTAAAGTTAGTAGAAGCTTCATTTAATTGTAAAAGACAATACAAAGTAATTTAAAACATCTAGAATGCAACATAGATTGCATTTTCCCTAATCGAAGTCTAGGAATAGAAATTTTATTGCCTTCACCGGATATTGTTCAAAAGAATTAAGGAAATAAATCCACATAAAAATTATAAAATTATATTTTTATCATTGTTGAAAAAATCACAAAAGGCCAGAAGTATTAAAAAACCCAACAAAATTGCCATCTTTAATATGAACAATACAAGAAATCCCAGTTTTCTTGTCTTTTTTAAGCCATCTTTTGATTTTGCCCACTCAATTGTAGTGTTTGAAAATCTATAATATGGGCAACCAATAGCATTACAAGAATTTAATCAGTGAAAATTAACAATTTTCATAATGGGAAACTGCCAAAAAAATGACAAAATAGAACATTTTTCATTGTAGACAAAAATAGGAAAATAAATTGACAACAATTTTGGATGCAATTTTGCAAAGGGAGGGTACAATAAATGCATCGAAACAATGCTCAAATAGTAAAAGTTGGATTGCTCATTGACCCACCATTAATCCCCATCAAATTTGGCAAAATTTGATAGTCTCTTAATTGACGGGGTCCATCCTCCACAATAGAAGGAAAAAAAAATGAGAGAAGAATTGGAGTTAGTAAATGTGAATAAGAGAAAATAAAAGTAATTACAAATAGAGATTTGTTCATGTCCATTCTCATGCCCTTCCCCTTTTATGTATGAGAAACTTTGTGCAATGCAATAAGGAAGTGGCAGAGAAGAAGGAAATGTACTTTGTACAGTAAAGAAGTGGCTAGAGGAGAAGGGAAAGCAAGCACCTATTTGGCTGAGTGTTATTTTGTAGCAGATGTGGCTAATGCTAGCTTAGTGCAACCAAAAGATAATTGGAAAGTTTTGGACTTTACTTTCATTCTTCGATAGAAGATAGAAATAGAAAATAGGAAGTTCTAGAATTTTATTTGACTATTTTTTGGGGTGGAAGAAAATAATTAAACCCCAGCAAGATTGGTATTGACCAATAATAAAAAGGAAATTACTGCATATAAATTAATTTTAAAAATAAAGTTTTTCAAACCTTTGGTTCATCAGATTATTTTTACTTGAATAATTAATAGAGGGGCTAATGAAGCACAAAGACCATAGGAAATTTATTATTGTGAGCAAATATAAAGTAGCATGAATGCCAATTCCTGTAAGGTACATTGCAATTTGCGTTTGTCTCCTTTTCATCCGAACTCTATGTGACATATAGAAACACAAACGCTCTCTAACAATTGCCCCTTCTTTTCTAGCAAACTATCAATATACCATAACACATTGACTAGTAACTAGTATGTTTTGCTTCATGTCAATACCCTATTCCCAAGCTCCCATTTTAGGAGAAGTAAAAAACATGCTAAAAAGAATTATTTTTATTCTAGCTATTTGAGAAACTATTGTTGAAGATGTTGAGAGAATGGATTGCCAACCACAAGGGGAATTGAAAGAAGTGAATGCTCAAATCAGACAAGGGTTATAGTGTTCTAAGGGCATAATTTGATGGTGTTTTTATTGAATTTTTGTGTGGTTCTAACACAGGGAAGGAATGAATAACTAGTGCCAAAGGCTCATCTAGCTATCTAAACCACCTTGTAAGAGTTAATACAGTGAAAACACAACACAGAACAACAACCAACAAAGGAAGAAGAGAAAACACTTGTTAATTTATCAAATAATCAGCATGCATGCCCAATTATAAGGCCTTCTAGGTTATGGCCAGATACAAAATATATTCAAGATCAAAGATTCAACATCAAATTTATAGCTCCAGATACATATGAGACAAACTTTCCAAACATTCATGTTCTGCTTTAGAATGATGGAATTAAAGGTAGAGTAACTGGGGGGGGGGGGGGAGAGGGGGCGGGGGGCCGAAGGGGTGAATCAATTACTACAAAAATTAATCCATAGATCCCTTAGATTTCTTAAAGATCTACTTACTACTGATACTCGGTAAACATAACAAAAATTTGTAACTCAGTAAATTAAACTGTTACTTATCTTCAAGCAAACATGCATGCAATTGAGAACTAAATGAACACAAGAGACACGAGATTTAATGTGGAAACCCAATATGGGAAAAACCACCAAGTAACTAGTCACCAATTTTTCACTCTTTTGAAGTGAGCCCTATTAGGAGCCAACCCTGTTAAAGGTTACAATACACACTGTTAGGTGTGACCTTGTTAGAGGATTTAATCACCTTGTTAGGAGTGGCCTTGCTAGAGGTCTTTAGAACAATTTAACTGAACTGTCACCTTGTTAGAGGATTTACAAAATAGTTGTTAAACCAACTCTATTAAGAGATTTGAAATCACTATTACAATGGTTAGAAAGCAACAATGAATTGACCTGAACATGATGCAACTGAATTTGTTGAGTACAGGTCTCTGTTCAACATCATTAGATCCTCTTTGATCAAGTATAGCTTTGTTGCTCCTCAATGATCTCTAATCATCCTTCAAATTCGCTTACACAATAATCAGTCTTCATATCACATTGATTCCACACACTTCAACTACACACTTAGAATTTTCAACTTGACCTCTTAATTATACCATTCAGATTGTCAAGTCATCCCATTTATATGTTACATTTACCAATAAACCATACATCAGTCAGCTACAAATATTAATCTAAACAAATAAACATTATTTCATAAAATAATGGAATCCTTTACTAGCCGACCCTGCTCAGTAAATACTGCTTACAGAAATTTCCTAAGTTAACCTTCTTGACTTGGTTAACATTGTAATATCCATAAAATCCTTTGGCTGCCAAGTTTACTTGGTAAGAACTGAATTCCTTCATGAGAGCTCACTAAGAATTGCTTCTGCCACATTTCCTTTGATGATCAAGTGAGCTCAATAAGAACTATTTCTGCCACATTTCCTTTGATGACCGAGTGAGCTCGGTAAGAATTGTTTACTCGATAGATACTGCAAGTTTTCTTTACTAACCTCTTGGGCTTAGTAGACTCTTTCCTTTTGTCTCACTGACCATCTGAGCTCAGTAGACTCTGTCCTTTGCCTTGCTGACCTTCTAAGATCGGTAGACTCTATCCTTTGCCTTGCTGACCTTTTAAGCTTAGTAGACTCTATCTAATGACCGATATGACATTTGTGTGACATTAAAGACAACACACAATTGAACAATTATATCCAACAATCTCCCTCTTTGGCATTGATGACAACACAACATGTCATAGCAGAATGAAATTTGAAAACAAGTCTTTTACTGACAGAATACTTCACTTTGTTTTTCAAATACAACAAACTCCCTATTTCATAATAATCTCTCCCTCTTACACAAAATCTTATAATTTTGCAAATTTCAGAAAGATATGATAGTATACTCTCCCTCTTTGACAACACATGCCAAAGACAACTCAAAATAACTGAATATCATTGTACTTGATATACTGATTCATATGCAATGTCTTCATTGGTTTGCTGCATCAACTGATAGATCTTCAATTATGTTTTTGTTAATGCATCACTAGAACTATATTTTAGTGAGCTTTAGATAGGGGAATGACCCCTAACTTACCTCTTAGATACAAGAATGCATCCTTAGGTAAAGGCTTTGTGAATATGTAAGCAATTTGTTCCTTTGTATGGACATATTCCAATCTTATTTCCTTTTCTTATACCAATTCTCTAACAAAGTGATACTTCGTGGAAATATGCTTGGTTTTTGAATGCATCACTGGATTCTTGGAGATGTTAATTACACTTGTGTTATTACAAAACATAACAACAGGTTCTTTGATTTCTTGCTTCATACCTTCCAAAAATTGTTTGAACCACACAATGTTTGAGCAATTTACTACTACTACAACATATTTAGCCTCTGTTGTGGATTGAGATGTGCAATTCTACTTTTTGCTTGTCAAAGAAACCAACCTTTTTCCAAGAAAGAAAGCTCCTCCACTTGTACTCTTTCTATCATCAATATTTCCTACCCAATCTGCATCAGTGAACACCTTTAAATTTATATTTCCTCCAAGTTTATACCATAATCCATATTCTTTAGTTCCTTTTAAGTATCTCATGATCCTTTTGATTGCCATCATGTGATTTTCTTTTGGTTTTGCTAAGAATCTTGCTACAATTCTTACTGCAAGGGAAATGTTTGGTCTTGTGTGCACTACATATTGCAACTTTCCAATCATAGATCTATAAAATGTCTGATCCACTTCCTTTGATTCATCATCCTTGGTAAGTTTTAATCCAGTACACATAGGAGTCCCAATTGGTTTGCAATCTTCCATACCAAACTTTTTTAGTATCTTCTTGATGTATTTATATTGAGTGATGTAGATGCCATTCTTATTCTATTGAATTTGAAGACCAACAAAGAATTTGATTTCACCAAACATTGACATTTCAAATTCCTTGTTCATTTGTTCTAAAAATTCTTTACAAAGATCATCATTTGCTTTGAACAAAGTATCATTTACAAATATTTCTGCCAAACAATCTTATTATCTAATCCTTCCTTTTTGTACAAACTGATGTTTTCATTAGTTCTTTGAAAACCAATTTGAATAAGACAATTATGCAATCTTTCATACTATGCTTTAGGGGCTTGTTTCAGACCATATAATGTCTTATGCAATTTGTAGACCATGTCCTTCTTGTCTAGATCAACAAAACCTTTAGGTTGTTCAATGTAAACCTCTTCATCTAATATGCCATTGAGAAATGCTGACTTGCCATCCATTTGATAAACTTTGAATCCTTTGAATGTAGCATATGCAAGTAAGGTTTTGACTATTGGCATTAAGTTATTATTGCCATCAATGACAACACTTATCTGTATCAGTATAGCTAACGAGCTCATCACTCAGTCTACAATGTATACCGAGCATTCTGTGGTTACCTTGTACATTCATCACTTAAGCAATTTACATCGAGCCTCACAGTTCACACTGAGCATTCTAGTGTTAACCGAGCTAAGTATAGCTACCGAGTGAATGTGCGATCCAGCAGTGTCTACCGAGTTTACAATATCCACCTAGCTTTTTAGTGTTTACCGAGTGATGGAAGCATAATGCCTATCAAGTGATACAAGTACAGTGCCTACCGAGTGATGGAAGCACAGTGTCTACTGAGTGATGCAAGCACAGTTCTTACCGAGTAATGAAAGTATACTGTTTATTGAGTGAAAGCGAGTTAAATGAAGGATTCAGTTTTTACCGAGTGATACTATATCCAATGAGTCTTTAATGGTTACCGAGTTCAGAACTACATCAGGTGATTAGTATGGACCAAGCCTTCACTTCTATCAAGTGCATGACGATGCTGAGTAATGTAGTGGAGACCGAGTATCAGAAGGTCATCGAGTCAGTTTAGTGAACCCGAGTTATTTACTATTGGGTTGACTCAATAATGTTTTGTTCACTTGTGTTTTAGTTGACCTTTCAATTATAGTTATTGGGATGGTATATATGTAACATATTATATCATTTACAACAAGAGGAAGTATCAACCAAAAAATGTAAGGTTTTGAGAAGTGTAAATGCAAATCAACAGAAGAGCAAAATATTTAGCAAGGTTTACAAGGAGCAGTAATGATTCATCAGTCACAAGAGGTGATATATACTTCAAGGATCCAATCAGAAAATCAAGTTTGTAAGTAGATCCACTATTTCATCCTAACAAGTGAATCAGTTTTGTAAATCCTATAACAGGGTAGACTTAACAGTCTTTGTATAAATTTCTTAATAGAGTGCATACCTCAGTATGTTTGTAAATCCTCTAACCAGGTGGACCCAGCAGTCCTTTGTGCTACTAATAGGGAAAATCACTAGAAGTGGTCAATGTAAGCTTTAATAGGCCAACTTCATACTGTAGTAACAAAGTTTTGTGAGTATCATCCCCACCCTAGTTTTACTTTCTATTTGGAAGGTTTCTGGGTCACCAAATCTCTATGTACATGTGTTATGGATGTTTGATTTCTCAAATAATTAGTAGATTAGATGAATGAATGGTGAATAGTTAAAATACTGAATTGTTTAAAGTTTTGAAGTTGTTGATTCACCCCTCCCCTCTTAGTAACCTATCATATCTTGAATATTTCCAACAATTGGTATTAGAGCATTTTGGTTCTCAGGACAAAGCTTGACAGCTTGAGCAAAGATCAAGGACAATGGAGATATTTAGACTTGACAAAGCTATTGAAAATGAAAAGCTAGGTCTAGAAATGGCTATGACTCAACTCAAAGAAGCAAAGGAACATCTTTCTCAATCCCTAAAAAGAAGGAAGGAACTTGCAATAAAAATGAATGATCATCAGTATATTGAAGACCTTTCACCGTCAAGTAGTTCAGATGAAGCTAATGAGGCTATTAAGGAACTCCTAGCAAAGAATGGTTGTCTGCAGGAAGAAGTAAGAAAGCTTAAAAGAGAACAAGAAATCCAATCAATTAGGCTATGTGAAGTCTTGGAACAGAGAGACAAGGAAAATGAAGACTTAGAGGCAAGAAATAATCAATCACTTCAGCATGAAAATCTTGTAAATCAACTATCTAATGTAAATGAATAAATTATGAATCTGAGATTTGAAAATGAAAGCCTGAGGAATGATCTGATCACTAAAAGACAAATCAATGAAAGCTTTAAAAATGACTTGAGATGTGAAAGAAAAATCAATGAAATTTTGAAAAATGACCTAATCACTAAAAATAAAATCAATGAGATAATGATGAAATCTCAAGCAGACATGACTCAATTAAATCAGCAAAGTGAGCAAAATCTTCATAGACAAAAAGGCAAAGCTGGACTTGGTTACAAGGAAGAAGGTGAAACCTCCAAACAAGGTGCCCAAAGGAATCAAAGACCTACTTGTGATCACTGTGGTAAGCTAGGTCACACATCAAACAAGTGTTGGAGCAATGGAAAAGGGTAAATTGTCACAAGTGCAAGAAGTATGGTCACAAAGTATTCCAATGCAGATCCAAATCATTCAATCTAGTTGAAAAACTTGTTAAAGAAATCTTTGGATGGGATTAAAATGCCTGGTGTAGATGTCATTATTGTGGAGAATATGGACACATTGGCAAAGACTGCTCAAGGCATCACTTGAGGAAAAGAGACACAACAGTAAGATGTTATACATGTATAGAACTTGGTCATATAGCTAAAAATTGCATGAATATAGGAAGAGTTGAAGATGAAAAGAAAGCTAAAGCTAAAAACATTCAAAAGAAAATAAGGCAACAGTGGATTCCAAAATCTACCGAGCAAGATAGTTCAAGTGATGGCAATGTCACTCAAGAAGTGGGTGACTCCATCATTTCTAATTAGATTCATAAAGGATCTAGAACTATATCATCAAGCTATATCTAGAGTAGTTTCAAATGCAAGAAAGAAAAATGATCAAAATAGTATTCCAGATACGCAAAGATCATAGAAAGCATGTCTTTCACTCAGTTGCATCTACCGAGGAAAGTCAGTTGAAGACCTTACCGAACTAGGTCAAAAGTGACTAAAAGTTTTTGTTCAACCACCAAGTTGCAAGCTTCTACCAAGAAAATGAATGACATCTTGTCAAACACTTTATCATCTCATCTACCTTCATACCAAGCATTTATAAAAAAAATTTCATCAAAAGGGTAGAATTTGATTTCATTCTTCACTGCGACTTCAAAGCTGAGAAATTTCCATTTATTCCAAAGAAAATTCCAAGCAACTCCGAGCGATTTCAAGCAATTTTCAAAGCTAAAAATCTGTTCAAAATTTTATTACACTTATCGAGCAGCAATGGCATCTGGAAGTAGCAGTGGCACCAAGGCAAAAAGAGGTACAGAAATGTTAGTCAAAGGTGTGGAGTGGAAGGTGCCAAATTTCAAGCTAACTCTAGCAATCATAGAATCACTCAACTTGAATGGAGCTCAATCAACAATTCTACCTAAGGTACTTCTTATCAATGATATTCATACTCATTTTAGATTTTCTGTTCAAAAAATTGGAAACCTAGAGATGGACAATGCCCTAGGAGAAATGAGTGTAGATTGCTCTCTAAAACTTGAATACAAGCATCTTGAAACCAAAGGCTTGACTCATATCTTGCATATGCTAAGAAATTTCCAAACCAAGTGGATTAGGTATATTTTGAGTTGGGTACACAATGGGCAACTATGGCTAGAATAACCAGTGTTAATGACAAAGAAGATGATTTGCAAAATCACGGGTCTCCCTATGCTTAGCAAAGCAAGAACCATTGAAACGCTAGGTCAGGATGAGTTGCAGAAGGTAACCCTAGCCGAGTAGGATGGTAGAGGTTTGAAGGTTAACAGTGTATCAGATGTTGAACTAAGATTTGGCATTCATGTCATTGCCCACAAAATCTATAGCTCTAATCGACTAAACAATGTACCTTGTGAGGCTGTGGATTTGGCCTTCAAAATTGTAAAGAAGAACCTTGAATTTGACCTATCTAAATTATTGTTGAAACAATTAAACAAGAATATGGAGAGTATAAGGACTTCAAAGAATAATCCTTGCAAATTTGGCTCTCTATTAATCTGTTTATTTTTCTATGTTCAAAAATTATTTCCATCAAATGGAACAGTTCTATGGAGAAAAGACATTCCAATTTTGTATCAGATAAATGAGTTTGTAACAGAAATGGGTGAAAATTTTGATAGCATCATGGATAATTATTCTGAAGATTTTAAGGAAAGGATGAACAATAGGTTCCAGATTCCACCAAAATTGGTTGAAGATTACAGAGATGATGTATGCTTTATGGTTGACTGTGATAAGGTATACATTCAGGCAGTCAGACCCCGAGTTGCATGGGCGAAAACTCTTCCTTATGAGGTAAATATTGATGAAGCCAGGGAAATTCTAGAAGCACTAGTGAATGAGCCAGTAGACCCTAAGCAACCAATTTTTGGAACATATGATGAAGCAAAGGCTAGAATTAAACTTGAAATCAAGGTACCTCAGGCCATAAGCAAAGGCAAGAGGAAGATAGCCAAATTGAAAACTACAACAGGTCCTCTTATGCTTACTGAGGGAAAAGGTGAGGATGAAGAAGGTGATGAAGCAGAGGGAGAAAAAGAAAAAGAATAACATGAATCTAAAGAGGAACAACCAAAGAAGAAAGGTAAGGTAATTATTACCAAACCTAAGAAAAAGCCTACTACAGTATTTTCCAAAAGAACAAGAAAAGGCAAATAGGAACCTATACTTGTTAGACCTCCACCCACATTCAAGGAAAGACTTAAACAATTGGAAGAGGGAGCTGGCATCACAAATTTCAAAGCATTGAAATTTGAAAAAAGAACTAATGTCAAGAAAATGTAGATTGAGGAACTGGTACTTAATAAGATGGGTAAATGAAAATACTCCCTAGACCAGCTCACCTCTCAAATCTCAAAAGAACTATTGGAAAGATTGCAACTGAGATGGGAGTCAACCACCCAAATGGAAAAAGACATATATGAGCAATCTTTGAGGAATCTTCTATCGAGTCTCACTAGAGCAGAAATAAAGGTTGCAATGAAGAAACATGAAGGTAAAATGATGATTAGATTTCACACATGTTTGATTTTAATCAAAGACATTGAGCACATTGTAAACGATGCAACAAACATGTGGAAGAACATCTATCATTTGCAAAAGCCTAATGAAGATCTAGTTGAGATCAAGGATGATGATAGCAGTGATAGTGATGATTTTGATAGAACTCCATCCATCATAGTTACTTCAGGAGAGCTGTATGCACTTATAGAAGAAAAAGAGGAAGAAGACAAGGAGGAAGAAGCAAATGAGGAAGAAGATGATCCAGTCAAAATTGTAGCAGAAGTGACTACGTCCCTTCCTCACTCTCCACCAAATACTGTTAGATCCATTATGGAGACAACTTCTTCAAGTGAGATTGTGAGCACAATTGCCACATCAATTGCTCAATCTTCACCGGCCACCTCCTAGCTCCAGGTATCTGAAACAAATTTTCCAAGCACTTCATCTACCAAGCTTATTATTACTTCTTCAGCTACCAAGCGAGCCTCCTCAGCTCCTTCATCAACAATAAGTGTACCAGTAAGTTCCATAATTTTGTTTTCATCAGTTCCAACAAGTTCTACAGTTTTGTCAGCATTATCTTCATCTACTTTAAATCCAATTAGTTTAGATACTGCTATATTGAGTGTATCATCATTTTTGGGAAGTAGTCCAATTTTTTATCTGATTAATACTTCTATTGGCATTCAATCCTCAAGTCCTATCCCAGTTTTTACTTCTAGCCCTTCCATCTCCACTATTGCATCTATTCCTAAGGTCAAACTAGTCATCAAAGAAGTCAATCAAAAGCATCCATTAAGACTTCTGATCACTGGAAAGGAAATTACAGAAGATATTGACTTAGACACAGCGATAGTAATTCCAAAGATTGACTATGAAAATACTACCATTGAAGAGATGGGGTTAGCTAGTCAACTAATAGAGATGAAAGCTACACAAAAGTAGTTAAGGTCTGAAAGGGATAAGGAATACAGGATAATTGAGAATGCCAAGAATATAATTATAGATGCTATAGGTGTTGAAGTAGATTCTACTCAACACATTTTGATTCAATTAGAATATGCTATATAGAAATTCAATGATGATTCTTCTGGACAAGAAAAATTTATTGAGAAAGCTGAAAAGAAATTTGATAATAAGGTGCTAGGGCATATTGCTCAAAAGATAGCAATAAAGCAAGTTGAATTGTCAACATTTTTGGAAAATATTGAAAATTCTTTTAATAATGCAGCATCACTTTTTGCTAAACTTTGTGATGTTTCTAGATTCACCAAAGAAATAAAGGATAAGTTAAATAATATTGACATTGATATGCAATCAAGTGCCCCCAAGCTAAAGGTGGACTCCTCCGCAACCTCCCATCACACCAAGATCAGATATTTGGTAGATGTTTAGGTAGAATTATTGAGATAGGAAGCTAGGATCCGGTCACAACTCATAGACATCCAGAACATAATCCTTCCTATCATGGACACAATGTAAAAACATCTTGTACATTGCATAACATTGGTCCAAGATCAGAACTTCTTAGTGGCTGATCACTTGATCCAATTATTAGCAGAAGTTCAAATTTCACTCTCCACCTATCAAATTTTGTAGTAGACTTGGGATAGTACTTTTGCAGCCATTCTTAAGGTACATCAAGAATTTCTATCTCACTTTGGCGTAACCATATAAATTGTATATAAGCAGTCCTTTGGCATTATTGTCAAAAAGGGGGAGAGATTTAGAGATTCAAAGATTTAGTATAATAAATAAGGAGAGGTATCACTATAAGTGATAGGGGGAGTTAGCACACAATAAAGTTTGCATGTGTACATAAGTATATTTGTTTATGTAGTAGTTCTACAAAGATCAATTTTGAAAAATCTAAATTCATTCAGTCAGGCTGTGTACATATGTTTTGGCTTATAAGTATTTTAGTCACTAATGCCAAAGGGGGAGATTGTTGGTATTAAGTTATTATTTCCATTAGTGACAACACTTATCTGTATAAGTATAGCTATCAAGCTCATCACTTAGTCTACAATGTATACTGAGCATTCAGTGGTCACCTTATACATTCATCACTTAAGTTGTTTACACTGAGCCTCGTAGTTCACACCGAGCATCCTAGTGTTAACCAAGATGAGTATAGCTACCAAGTGAATGTGCAATCCAACAATGTCTATCAAGTTTATAGTGTTCACCTAGCTTTGCACTGTTTACCAAGTGATGGAAGCACAGTGCCTACCGAGTGATGAAAGCATAGTACCTACCGAGTGATGCAAGCGCAGTGCTTATCGAGTAATGAAAGTATAATGTTTACCAAGTGAAAGCAAGGTAAATGAAGGATTCAATTTTTACCGAGTGATACAATATCCATCTAGTCTTTAGTGGTTATCAAGTTCAGAACTACATCAGGTGATTAGTATGGACCGAGCCTTCACTTCTAGTGAGTGCATGATAATGTTGAGTAATGCAGTGGACGCCAAGTATCAAAAGGTCACCGAGTTAGTTTAGTAAACTCGATTTATTTACTATTGGGATGACTCAATAATGTTTTGTTCACTTGTGTTTTAGCTGACCTTGCAATTATAATTATTGGGATGGTATATATGTAATGTATTATATCATTTACAATTAGAGGAAGTATCAACTAGACATGTAAGTTTTTGAGAAGTGTAAATGTGAATCAGTAGAAGAGAAGAATATTTAGCAAGGTCTACAAGGAGCAGTAATGATTCATCAGTCAGAAGAGGTGATATATACTTCAAGGATCCAATTAGAAAATCAAGTTTGTAAGTAGATCCACTATTTCATCTTGATAGGTGAATCAATTTTGTAAATCCTTTAATAGGGTAGACTTAATAGTCTTTGTATAAATCTCCTAATAGAGTGCATACTTCAATATGTTTGTAAATCCTCTAACCAGGTGTACCTAGCAGTCCTTTATGCTCCTAATAGGGAAGATCACCAGAAGTGGTCAATGTAAGCCTTAATAGGCCAACTTCATATTGCAATAACGAAGTTTTGTGGGTATCATCCCCACCCTATTTTTACTTTCTATTTGGAAGGTTTCTGGGTCACCAAATCTCTATGTACATGTGTTATGGATGTTTGATTTCTCAAATAAGTAGCAGATTAGATGAATGAATGGTGAATGGTTAAAATACTGAATTGTTTAAAGTTTTGAAGTTACTGATTCACCCCTCCCCTCTCAGTAACCTATCATATCTTAAATATTTCCAACATCTGACACCTTCCAATCTTGCAATAGGAGCAAAAGTTTCTCCATAGTTTACACCTTCTTATTGAGAGTGTCCTTTGCATACTAGTCTAGCTTTGTTCCTTGATACCTTACCATCTTCATTTAGTTTGTTTCTAAACACCCATTTTTTTCTAGTCACATTTTTTTATTTGGGTCTAGGTGCAAGAGTCCATGTTTTTTTTTTCTCTATCTGTTCTATCTCTTCATTCATAGCTTCAATCCAACTTTCATTTTCTAGTACATCTTTGACATTTCTAGGTTCAAAATCAGCAAGTAAACAAGTTCCTTTCAACTTACTTCTTGTCATTGTTCCTTTTGATTTATCTCCAATGATCTGATCTAGTACATGATGCTTTCTAACATACTTGGATAACAAGGGCTACTTGCCTTCTAAATAACTTGCATTGTTATCCTTTTGTGTCTCAATTTCTAGTTGCTCAGGCTCAATAGATGCTATCTTAGTAGCTTCTATTTGCAACTCAAGTTCTTGCAGCTCGGTAGGTACTGACTCAGTTTGAGCTTCTTGTGACTCGGTTAATGAAGACTCTGGAGTTGAGGATTCCTGATTAATAGCTATACTTGGCATTGTATTAGGTTCCATGTAAAAAAATCTTTTGTAGTCTTCAGGTTCCTTTTTGTTTTCTTCTTCTATTCTTTCTACAAACTCATCAACTTTTACATGTGCACTTTCTATGACTTTGTGAATAGATAAGTTCAAACATCTATATGCTTTGCTTTTGCAATAGTATCCCAAAAATATTCCTTAATCACTTTTACATCAAATTTACCTTTTCTAAATTCTTTCAAAATGTAACATTTGCTTCCAAATACTTTTAGATAACTTACATTGGGTTTGTAGCCATACCACAACTCATAGGGTGTTTTGAATGAGTCATTTTTCAGTTGTACTCAATTCAAGGTATGAACTACAGTGTTGATAGCTTCCTTCCAGTATTTGATAGAAATGCCTTTCTCAATCATTAAGGTTCTTGCACAATTCATGATAGATATATTCCTTCTTTCTGCTATTCCATTTTGTTCAAGAGTTCTAGGTGCTGAAACCTATCTTTTGATTCCCCTTTCAATGCAAAAGTTATTGAACTCATGTAAAATGAATTCACCACCTCTATCAAACCTTAAGCATTTCAGTCTTTTGCCTGTTTCCTTTTCTACTCTAGCCAAATACCATTTGAACTTTTCAAATGCTTATGATTTCTCCCTTAGGTACATGACAATCATCATTCTTGAATAATCATTAACAAACAAAATGAAGAATTTTTCACCAGTATAACTTTCAATGCCAATAGGTCCACACAAATCAGTATGCACAATTTCTAGAACTTCTTCAGTCTGATAGTTCTTACTTTTAAAACTAGTCTTTCCCATTTTACCGATTTGACAATTCTTGTATAGACCAACCTTAGTTTCTTTATGTTAGGAATAAATCTTACTTTCCTAAATTTATTGATCTTTATCAAGTTGTCAAAGTTTACAAGACATAACCTCTTATGCCATAACCAACTTTCTTCAATTTGAGCAATGAAACATGAACATTCACCAAGTTCAAGATAAAATAAGTTACCTTTTGTTTGAGGGCCTGATCTAATCAGCTTTCATTTTCCATCCAACAATATTACTTTTCCATGCATAAATTCTACTTTGAATCCATTATTGAGTAGTTGTACCACACTCAACAAATTATGCTTTAGTCCTTCTACCCAATATGCATTATCACATACAAGTTCCTTGGTTAGTGAGATTCTTCCTTTTCCTCTTATACAAAAAGGATCATTGTTACCAAATCTTACACTATCACCATCATAGTCTTCAAAGTATTCAAACTTAGTTTTATCACTAGTCATGTGATTAGAACAACCACTATCTATGATCCATGTATCATTTCTTCTCATATGAGAAATGAGTGCCATTTCTTCATCATTATCAGATTCATCTTTCACAATAATGTAGACAATTTCATCTTCTTCTTCATCATCAGAATCATTAGATTCTTTAGCCATGAAATATGTTTTCTTACCTTTATCCTTGAATGATTTGAAGTCTTTCTTGCCATTTTACTTGTGACTTCTCTTCTCATCTTTGTTCTGCTTATTTGGGCACCTAGCTGCAATATGTCCAATTTTTTCACAAGAAAAGTAGATTAGAGGAACATTACCTTTGTATTTCCCTTTGCGTCTTGAATATTTTCTTACTAATAGAGCTTCAACAACCTCAAGATCATTTTTTGAACTTTGTTTTGATTCTTCATCACTATCTAATAGCAGATCCTTTATCTTTTTCCCTTTTTCTTTTAGTGAAAGCTTGGCTTCAAATGCTGATTCAATGTTCTTGACAACTGAAACATAATTGTCATAGTTGTCTAGCTCAAATGCACTCAATCTTCCAACTATGGCCTTTAAATTTATTTTATGATTTTCCTCACATCTTCTTTCTTGAATTGTAGAGACTTTGATTGCATGAATGGGAAGTAGAGTTCTAAGAACTGTACTTATAACTATCTCATCATTGATGTCTCCTCTAGATGCTTTGATTGCATTAACACATGCTTTAACCCTTTCAACATACTTTGCAATGTTTTCATCATCTCTCATCCTCATTTGATCAAATTGTCCTCTCAAACTTTCTACTTTAGCTCTTCTCACATTATCATCTCTTCCATAGATCTCTTTCAACTTGTTCCACATTACAAAGGTAGTTTTGCAATCCTTGACATTATCAAATTCTTCATAACTCAGAGTAGATGCTATATCTATCATCATGTTGTTGTCACTCTTCTTTTTAGCAATATCATTGAAAGATAATGTACCAAAAGGTTCTTCATATTTTTTATTGAGGTACTTTAGCCCTGTATCACCAATAGAAGCCAGATGAAGCCTCATCAATCCTTGCCATGCTAAGAAGTTGTCCCTATTAAGTCTTGGAATTTTCCTTTTGTCAGACATTCTGATCTTTAGCTTAGATCCTTGAAATCTTTTCCTATAAGCATCAAAAGCTCAGATACCAATTGATGAAATTAAAGGTAGAGTAATTGAGAGGGGGGGTGAATTAGTTACTTACAAAAATTAATCCACAGATCCCTTAGATGTTTTAAAGATCTAGTTACTATTGATACTCGATAAACATAACAAAAATCATGTAACTCAATAAATTAAACCGTTACTTATCTTCAAGCAAACATGCATGCAATTGAAAAGAAAATGAACACAAGAGACACCGGATTTAACATGGAAACCCAATATGGGAAAAACCACCAAGTAACTAGTCACCAATTTTTTACTCTTCTAAAGTGAGCCCTGTTAAGAGACAACCCTGTTAAAAATTACAATACACACTATTAGGTGTGACCCTATTAGAGAATTTAATCACCCTATTAGAAGTGGCCTTGCTAGAGGTCTTTAGAAAAATTCAACTAAACTATCACCTTGTTAGAGGATTTACAAAATAGTTGTTAAACCAACTCTGTTAAGAGATTTGAAATCACTATTACAATGGTTAGAAAGCAATAATGAATTGACCTAAACATGATGCAACTAAATTTTCTGACTACAGGTCTTTGTTTAGCATTATTAGATCCTCTTTGATCAAGTATAGCTTTGTTGCTCCTCAATGGTCTTTGATCATCCTTCAAATTCACTCACACAATAATTAGTCTTCATATCAAATTGATTCCACATACTTCAACTACACACTTAGAATTCACAACTTGACCTCTTAATTATACCATTCAGATTGTCAAGTTGGCCCATTTACATGTTACCAATAAATCATACATCAGTCAGCTACAAATATTACTCTAAAAAAAAAACATTATTTAATAAAATAATGAAATCCTTTACTGGCTGACCCTGCTCAGTAAATACTGCTTACAGAAATTTCCTAAGTTAACCTACTTGACTCAATTAACATTGTAATATCCATAAAATCCTTTGGCTACTGAGTTTACTCAGTAAGAACTTAATTCCTTCATGAGAGCTTGGTAAGAACTGCTTCTAGCACATTTCCTTTGATGACTGAGTGAGCTCGATAAGAATTGTTTCTACC
Source organism: Cupressus sempervirens (assembly GCA_028749045.1). Lineage (NCBI taxonomy): Eukaryota > Viridiplantae > Streptophyta > Pinopsida > Cupressales > Cupressaceae > Cupressus > Cupressus sempervirens. The sequence continues at coordinate 264,215,734 of CM053784.1, forward strand.
ACATTTCCTTTGAGGACTGAGTGAGCTTAGTAAGAACTATTTACTTAGTAGAAACTGCAAGTTTTCTTTACTAACTTCATAAGCTCGATAGATTCTGTGCTTTTTCCTTGTTGACCATCTGAGCTTGGTAGACTCTATTCTTTGCCTTGCTAACCTTCTGAGTTTGGTAGACTCTATCCTTTGCCTTGTTGACCTTATGAGCTCGGTAGACTCTATTTGATGACTGATATGACATTTGTGTGACATCAAAGACAACACACAATTGAACAATTGTATCCAACATAGAACCCCTCCAAAATTTCCCTCCAAAAGACTCAACAAGAGCCTTATTATACTCAACTAATCTACAAGTTGGCCCAACTCATTACAAATTAAATTAAATCCCTCACATTAAATATAGGTTTAGCCATAAGTCAGCTACAACACTAAATTAAATACCCATACAGAAATTAAATGCCAAAGTCAGCACATAGAAAACTTGTCACAAATAGAATCAAAATCAATACTGGCACTTGATACATACAATAACTCAGCACCCACTAAGTGCTATAGTAACTCAACACCAACTAAGTGCTACAATAACTTGGCATCAACTAAGTGCTATAGTAACTTGGTACTAACTAGAGCTAGAATAACTCAGCAGTAACTAAGCGCTAGAGTAACTCAGTACCAACTAGAGCTATGGTAACTCAAAATCTATTAGAGCTACACTAACTTGGCATCCACATGTGGAATGAGAAAAAATGAGTATGATAATAAGGCAACCTAGGATACTACTACATCAAACAACTGAGGCTGAAAAAAATTATTTTCTTGAATCATTGAGATGTTACAATTTGAGTTGAATCCAACTCAAATTGAGAAATCCATGAAGTAGCTTCAATAGGCCTATTCTTCCACTTCACCAAATATTCATAGTAATCTTTTCCTCTTGTGATCTTGCCAACTATCTAGTTTAATATCTATTCAACTTCTTCAATCTATTTCTTAGGATAATCTTTTGATACAACAACTTCATCATCTGACTCATTATACTTATATAAATCAGCAATATTGAATATAAGAGATATACCCATGTCATCAGGTAACTCAACTTCATTAGCATTACCACTATCAAAATTCTTCAAGATCTTACAAGGTCCAAATTTCTTCATCTTCATCTTATTATATTTTCCAATAGGAAATCTTTCTTTCTTAAATGAACCATCACCTCATCACCAACTTCAAAATCATGATGTCTTCTAGACTTATCATCATTCTCCTTATACTTCTGATTACTTTGTTCCAACCTCAACTTCACTTCCATATGCAAAGACTCCATAAAATCAACAAATTCTTCTCCTGCAATGCTTCTCTTTTCTTCACCAGCAACATCTCTCAAATTTGATATACCTCTAGGTTGCATTCCAGTAACAATCTCAAAAGGTGTTTTCCCTATACTCCTATTCATATAATTTTTATATGCAAACTCAACTTGTGCCAACACTACTTCCCAATTACTTGTCTTATATCCAACTAAACATCTCAGCAAATTACCCAGGCTTCTATTCACAACCTCTGTCTATCCATCTATCTGTGGATGGAATGTAGAACTAAACTTCAACTTAGTACCCATCTTCTTCCACAAAGTCTTCCAAAACTAACCAAAAAACATACTATCTCTATCAAAAATCATACTTCTTAGTATACCATGTAATCTCACAATCTCTTTAAAGAAAAGTTTAGCACCATGCTTTGCATTTGATGTCTTCTTATATGGTATGAAATGAGCCATCTTAGAAAATCTATCCACCACAAAAAATAAGGAATCATACCCCTTCACTGTCTTAGGTAATCCAAGAACAAAATCCATACTAATGTCACTCCAAGATTTCTCAAGAATAATAATAGGTGTATACAAACTAGTATTTTGACTTACCCCTTTTGCAATTTGACAAACTCCAAAACTCTTTAAAAAAAATTGAACATCCTGATACATTTGTGGCCAATAATACTTCTCTTTCAACAAGATCCATGTCTTATCAATTCCAAAATGTCTAGCCAATCTACCATTATGCTTTTCTTTAATCATATTCAACCTCAGAAAACTTCTAGGAATACACAATTGAATGTCTTTGAACAACATACCTTCTTGAATGAAATACTCATCATACTTTCTTATATGATCTATCAGATTTGGTGCTTTGCACTCTCTCCATGCCTCAAAAAAATTACGATTAGTATCATACAAGTCTTTCATTTCATCAAAACCAAGAACATCAACCTTCATTTTAGTCAACAAATAATGTCTTCAACTCAACGCATCAACAACTCTGTTAGTAACTCCAATCTTATGCTTGATAAAAAATGTGAAACTCTGCAAGTACTCAACTCACTTCATATGTCTCTAATTTAATTTTTGTTGACTTCCCAAGTATTTTAAAGCTTTATAATTAGTATACAACACAAACTCCTTAGGAATCAAATAATGTCTCCACTTCTTCAATGCTTGAATAATAGCATAACATTCTTGATCATACACAAAATACTTCCTTTTGGCATCATTCAACTTTTCACTAAAGAAAGCAATGGCTTTACCTTCTTGACTTAATATAGCTCCTATTGCATTACCACTCACATCACATTCAACTTGAAATACTTTGTTGAAATCAAGCAAAGCCAATACAGGTAATTCAAAAACCTTTTTGTTTCAAACTCTCAAAACTCTTATCAGCTCCATGTGTCCACTTGAATTCCTTTTTATCTCTCCTCATTTTCTTAGTCATAACATTACAAACAACACTTAAATTCTTTATAAGCTTTCTATAAAAACTAGCCAAACCATGAAATGATCTTACCTCACCCACATTCTTAGGTGTAGGCCATTTCAAAATTGCTTTAACCTTCTCAGGATCCATCTTCAGTCCATTAGCCAAAATCATAAATCCCAAATACACAATCTCCTCTTGCATAAAAGAACACTTTTTTCAGATTAGTCAGCAACATTTTCTTTTTCAACCTCTACAATACTTGTCTAATATGCTCAAGATGTTCTTCCTTAGTCTTACTAAATAATAGAATATCATCAAAATAAACAATAAAAAACTTACCCAAAAATCTTTTTAGAACTTCATTCATCAACCTCATGAAAGTACTAGGTGCATTAGTCAAACCAAAAGGCATACCCAACCATTCATACAAACCATCTTTTTCCTTGAAAGAAATCTTCCACTCATTTCCTTCTCTAATTCTGATCTGATGATAGCCACTCTTCAAATCAATCTTTGTAAAATACTTTGCTCCACTCAAACAATCTATTATGTCATCCAACCTCATCATAGAAAACCTATATTTCACTATTATCTTGTTAATATCTCTTGAATCAATACACATTCTCCATTCTTTTTAGGTGCTAATACAGTAGGTACAACATATGGACTAAAGCTTTCTCTAAACAAACCTTTTTTCAATAACTCATGCACTTGTCTATTAAGTTCTTCATTCTCTATAGGTGTCAATCTATATGGTGCTTTGTTTGGAAAACTAGCTCTAGAAATAAGATCCATACAATGACTTATATTTCTTATTAGAGGTAAACCATTAGGTATATCCTCTGCAACAATCTCTTTATACTCACTCAATAATTTAACAATTTCTTTTGGTACTTAGTCAATACTAGTAGTTGTCCCTCGGTCACCACTAACTGACACTCAATTAACACTATTTGTTGGTACTTGGTTACTATTGACACAACTCAGTTTCTTTGGAATTATAGCAAAACAAACTTGATTCTTTTTTGTTTCCTTTTGAAATTGTTTCCCATTAACCATGCAAATTTTTAAAGTAGTACAATTAACCTCAATTGGACTTTCAATTAAAGGAAACAATTTATTTTCTTCCAATTCACCCAAGGAGTATATTGATTCAATCTTCCATCACCCATAGCATATCTATCATATTTCCAAGGTCTACCCAACAAAATATGACAACAATAAGACATAATATCACACAAAACTTCATCAAAGTAATGTCCAATCTTACACTTCACAAGGCATTGCTCACTTACCAATATCTCATGCTCATCTTTGATCCATGAAACATGATAGGGTTTAGGATGCTTCAACCTTTGCAATTGTAACTTTGTAACCAACTCTTCTAATGTTAAATTTGTATAAATTCCACTATTAATGATCACTTTGCAACATTTTCTAGCCATCTTACATCTTGTTTTGAAAAGACTTCTCCTTATAATAGCTTCCTCATCACTTCCCTTATTACATAAGGTTCTTCTCACTGTCATATTTTCTCTAACCTTAGGTCCACTTGGTGAACCCTCATCATCTCCTTGAATCACAACATTTCTATTACCTTTCCCACTTTCAGAGGATCTACATTTAAAAGATCTATATCCCTCTTTACCACATCTGAAACAATTACCATGAAATCCACCTCTAGAATAAGAATTACCTCTTCTTTAGTAAGAATTAGTACCTCCTTGGTAAGGATTACCATTTTTTCATTCAATCTTTCCTTTTTCATCTTCTACTCAAATTTTCCTTTATCCTATACAAAATTGTCAGATCTGCCACCTTCACCATAAGATCTACCTCTACCTCTCTAGAATCTACCATATCTACCTCTTTGTATTTGTTCATACTTCTTTGTCAAAATCTCCTCAGCTTTCAAGGCATATTGGTATGCTTCTTCCACACTTTCCAACTTCACAAAACTTATTTCATCTTGTATTATAGATCTCAATCCATTGATGTACCTTGCAATTTCCTCAACATCATCATCCACATTTCAAGATTTGATGTCCAATCTATAGAATTTCTCAGTATACTCCTTCACACTCATGTCTCTTTGTCTCAAATTATGCATCTTTCTCAACAAGTTAACTTGGTAATCAACAAGAATGATTTTTTTCTTTACCTTGTTCACCGTCTTTTGCCAAGTTTTGATGTTCTCCTTTCCTCTCCTTTGTCTATTAATTTGCAAATGCTCACACCACAATGAAGCATGACCTTTTAAGCTTGTAACAATAATTTTCACCATCCTATTATTAGGAGTTTTTTCACACTCAAAGAACTTCTCCATATCAGAGATCCAATCCAGCACAACATTGGTATCCAATTTTCCATCATAAGGAACAACTTCTACAGTAGGCTTTGAATTTTCCCTAGACAATACTCTCAACAACCATGCTTCATCTTGGTCTTCTTTAGGTTCTAGATTAGGGTTTGGTGCTACTACTTCATCATCACTTACATCATCTAAATGTGTTGCTCTCCTCTGGTTTGTCTTCACAACATCTAATCTAGTTGTAGTTTGTTTCAATGTATCTAATATTGCATTATCAACATTTTCTCTACCTCAAACCATCTTTACAAATTAGGTTCCTACAAGATCGTAACCCTCTACAAGTTATACGTTAAATCTGTAGGTTTGCAACCCTACAACCCAATTCACTCAGGTTTCTACAAAATCTAATCACCACAAGGATGAACCAAGCTCTAATACCACCTAATGCAGGGAAGGAATGAATAACTAGGGCCAAAGGCTCACCCAGCTATCCAAACCACCTAGCAAGAGTTAACACAGTGGACACACAACACATGGAACAACAACCCAAAGAGGAAGAAGAGAAAACACTTGTTGATTTATCTAATAATCAGCATACATGCCTAACTATAAAGCCTTCTAGGTTACAACCATATACACAATATATTCAAAATCAAAGATTCAACATCAAATTCACCGCTCTAGATATATATGTGACAAACTTTCCAAACTTTTGTGTTTTGCTTCAAAATCCCTTCAAAACTGCCCTCCAAAAGACTCAACAAGACCCTTATTATACTCAACTAAGCCACAAGTCAACCCATATCATGAAAAATTAAATTAAATCCCTCACACTAAATATAGGTTGAGCAACAAGTCAACTACAACATTAAATTAAATACCCATACACAAATTAAATGCCAAAGTTGGTGCACAAAAAAATTGGCACAAACAAAACCACAATCAATACTAGCACTCGACACATACAATAACTTGACACCCACTAAGTGCTATAGTAACTCAACACCAACTAAGTGCTATAGTAACTTGACACCAACTAAGTGCTATAGTACCTCAACACCAAATAGAGCTACAATAACTTGGCACCAACTAGAGCTACAATAACGTGGCACCAACTAAGTGCTACAATAACTTGACACCAACTAGAGCTGTAGTAACTCGGCTTCCATTAGAGCTATAGTAACTCAGCATCCACATTTAGAATGAACAAACATGAGTACGATAACAAGGCAACCTAGGATGCTCCTACATCAGATTCCAAGGGCTATGCATACTATTTTTGCATAGATTTTCTTTCAAACCTGGATAAACATGGGCTAACTAAGGGTTTGTAAGCAGAACCATTATTTTTCTATCATAAATTTTTTGATTATCGACCTATTGTCGATCCATTCTATTTTAGCCAAGGAAAATAGTAGCAGTCATATGTTGCCCCCTGTTTTAGATACCTAGTTCTATACAACTCAAGAGGACTCAATCTAGACCATGGAGAGCATGTAAGGGAGGCCTTCTCTCCTATACAAGACAAATTTGATAGGGGTGTTGCTGCCAAGTACTCTCTTATGGATGTAGAACTTATGAGATGCTTCGAGAACAAATCTGAAGTTAACTTTTTATATCAATCTCTGAGTAAGAAAACTCTATTAACCCCTATGAAAATGTGCTCTAACCAATAAGAATTTAGTATTTAATGCACAAAAAAATATTTAAAAATAAATCATTATAAACCATAGAATATTACATATCAATTTTTGAAAGAAATCAATTGGGCCCCCTAGTGGGAACTTTAGTTCCCTCCCTATATAATAGGTAGGGACTAATAAAACTTTTTAAAGGATAATTAAATTGAGGGTTAAAGGTTTGAGTTTTGATTTAACTTTACTAATTCAAAGGTTTAAGTTAGAAATTTCATGTTTATGGTTTAAGGTTGAAGGTTGAAGGTTTACATTTGAAGTTTGAAGGTTGAAGGTTTAAGTTTGAAGTTTCATGTTTCATGTTTGAAAGTTGAAGTTTCAAGGTTAAGTTTGAAGTTTTAGATTTAATAGTTTAATAGTCTATTAAAATAAACATTAAATAATATAAAAAATAAACATTTTTAAAATATAAACTATAAAAAAATATATTGCATATAACATTACAAAAAAATAATGCTTTCAATTAATGAAAAATTTTAAACTATAATTTTAACCATTATATTAATAAAATAAAAATTAAATTAAAAAAGTAAACTCCTTCTTGATACTCAGTTGAATGCCCTCATTGTGCTCTCCTCTACTCTAGCTCGTAAGGGTATGTTTGTTTGGGGGAATTGAACTAGAATAGGAATTAACGAATCCCTATTTAAAATTATTTTTTAGTTTGGTACACAAAATCAAAATTAAGAATTGGAATTTGTACTTCCATTTTGGCACCTAAATGAGAATTTGAATTCTATCAAAATATGTGGAATTAGAATTTTCCATTTAGACTTTTTATATTTGATCAAAATTTCAAGTTTTCTTAACAGTGAAGCATTGGGAATGCTTTCCTATGGGAAAATCAAATTGTAAGTAATTATTTAAGAGAAAATGTCTATGTTTTAGCAATTCAAATCCTCACATATCCACTTTTGTAGATTTTCTTTGCATCCCGACACATATCAATAGGTTGATCTATAATATGCATGGGACTTGAAACAATAACATTTTTTATTATTCTTTTCATTTAACACCATTAAAACCTATGAAAAGGATAGAACAAAATTTCTCAACTCAAATAAATGAAATAAGGTATATCTTTTTGTAGTAGGCATTTTACATATAAGTAATTTATAATGGTTGTAGAATGCGTGGATTGCTATATGCAAATTTTAAAGGAAAACATCAAAGCTTTAAGGATTCTCAAAGATAATGGAAGGAATCAATAATTTAGAGGTGCATTACAAGTTGGGGTTCTGAAATGGTTAGATATGATTTTCCTATTTCCCAATTCTTTTGTTGGTCGTATGTACTCATAGACTTCATTAGATCTTACCCACATAACTCATATGACAATCCTACATTGAATTGCAAAGATCACACATGATCTCTATGACTTGAAAAGATCTAGGTCTTGATTTTGATTAGTCCTATTTGCAAAATCTTCCCAACAAGCCACATATTTATCTAGCCCCATTTCAATTTCAACTCAACTTCTAATTTTATTTTTTTAGAACCAAATAGATCTAGAATAAAAAATCAAGAATAAAAAATTCTAGTAGCCATACAGGCCCTACATGCTTAAATGAGGGGCTAAAAGAAGAATTTGGGGCATATATAATATCGAGGGTATTGAGTCCCACCTAGCTAAGTCCTCCTGGAGACATCACTACCAAATAGCTCCTATGTAAACTTGTGGAAAGGGATGGTTCACTTTATTAAGTTGTCCTAAATTACAACAATTGATTTTTCTTTTACCTTAGAGTAACTCTTTTCTTCATCATATTTTTGGCTCTTTTCATAAATACATGTAATCTTTGTATAGGGTCAAAAAATGACCAAAATATTAAGAATATAGATATTTAAAAATGGCACCTCAAATATGATTAGTTTTTTATGTGTTTAGTTGTAAATTTTTATTTTTATTTTTTGTTGATTAGATGGTAGTATTTTTGTCCCCATCCAAATTGATTCTTAACTCCAAATCTACAGCATTTCATTTGATTATATTTATATATTACCACTAAAAAATATCAACCTATTGGATGTCATTTCTATTTTAGTTATTACACCTCTAACTTTAATCTCTTTTGCATAATGAGGTGAATCGTAATTTATGGACTTCTAGGAAATAATATTTATTATATAAAACTTTAGAAACAAAATAAGTTAACAAAGAATGATCAAAATCAAGGGTAAGAGAAAGAAAATGAATATGAATTTCACGCAAGTCCTTTTTGAGGATTGAGACTTCTTTAGAATTAGGTGGTTGATTTTTAAAAACTGCGCACTAGATTAGGTTTGGTAGCCTGATCTATTTTGAAAAATCAGATGCCTAATTTATATGTATGGATCAGGATATCGAACCAAATTGAGCACTCAATTTTAAACAAATCATGCACCTAATTTGTTCAAAATTGGGCACTCGATTTGTAAAATCTTATAAATCAATTTTTGAGCATTTTTTAAATCATTTTTACTATTTCAATTTCAAGAGAGAGATATATGGAGATGAGAGTATAGTTTTGAGAGCCCTCCCGATCCCCTAGCTGATATTTTCACTATTTGATTTCTATTTATTTTATTTCATTGTTATCTATTTTTTTCTTTATTGGTAGCCTGATCTATTTTGAAAAATTGGATGCTTGATTTATGTGTATGGATTGGGATATCGAACCAAATCAAGCACTCAATTTTAAGAAAATTGTGCACCTAATTTGTAAAATCTTATAAATTGATTTTTGAGCATTTTAAAAATTATTTTTACTATTTCAATTTTGAGAGAGAGAGAGAGAGAGAGAGAGAGAGAGAGAGAGAGAGAGAGAGAGAGAGAGAGATATGGAGATGAGAGTACCATTTTGAGAGCCCTACCGACCCCCCCAACTGATATTTTCACTATTTGTTTTCTATTATTTTATTTCATTGTTATCTATTTTTTCTTTAAAATTAGGTCAATTTTATTTCTTTTTTGTTCATCATTATTAGTCTTATATTAGTAATTATATTTTTATTCTATTTACTTTAAATTTGTTGTTTTGACATCTTCAGTGTATAAAACATAGAATAGGTAAACTATAAACAAAAACATAAATCATAGGTTCTACTAGTACTGAAAACATAAACTTTAGGTTCAAAATCGAGAGCCTAATTTCTTCAAAATTGGGTGCCTGATTTGTAAAATCTTATAAACTAGCTTTTGAGCATTTTTTGTCATTTTCACTATTCAATTTTTTGATAGCAATATTTGGAGATGGGAGCCCAATTTTGAGAGCCCTACCAACCCCTTCATTTGATTTTTACTCTTCTAGGTATATCTATTTTTTTCTATTATTTTATTTCATGATTTTTTATTTTTTGAATAAAAATTAGGTCAATTTTATTGTTCTTTTGTTCATCATGATTACTTTTATATCAATAATTAGATTTTTATTGTATTTACTTGAATGTTTTTCTTAACAAGTTTAGTGTCTAAAATATAGAAAAGGTAAACTATTTAAACAAAAAAACATGTCATAGGTTCAACTAGTATTGAAAACATAAATATAGGTTCAATTTCAATTCAAAAACATAAAATGTAAGTAGAAAACATAAAAATTGGCATTAGGTAAAATAATAAAAATAAAACACATTAACATTAGGTAAAACAATTAAAAAAGTACTTCATCACGCAAAACACATCTAAGTTTGAATATTTTAAACTTAGAAAACCAAATAAATGTAAAAATTTGCATCCATATCCTATTGTCCTTGAGCTCCTCCCTTTCTCCCTCTTTTCATCCACATTCATCATTTTCAAAAAAGAGAGGGAGAAGAGAGAAAAAAGAGAGGGAGGAGAGAGAAAGGGAGGAGAGAGGAAAAACAAAGGGACGAAAGAGAAAAAAGACAAGGAGGATAGAGAAAGGAAGGAGAGAGGAAAAACAAAGGGAGGAAAGAGAAAAAAGAGAGGGAGAGAGAAAAAAGAGAGGGCATCCCTTTATTTTTCTTTCTCTCTCCTCCCCATATTTTTTCTCTCTCCTCTCTCGATTTTTCTCCCTCCCTCTCTTTTTTCTCTCTCTTCTCTCTCTTTTTCCCTTCTCCTCCCCATCTTTTCTCACTCTCCTCCCTCTCTTTCTTTCTCTCTCCTCCCTCTCTTTTCCCTCTCTCCTCCCTCACTTTTTTTCTCTCCTTCCTTTCTCTCTCCTCCCTACCTCTCTCCTCACTCTCTATTTCTCTCTCCTCCCTAGGACCTTTATTAGAAATGAACTTCTCATACAAGTCCATGTATAGAAATGAATACATTAATTTGTCAAAACCATTCATTAAGATAAAATTATCTTACAATATCTTTGTTTTTAAGTTAAACAATATATTAATGTTTCTTTAAACAATATTGATCAATAAACATATAATATTCATGTTTATTTAAATTTATGTTTATATGTTCATTTAATTATATAGTTAATTATAGTTTAATCTCCCTCCTTCCCATTTTGATATATTTGTACTTAAAAATGTATTAGATGTTTAGATGGTTTTAAAGATGTAATTATATTTATGTTTTAGATTTAAACATGAATTAAATAAAACTTTATCCTAGTTTGAACCCTAACCATAATCTAATCCTAACTAGAGTCATAGTACTAGTTTTACCCCTAACTAATACATAATCACAAACCCTTACCCTAATTCTAAAACTAATCCTAAGCCTCATATTAATAGTACTACATAATAACTTTGATTATAAAACTAACCCTAAACCTAAAATGTGTACAATTATATAATAATCCTACCATCATCTTTCCCTCTCCTCTATTTCTCTCTCCTACCATCATCTTTCTCTCTTCTCCCTTTCTATTTCTCTCTCCTATCATCATCTTCCTCTCTCATCCCTTCCTCTCTTTTTTCTCTGTCCTCCCTTTCTCTCCCCCTACTCTGTCTTTTCTCTCTCCTCCCTCTCTTTTTCCTCTCTTGTCCCTCTATTTTCCTCTCTCCTCCCCAGGACCTATATTAGTGATGAACTTATCATATAATTCCATGTATAGCAATGAATAAATTCACTTGTCATAATCATTCATTAAGATACATTTATCTTACAATCTCTTTTCTTTTAAACAAAATAATATATTGATGTTTCTTTAAACAATATTGATCAATAAGCATATACGATTGATGCTCATTTAAATTTATGTTTTAGATATTTATTTAATTATATAGTTAATTATAGTTTAATCTCTCTCCTCCCCTTTTTGATGTACTTTTAGTTAAAGATGTATTAAATATTTTGATGGTTTTAAAGATGTAATTATATTTTTTTTTTAGACTTAAAGATTAATCAAATATAGCTTTATACTAGTTTGAACCCTAACTAATACATAATCCCAAATACTTACTCTAATTCTATAACTAACCCTAAACCTCAAATGCATAGAGCCACATAATAAATTTGATTCTAAAACTAGTCCCATAAACCTAAAATGCATAGAACAATATAAAAATTCTAGTTATCTCTCCTCCCTTCCTCTTTGTCTCTCTTCAATTTCTCTCTCCCACCATCATCTTTCTCTCCTCCCTTCCTCTTTCTCTCTGATGCCATCATCTTTCCCTTTCATCACTTCCTCTTTCTCTCCTACCACCATGTTTCTCTCTCCTCCCATCCTCTTTCTCTCTCCTATCATTCTCTTTCTCTCTCCTAACATCATATTTCTCTCTCCTCTCTTTCTCTCCTCCCTTTCTCTCTCCTCTATTTCTCTCTCCTACTATCATTGTTCTATTAACCCGAAACCTCAAAGGCCTAACCAGATAAGAACATAAACTAATACCAACCGAGATGACAAAATAAGTTTCCACTTTTCAAATTAGTGCCAACCTAGATTTCTCTCCTCCCTTCCTCCCTTTCTCTCTCCCCCTTTCTCTTTCTCTCTCCTCTATTTCTTTCTCCTGTCATTCTTCTTCTAACCCTAAACCTCAAAGGCCTAACTAGATAATTACTTAAATTAGTACCAACCTAAATGACAAAATAGTTTTCTATTTTTCTTTCTCCTTCATTCCTCTCTCTCTTTCATCTATTAAGATATTTAAATAGTTTTAGCATTAAAGTTGTATTAGTAGTTAAATAAATGTATCAAGATGTTTAAATAATTTTAAAGACATGTAATTACATTTAGATTTTAATCTTTTTAATTAAATTGTAATTTTGTGAATTTTTATGTTGTATATATATATATATGTATGTATGTATGTATGTATGTATGTATGCAAATTATATTTCATGGATGACATATTTGGTGAGGACATGACCCCACCTCTACCTCCCTAACTACCTACCCTTGAGGAATTATGGGAGAGCATCAAGGTTTGCTTTAGTGGTGAATATTCACTGAATGACAAATCTCACTCATCAGGGACCTTGAATTTGGCAATTTTTTTGCACTTTGGCGGTGGTGACGTTACTTGTAATTTATGAAAATTGGGTCCTATGCTCAAACCAATCACTAATAATGATACATAATCATTTTTAGTTTGATATTGACTTCACCAAAGAAATCTAATCTTTCCACATGGTAAATTAAATATTTTTGCCCACAATTTCTAAGGCACACATTAACAGATGGTCACATTTGCAAATCTATGTTAAAACTTTAAGTCAAGTTATATTTAAACTACATAGATTTGACAAGTGTCTCTATCTTAGAGATTTTCTAAGGAACTTTTTATCCTTCTAAATTTGGGCCTAAAATAGATTATACTATGGACAAGTCTCATTATTTCAAAAAAAATCTCTAAAACTTGTTGTACTTTAACTTTTTAGCGCAAAATAGGATTTATACCATTTATTTAGGATCATCTAACAATCATTAAAAAGGGTTATTGTACTTTGGATGATACAAATTTATGATTTCTACGTATTTTTACTTTTGATCATGATTTTTTGAAATAATTAGAGATTCGCCATGATTTTATAAAATTTGTATACAATGGAAAACAATTGCCAATTAAATTTATTTTTTTCCTATTTTTAAAAAAAATTACCAATACAACCAATACAATTTTTTTCCCTAAAATAATTTTGGATTCACCATGATTTTATACATTTTTTCAAAGGGGGGTTTCTTAAATTTATCCATGGAGAGCATGAGGTGTAACATCTGTGAGCTCATGCAAGACATTGAGACCCTTAGGTGTGACCCATCAGCTACTTCACCTTGTAGATAGCATGAAAGGAATCACACACTCTGTACAAAACCTAGACTATGAGAAAGATAACTTTTGAGAATGGATGAAAGACATGTGTGTATTTTACTCCAATGCCATGTCTTATAAATAGGTCCATGACTTGAAAATAAATAAAGGTCATTTAGAATGATATTTTAAGACCCCAAAGATAGGTGAGGAGATAGTTGAGAATAAGTCTCATATCTCTATTAGATAGTGTACATATCCTTGGACATCAAAGCATTTTTGGGAGTGGTGGTGGATGCTATTTGACCATCCACCATACAATAATCATGAGCCCATGTACTTTCTTAAAAAAATATGGATAGAGTTTGAATTGGATTTAAAGCCCAATTATTTTAATAGGAACAATAATTTAAACATTTTTCAATGTAAAACTAATGGAGAAATATAGGAGATCATTAACAATTGACAAAGAATTTAATATCAAGTGCACATGGGAATAACTTTCAAATAGAAGTGAACTTGTATATTTTACACAACTAAAATCATATATTTAAAAAACTACCGAAGTCATATATTTAAAACAAGTGAAGTCATATATGTAAAACAATTTGTAGGACATAAATAGAAGTGAAGTAATTTTTTAAATGTTTACAACATGTTTCAATTCAAATAAAAGTTTGGATGAACATATTTGTTCAAATTCAGTCCTGCAAAAATTTTTAAAAATGAAATTGTTGAACTATTAGTAAAATCATAATTTTGTAAGTCATATGCATATAATGTAAATATGTTTAATGTACTCTTTACATGTGTAATTGCACAAGATGTTGTTTTTGGATCCATGATATCATCTAAATTTTTATAATTTATTCTTGAGACATGAATAAGAGGTATATAAAATTTAATTTACTATTGAAAACACGTACATATATTTATTATGTAAGTACATATGAAAATAGCACAAGAAAGAAAAAAACTTACATGTGTATATTTTGTAGTCCACCTACTATACCATCTGCATCCTATATCTTTTGCAATGCATCTATGATTTCCTCATGTTGTTCCATTGAAATTTTCCATAGTACCTTATTTCAGGTCTCCATTTATATCTTTATAATTTGATATTTCTTGCCACAACGAAATGAAAATATTTTAAAATATTATTTTCTAATTGGTAGCCTTCAAATGTTGGTAAACCATTTCTTCTTGTTAGGTGTAGCGGGGTGGAAGATAGAATGACGCGCCCATTTAAATACTCAAAACCATCATCATCTACTTGATGACATATCAATTTTTTCTTAGGTTCCACACATCTAGCTAGCTAGTATTTAGTTTGTTCATCATTATCATTAGTTGTAATAACATCATTAATACATTTCTAGAAGATAAGATAAAGCACACATGCATGTACTTGAATTATATTAATGACATATTTAAATAATATAAATTGAAGCATAATCACAATAAATTTAATTAAATTGTACATACCAGGTTGTATGAGGTCTCAAACATGACCATAGTCTTCTGATGCAAATGTAACATTCGGGCCTTCATTTACTATATCATCTTAAATATGTGTAGTTGATATAATCCAAATGTTAGAATCTAAAATCCTAAACAAATTCCATTGACCTAACCTACTAATTGTATCACAATCATATCTTGCAAGGATATTCTTCTCTTCAACTAGCTAGAAGAAAGATCTAATTGTAGAGGTATGACTTGATCCTATGTATAAATATTTGTTACACCATTCCGCAATGTCATGTGCATTTTTTATTTATCTTTTTCCCCAAATTCTAATTGCTCTCTGATAGGGCTCTCTCCATGCATTCGCCAATATCATCGTGTTCTCCTTTACCATGTTGATTAAAAAAAAAACTTCACATATAATGGATATTAGTTTTACTATGTGTCCTACTCAACCAATATAACATTCTTGAATTCTTGAATTGTCCTATACAATTATCTGACCACATTAGATATTGTGTCATTTGAATTTGTCTCTCTTAAATTATCATAAAAGTCCTAGATGCAATACTAGACAAACTCAAATGAATGAATTTTATTATCACTCACATAGAAATGGTACTCTCCTAATATTGTTTATCCTCTTCTATATTATCAGGTGCATGCCTATAAACTATATGAAAAAAAAATTCTTCTTTCACTAAATTGTAATATTGTGATTGTATGTCATCTTGGGGTGCAATTGTGTAGTTCTCTACAAAGTCAATGAGTGAAAGTATACTACCAATTAGAAACTTATTCTTCCATATGTGGAATTTCCCATCACATCATCTAGTAATTAAAAGTGTTTAATAAATTTTGGTATGATTGCACTCTTAAACCCATCCATAAATTCATGGAAACTAATTTTTTCTATAACTAGATCAACCTTCTTCCAACTTTCCCATCCTTCAATGAATATTGAATAGTTTTGAATATTTTGACATTGATTAATTATTGTCCAAAAGAAGTCAAATAATTTTCATGCAAACATTCATGTAACAAAGAAAGATTTCTACATGGATCACATGTACCAAAAAGACATGCATTGAAAAGAAAATATTGCTTATTAGATTTCTTACAAAACAAACTTGATATGAAATCCTTTATAGTTTGAGGTGGTATTTTTATGCCACATTCCTACAAGATTTCTTTACTATGCATGGTACTATGTATAGTTCAAAATACATCATAATGGTAATGGAATTGAACATGAATTTTACAACAACATATGACTCTTTCCTTGTTAATCCTTACATACCATAGTTTACACTTTTGAAAAGATCTTTGGCTAGTACTAGTAGTTAACAGCTTATTATCTTCTTCTTTTTTTTGATTAATTGAGTTTGTGTCATGTCCAAAAGGTGTTTAGGATGTGGATCATGTATTTTTTAGCTAACTCTCAATTTAAGAACATTTCTTGAATTAGGTGATAATCTTGTATTATCATGCAAAAAAAATATCAAACTTTTGACTCCACTAGTAAGTTTCATATTTGATATCATGAGTCTACCACTAGAAGTACACTAACTATTTGTTGGATCGCATTCAAACTTAACCCTTCTCTTTACAACTCTTTTTGAAGTTTTATGACTCATATTAAGATATCCACTTATGTTACTAATCAATATTTTGTTATAAGTTGATTTGTTGACTAAAACTATTGTTATTGCTCATCATATTGGATTCTTATCTTTAGATAAAATTTACTTTCAAATAGCATTAATGATATTGGCAATAGTAGATAGAACTTTTTTTAAAGATTGATTTTTATTCTTGGGTTTTGCATACAAATTTATCATTTTCATCACTTTTTGCATTTTCAACATTTTAATTCATTCCAATATTAATTGACATTGACATTGAAATTTATTATTATAAAAAATTATCTATATAATCTATTAGCAAGTGTCCTAATTTGTCATGCCAAAAAACAGGGGTGAAAACACACCAACATTTTTTATTTTATTTTTTTGAATTAATAACTAAGCTTAATGCATACCAACATCAGGTACATTGCAAAAAGATGATGACATGAAAAGTTAGGGTCAAATCACAAGGTTTAGGAAACAATTAAATTTCAATTATGTTTCATGTGGATGTAGAGTCGGTATCAAAACATATTCCACTAGTTTGAAACCATAAGTTCTAGTACTACACGAACACTTAGTCTCGGTTGATTAAGTCGATTCATTAAACTATAGTTTATTGTTTACTATGGTATGACATCAAGTTCAAGAATAATTTAGGGTTTCCATGTTCTCAAGTTGACTTTGATACTATCCCTTATTACACTATACTAGGTCAATCACTAGTATAATATAATACTACATTTACAAAGTTAATCTATCAATATATACTAATACTTGATTCTGATTATTATCATAACCTATTTAGAACTAACAAAAAAATCAATATTTACCATAAAACTATCTGTGACATCTAACTTATCTTCTATGATAACTTGACTCATCTTATCAAGTTATCTAGTCAATTCTAACTTATAGCACATCCTAACCTTTAATAATAAACTTTTGACTAACAATATTTCAGGTAGAAATTCTAGTAAAATTTAGGTGCATAACTTCTAATACTAATTTCATCACATAAATTATTAAGATCCAAAGAAATAATACTAAACATTAAATTTCTAACTTAAACCATTTCATTCCTACCCATTACTTATCTACTCAAATAATGCTATCTATTAACAACTATTATTATCCCCTAACATAAAATTTTAATTCCCTAAATATAATTATAAATATCACCCATGACACTAAACTCTTTTCCATTATATCTTATACATATTTATTAATTTAAAAAGAAATACTAATCACCATGAAGCACTAACCTAAACACTCTTGAATCCCTACCTAACTACTCATTATAACTATAACAAGCTCAGTAATTATATACAACTTACCACTGTAAATATTTAAAACAATCCTATTATTAAACATAAAATGCACCTAAACCTTTAATAATAAATTTCTAATATACCCCATGACACTTTATTCACCAAATAAAAAAAACTAAACATTAAAATAAATCAACTAATACTAACCTAAACCAATACTAATCTCAAACTATTCCCTAAAACTCTACACAAGACAATTGGGCCACTTGGCCACTAGATAGTCCAACTCCTAAGGCCAACAGTGGTGTTACCGAAGAAGAGAATACTTCCTTAAGGTCTAACATTGTACCAAGGGAATAAGGTATGAATGGGGGAATTAGAAGTAAAGAGGGTTTGGGAAAGAGGGTTGTCCTACCGACTCAAATGCCTTCCAAACTAGGAAAAAAATAAAAATGAATGCCCAATTCATCGTAGCTCATAAGTCAACATGGGTGTTAGGATTTGCATGCATTTGGGTGGAGGTAAGAACCTTGAGTGGGGATTTGAGTGCTAGTTCACAAGGAGGAGACTTGAGGGTAGTGTTAGGGAAAGTACCCACCAAACAACACCCACTCTCATGAGTTCCTATTAAATGTCTATTTTTCTTGCCCAGACTTATGTTAATAAGAGCAATGTGTGATTGGGAAGGTAGGGGAAAGTGGGGTCCATTTGATGTCCCATCCCTTTTCCCACTTTCCAACACTAGCACATTAAATAGAATGATAGGGATAATGACTATCATAATAAATATATATATGTATACACACACACACACACACACATACACAACATATACATATACATATACATATGTGTGTGTGTGTGTGTGTGTGTGTGTGTGTAAGTTCTCTTCCTTGCTATATATTGCCTTTAATATCAATGTTATTTTTTAGTTTAGTGGGATTTTATATTCCCACTAAACTAACAAATAACATTGATATTAAAGGTAATATATAGAAAGGAAGAGAACTTACACACACACACACACACACACACACACACACACACAGATATATCTGTATGTGTGTAAATTCTCTTCCTTGCTATATATTGCCTTTAATATCAATGTTATTTGTTAGTTTAGTGGGATTTAATGTTATTCTCTCAATGCCTTCTTAGGCATTACAACATAGCTTCTTTAATGTATTTACTTAATCCATTTGATTCTAATGGTTAAAGCTAGACAAAAGTAACTCTACACACATGATATCCATTTCTTCAATTTATGAATTCTATTAAATTTGATAGCTAAGTTAGGTACTTTATTGACATGCAATGAATAAAATCTTATAAGGTTTATTGATATGATTTTTTATTAAGTAATTTTTTCATGCACAATCTTTCACTACAATATTGAAATCTATAATTCAATATCAACTTTACTCCTAATACATCTTGTTTACAACCTAATCAAGGCTTCCTTGTTCATTGCATGCACTAAATTTTTTAATAGAATGGAATCTTAAACTTTGTTACATTGTCATTGAACTATCTTCATGATATTTTTAACTTTTCTTTCATTTCTACTACTACACAAGGAGAGAGGTTGAGTCAATAATTTACAATCAATGATATCAAAAGTGCATTTTCATTTCAACTTTTAGATTCATACAATGAAATAAGTTATACAAATGGAGTGGAAACTTTCACTCCCTCATTACAATACATGGAGAAAATAAAGATAAGAAATGGAGTAAACTCTCCAACATCACACTTTCTCATGAAAATCATGAAATCCTTTCTTCACAAGGCTCCAATAAGTAGTTCAAAGACCCCCAAGCTATCCAAAAAGGGTCCACAACACCTATAAATAAGATTTAGATATACCATGCAGAGCTCACCTCTCATCCTAGGTCTCAAGGAGACCACCCACCTATCTTGGAGAAACCATAGCCAACCAGGTGACAATCAAGTCAAATCCACAATGACATAAGAACAATAATAACACCCATCCCAAGGTACACACAATGAGATTCACCTCAAACCCATGAAAAAGGGGTGAAGTTGGACTACCATGTAAGAGATTTCAAATGTAAAACATAAAAGAAACATGTCTTTTCCAAGGGTAGAATTCACATACAATTTCCATACTTTCTTCTCCTTATCTCCCCCAAAAAAAGATCAATAAAATTGGTATGAAAGGGCCCATACACCTTGAATTTCTTCTATCTTCTCTCCATGACAAGAGACTCTACACTTCCATGGAGTCAAACTAACCCCTTCCCCATACTTGGATACATCTTCCATATCCAAGGGTGTGTAATGCCATTGCACCATTTACAAAACCCTAATACAAAAATCCAAAGATGAAAAAAACAATAATGAAATCAAAGATAAAAAATCCCATACACTTACATTACAACATCACAAAATAAATGAACCACACATGCAAGATAATACAATCACATACTAATCTATTTGCAAACAAGAACAAGAATTCCATGGCAATGTAGGTGACCAAACTTCACAAGTGTTATCATAAACTAATGTTTGAGAAGAGCCTAAACCCTTTTTCTTTCTCCAAATCCAAAACCCTAATGTCTCTAAAAGTAGAGAGTGGATGAAAATTCTCTAACCCCTCCATATAATTCTACCCACCTATTAGCATTAAAATCATAATTGACCTTTAGTCATTTTTCTTTCACTTGTCACCTATCATAAATGCAAGATTGGAAAGGAGTGTGGTTTTGGGGAAAGTTAAGGGGCTCACTCAATTTTTGAAACATGTGGTAAATGAGATATTAAAATGGTCACCATGTCCACTAAGGGGTTCTATTAGTGTTATAAATGTCCCTAACCCATGCCCCTAACACTTAGAAACTTTGATTTTACTAAAATTGGCCCCTAGTGTAATACCCCAAAATTGGCTTATTACCACGATCACCAATTCTGGTCTATTTCTGATTGATTCTAAAGTCCTATGTCACTAGGCAATTATTATTCTACTACTCGCTACTTGACTTAATTGTCAAATGCAGAAAACCTAAATCTACATTCATCATACTCTTTATTTAATTCCTAAAGTATTGATTCATATTAGTCACATTAAACCTATTGATTACAATTTAATTTAATTTAAAGTATTTACACTTTAATTAAATTAAATTATGTCCTAAGGCTAATGTACTGAGGAATTAAATCAATTTAATTCTATTTCTAATTAATTAAGAAAAGTTATTTAATTAAATAGGAAGTCATTCCTAATTAATTAAATGAAGTTATTTAATTAAATAGAAAAGTATCTCTAATTAATTAAATGGAATTATTTAATTAAATAGAAAAGTTATTTATGAGAGCATATCTCATTTTATTAAATTAAATATCTCTCTAAAATCTCTCTTCAGTTCAAAAAAGGGAAATTCCTAGTTCACTACCGATCAAATTGGAAATGACTCAAATCACTTACTTTGACACTCAGTTGACTAAGTCTTACACTCAGATCTGAGCTAGTTAACTCCCTTTGATTTGGGAATCTTCCTTTATGATTGAACTTCATCTTCAATCTTGACTATTGATTGAAATCGATCTCAACCGTCAGAGGTTTCTGGGAAAGTCTATTTAAGAGACCCTCATTTCTTCATTTTAGAGGATGAATTAGAATTTGCATTGAATTGCTGCCAAATTGCATACTCATTTAAGCTTATTACATTCCCATATATTTTCATTGTTAGCTTAATTCAAATCTAGATCTAATATGCATACATCTTTAGCATAGTTTCTTTTATATGTTCTTAGACTAGTTTGCATATCTCATTTTTAGATTAATTTGCATATTCACATAGAATAGTTGCATCTTATTTTCAAATCTTTCATTCTTAGAGGGTCTGGTTGCCTACACCTCAAATTTGAGGATATTAATGGGCAAAATCCCTTTAGATAGAAGGCAATAGGTTGGCTTGTTTGGTGATTTTCGGATGGACAATCCAATATTCATTCTGATATGAATCCTCATATAAAGACCATGTTGAAGTGGGTGTGTGAAGCGTAAGGCCACATTTCGCAAATACATTTTTGGTGCCCACCATGGGGCCAAGAAAATCAATTTCTCTGGCCGTACTCTACATTTTTAAAATCATTTTTGTGTTCTCTGTTCGTATGATTCTGTACAGGTTCTGATTCTTTGCATGAGATTGTTTATTTTTGCATGAAGATTCTGAATCTTCATGTGAAGATTCTCTATGTGTCGTGTGAGAAAGTTCCTGAGCACGTGAAACTTTTTGTGGCACTTGTTTCTTCGCGTGAGTCATAAATAAATTTTGCACGAGCCAAAAATAGTTTTGCATGGCTCTATCAGAGATCTCGCACGAGATCTTGTACAACAGCTTTAATTTTGAGCTTTTTTTTTTTGATATACAAATTATCTGATTTCACTAACGTGGATTTTTTTTTTTTATTAGACTGTAGGAATCGGGTGTAGCACGGCCCCCCCCCATAAACTGCAGTGCACTGGGTAAACTTTTTAACGTGATCTGTAGCACTGGCGCGACCTGCCTACTGGCACCATGAAGACGAGGGAGACTAGAACCCATGACCAACCCCCTGCAATAGGGAAGATTTAGCCAACTGAGCTAGGGCCCCTGCCCTTCACTAAAGAATTTTATTTTGAATCTATTTCTCTGATTTCTTGCAGGTTAACTATTTTTTGCAAGATGTTTTCCAAAGATTCCTTTTGAAAATCCACTTGAAAATGGATTAACAATTTGATTGCAAGACGATTGTTGAAGATATGCTTGTCAAAGATCAATATTTTAAAACTCACAAAATAAAGTGTGTCTTCTCTTATTACTTTCAAAACTAGTCTAATTAGGGGCTTGTGAACTTCCTAGGGTGCAAGACAGAAGAATAGAGGAATATGCTCTTCACTTCTTGGAGGTCATGACCAAGAGTGAATCAGAAACCTAGACACTTTCGAAAGATGGCATTCTGAAGAAGGCAATCAGCTTGGTGGTTCTCCAAAGCTTGTTCTCTTTTATGATAAGAAAATGATTTCCTTTAAGGGAATCAAAATCTTTAAGGAAGAATGAGCTTGGATTGATTAAGCCAAGTTGGTAATTAACTTGTTTTGTATGTTTGGGCAAGGAAATAAGGTAGAGGATTATGCTCTTTCCCCTTGAGGGAAATTAGAAACTCAGACCCTTAGATCTAAACCACCAATCCGTGTCTATCTTTTAGAGGGCCTGTCGGAGTGATCCAACCTCTAGGAATGACCCAAGTGAGCACACTCCTTTTGCTAAAGATTCCAACTCACTATAATCAAGATGCTTTGTAGAGTGAAAGACTCCAAAGCTAGATTAATTTCTTCCCCTTGATTCTTGATATTGCATATCAAGGGGAGGCTCTATCTATGCACTGGTCGACACTGGCCCCTGGCTTGCTAAGCAAGTAGTGTGCACTTTCAGATGCTAGTGTGGGCTGCTGGCCTCAACTTTGCTTGCGAAGCAACTAGGGATTAATTCAAATAGAAGCCAAGTAAAAACCTCTTAGTTAGAAGCCACCTAGTTCACCTCTGAAAGGAGGTATAATCTTTGTGCAAGGAGGGGGAAGAATCTCTCTTGTAGAACTCACCATAGGCATGCTACTAGATGTTTGAAGGTGGTATACACACTCGTCCCTTGCCACAAGGGCACTTGTTCAGCATATACTATTGAGTCTTTTGAATATACCAAAAACAAGGGTGTCCTCTAGGGGGTGACACAATTGTGCGAGGTACATGCATGACCATAAGATGTGGGAAAAAGGTTTTTCCTTCTCTACCAATTTTTATTTCTAGAGATAAAGCATGTTTTTTATCCAGTCATCAACAAAGTCCAAATCAGTTATGACAAACAAAGGTCAAGACTCCCCTATCTTGTCAAGTTTCTTTGTCCTCGACAGGACTGTTTTCAACTACTACTTGCTTCCTACTGTCTTGTTTAAACACTTTTCTTGGATTGAAAACTTGAAACTTTGTCCAAACGTCTTGTGAGGTCAATGTTATTGTCTATCCAATTGAACCTGTCTCAAAAATCTATCTACTCTATCATAAAGTCCAAAAATCTTGTCAAAATCAATCACTATTGTAAAACCGGTCTACCTTCTCGCGAGAAATTTTTTTCAATCTTGTGCAAAATCATTTTGTTCTTGCGCGAAATCATTTTGTACTCATGTGAAATTAAATTTTTGTCATGAGTCTTTGTGTGACCCTCTGAACTTCCTCACATGAAATTAAACTACTGTCATGAGTCTTCACGTGACCCTCTAAACTTCCGTGTGTGAAATTAAACAATTGTCATTGACCTTCACGCAATCTTGGAAACTTCTTCGCGCGACTCAGAAAACTTTCTCGTGTGGCCTATATAGGTTTTTTGCGTGAAATCTTGTGTTAGCATTTCCACTTTTTGATTATTTTTAGATGTTTACGCTCTGCACACTACCCTTTTTTGCATCTTTTTGTCACTTTCTATCTATGAACAATCCTAAAATAGTGGCACTTTACTTAGCTGAAGACTTGTATCTTGCACTTTGACTAGTCTCGTCTCATAAGTTATTTTTTGTCCTCGTCTTGATGCTTGTCATACTTTATGTCACATTAATTAAAATCTCTAGCTATTCTAGCCTTTAAATCAAACCATTTGTGCCTTAGTGAAAAACATTCTTACTATTATCTTGTCCTTTTTGAGACTCAGGCTTAGTGTAGTCCTTGTCTAGGTTGTAGCTTCTTGCCCTTGTCTATGATTGTCGCAACCAAAAGTGGTAACATTTTTTATCCACGTAAACTTAGACGTGGTCATACTAGGGGTCATAATCATGATAGAGGTCATTTACCTTTCATTACACAATCTGTATCTACTTCAGCTAGTGAGGCATCTTCACGATCCCCCTCACCTACCAGGTCACCTCGAATTCAACAAACATTTTCCATAAATTTGCAACAAATTAGGAATCCTTTGTACCAAGAGGATACTAAGATAGGTAGAGGTCCTACATTACTAAACATGATGTTTTATCCTTTTTTCAGAGGATCTTTTGAAATACAACACACTAAAGCTGAACACATTCCTATAATGACTAATCGTGAACCTGAACATGGTAGTTATAGTCGACATCAAGAACCACCAAGGAATGATAAAGAAAAAGAGAAAGACCATGACATTGATGAGGAACAGGAAGAAGTAGAAATCCTCCCTAAACACATAGCAAAATGTCAAAGAGACAAAAACTTTCAAAAGGTCATGGGAATCCTACTCAATGAAGAGAAAGAAAAGTGCTTTCTCAAACTTGCCCAAGAGGGAGCTAAACTACCCTCTCATTTCAATGTGGAAACCATTATCATGCTTGAAGAAGAAATTGAGACTTCTAAACTCCAAAAACAACTAAAAATTATGCAAGACCAATTGGCTCAGATGATGCATGAGAAAGAGAAACCCATGAAAACATACACATTAGATGCTCTTTGTCCAATTCCTTTTGATAAAAGCATAAACATGCCACCTTTTCCCAAAGGCATAGAGCTACCCAAATATGACAAGTACTTTGGTACTACTGATCCCCAAGATCACTTGCGAGAATTTGGTGCTTTGTCTATGGAGTTTATACATGATCAAACCTACCTCATGCATTTATTCCCTAGAAGCCTCGGTGTTTAGGCTTTGGAGTGGTTCTCACATTTACCTCTTAGTATCAAGATGTTTGACAAAATTGCCCATCTCTTTGTTCAGCAATATTCTCATAACATTCAACACTCTATCAATATTCAATATCTATGCAACCTTAAACAGAAAGCTGGAGAACCTTTTCTCACATTCCTCCAATGGTGGAGACAACTGTACACCAAGTATTCTCGTAAAATTCCAAAAATGGAGAAGCTTGACATTTTCACTAATAACCTCCAATCTGATTTTGGATATAGAGTCCAACTACAAGGCCCATGTACCTTTAAAGATGTGATCACATAGGCTATCCATATCAAGGAATTTATGATCAAGAAAGGTGAACTCACTCTTCAAAGAGACATAAAACAAGGTTCCACTTTCAACAGGGATAAAACCAAACATGTCAACAAGAACCGAGAAATCATACACGATGGAGTTGTTGACAATGTCACTCCCAAACCTACTAAAATGACATTTAATCTCACAGAAAGCCTCAAAGCGGCCAAAAATACTGAGAAATCTCGTCTTGACAACAAAACATCTAGGAACAAACCAAGAAACTCTTGGACAACACGCCCCAAACAAGAGTATACACCTTTGGGAGAACCTTTGGATGTGGCTTACGAAACATTGCTACAACATAAGCTTATTTCACCAATGGACAACCCTCATCCCTATGATCCACAACCACGTCCACCATGGTGGAATGAGACCTCATTCTATGAGTATCACCAAAACATAGGACACAAAACTAGCAATTGTATAAACTTGTGCCATAAATTCTATGACATGATTGATGCTGGTGATCTTGTGGTAGATGGACATAACAAAAACTTGGATCACAAGGCATTCAAAGAACCTTTCCTAGCTTATGAAAAAGGAGAGACTTCGAAACCACAACCCTACAACAAGGTCAACTATACATATTCCAATGATGACAATGTCATTCACATGGTTGAACTTGGAGATTCTGAACACTGTGACATTATTACCATTAAGGGCAAGCAAGATAATGACAAACCCAAGACACCATTTGTCTTTAGGGGCCCTACTTCCAATGAAATGGATAATACACCTTCACAACACTGCACTAATGATTTCACTCGCTCGTGCACCAAGTTGGTACTCAAAGGCCCTATACCTCCTACTTTAGATCTTGAACAACACAGAGACAAAGCCCTTGCTGGTCCATCTGGCAAAGGTGCAAAACCCACAACAAACTTGATCACAACTAGTTATAGTATTCTTGATCAGTTGAAACGAACTTATGCTCAGATTTCCATCTTTGAGCTACTTAAAATCTCGTGTGCTCACACGGAGATTTTGGATAAATCCCTCGCTTAGGCAAATATTCCTCAAGATCTTGATCTTGAGAAATTCCAATCCATGGTGGGTCACCTGACCTCACCATATCTTATGACTTCTTCTAAGGAAGATGACAACTCGCTGAGTCACCCACACAATCAACCTCTACACATTGAGGTTATGATCCATCAGACATGTGTTCGTCAGGTACTCATTGATAATGGTGCTAGCCTAAATATTGTCTCTACTGCTCTGCTTAGACAATTGAATTATTCTAAGGACTCTATTGATCCTCAATGAAAGATCACTATCAAAGCATATGATGAAGTAGAATGAAAGTCTCTAGGTCTTGTGGTTTTACCAATTCACGTCGGTCCTATCGAAAGGGATGT
The DNA here is from genome assembly GCA_028749045.1 of Cupressus sempervirens. NCBI lineage: Eukaryota > Viridiplantae > Streptophyta > Pinopsida > Cupressales > Cupressaceae > Cupressus > Cupressus sempervirens. The sequence continues at coordinate 264,243,365 of CM053784.1, forward strand.
CACCTGTTAAGTGCTTGACATTCCCTTGGCCTACAACATTTTGTTAGGATGGCCATGGATACATGAGATGCATGCTATGCCATCCACATACCACCAATGCATTAAGTTCCCATTTCATGGCTCCGAAGTCACTATTCCTGCCACTACTAGCTACACCTACAATATGCTCAAAGCTACTGAAACTTTTATCCCTACTAATCGTGAGTCCACTGATTATCATGACAATAAGCTGAAAAAAATTGAGCAATCATTCAAATTGAAAGAAACTAGTATGGGAGAGTATCACATTGAACCAATGTTGTCATTAACATCTCTCCCAGAGTCCCCTCGACATTATGGGAGACCCTAAGAGGCAAAGAAGCCATTTGTGCCAACACCTCAGACCAAGTATAATGACACTTTTGTCAAGGCTACAGTTCCCTTAAAAGATGAAAGTGAAAATAGAGCCATTGTTGCATGGCTTTATAGAGAAGAGGCTCTAATGGACCTAACAAAACAAGCTCGAGAAATCACTCCTAAGAAATATGGACCTGGTCTTAGGCTTATGAAGCATTTTGGTTACAAGGGAACTGACCCTATTGGGTGCAATAAAAATGGCCTAATTGATCCTATCAAAGAAAGACCTCAAAGTAACCATGATACAACTGGCCTAGGATTTAAGCAGGTTCATTTTCATTTGGGATCGAATAAATTCATACCAACACCTAAGAGTTCATTTGAAAATGAGTCACAAGCTAAGTCAGATACTCAAGAGGAAGAATCTGATGATGAGGATTCCTACCCTCATCCTATTCCTTATGATCTGGCTAAATTCTTTGCTGAGCTAGATGACTTTGTGCCATGTGTTAGCACTATAGATGATACTAGTGACTCTTCTAAGGACAAAACTGATCAATTCAAATATCATTCAAAAATGGGAGAATCTAGTCAGTCATGCCATGTTGAGTATTTGTGTAAGAACCCAGAGGATGAAGGTGACTATGTCCCTATCACTATTAGGGAGTTCTATAATCTCTCGCCATGTAGCACTGATTCTAAGGACTATGAGTTTGACTCTCTTTCAGAAGTGACTATTGATAAAGACATTGACCAAGTGCATATCTATGAAAACCAAATTGAAGTGGGTGAAACGTCTAGGGTTAGGTCACATGGGTTGGATCCAACTAGTGTCCTAGAATCATCAATTACTAATGTTTGTACTCTGAAGCATTTGAACACAATTGTGGATGAGGTCACTATAGGTCTCAAATTACTGGTCCAAGCACTTAATGACTATACTGTGAACGTAATTGAACCATCCACTACTCTCTTGCTCAAACATCCTGTGCTTATAGACTGGAACCCCAATGCATCTAGCAAAGTCCCCATGTTCCAAAATGACTATAGTCTCACCTATTACCTAAATGCTATCGAACCTGTAACATCTTTCACCAATGATAAAAGTGTCAACATAATTGAGGCTAACATCAAATATCTCAGTCACATAATTAAAATGAAAAAATGAAAAAGGTCCGATGGTGAAAACCACATTGTGGCAGTGTCAAAACCCAAAAAATAAAAATAAAAGATGTATCCAAGGGTGAAAACCTCTCTAAGGTGCCTGAAAATGAGATATTTGATGTACTTCCCAGTCACTTTTAGGAGAGATCATCAGTGTTGATAGAGCTGACATGGCCAATTAACCTGGGCATAGAAGAACATCCTCATATGATACATCTAGCACAGTTACTGTCACCTAAAGAGAAGGAACAATTCATTGCCTTTTTCAAAGAAAAGAAAAGAAATTTTGCCTGGACATATGCTGACATGCCAGGATTGGATCCTAATCTTATCATGTATCATTTTTCCATAGCACCAAGCATCAAACCAGTTAAATAGAAGCTTCAAAAAATGCACCCTCATGTTGCATTGCTTGTCAATGCAAAATTGGAGAAACTCCTAAAGGTTGGTTTCATCTGTGCAATTGATTATGCTGAATGGATATCCAATATTGTTCTAGTTTCCAAGCATGATAAATCTATTAGGGTTTGTACAGACTTCCATTATCTTAACTTGGCATGTCCTAAAGATGACTTTTCGCTCCCTAATATTGATATGATTGTGGACATGATGGTTGGCTATGAGATGTACTCACTTATGGATGGTTTTTCTAGATACAATCAGATAAAAATTGTGCCAGAAGACCAGTAGAAAATGGCTTTCACATGTGCATGGGGAACCTTTTGTTGGAATGTGATGCCATTTGGCTTGAAGAATGTGGGTGCTACATATCAGTGGGCTATTACTACAATTTTCCATTACATGATGCATAGAACCATTGAGGACTATGTTGATGATACCTTGGTAAAAAGTGCTAAATGCAATACTCATCTACAAGATTTGGGTCCCATCCTAGATCATATGGAAAAATTTAGTCTTCAACTCAATCCTAAGAAATGCACATTTAGTGTTACATCAGGGAATTTTTTGGGATACATTGTTTCTACAAAAGTAATTGAAGTAGATCTAGAGAAAGTACAAGAAATAATGGACATGCCACCACCTCGAAATATCAGTCAGATGAGAGGACTACAGGGAAGGCTTCAATCTATTCGCAGGTTTATTTAACAATTTGTGGATAGATCACAACCCTTCACAAAGACCTTACATAAGGGTGTGAAATTCAATTGGAGCCAAGATTGTGAGCAAAGCTTAACACAGATTAAACAATATCTCGTCAATCCACCAATCCTCATGCCTCCTATTCATGGGAAGTCTTTTCTTTTATACATTTCAGCCATTGAAACATCTCTAGGCATCCTATTGGCTCAGGAAGATAATGATGACAAAGAAAGAGCTATTTACTACTTGAGCCAAACATTAGTCTCTTATGATAAGAACTACATCATTATTGAGAAGGCTTGCTTGGTAGTTTTCTTTGCTTCCCAGAAGTTGAGACACTACATGCTTGCCCACACTACACAGCTTGTGGCTAAAATATATCCACTAAAGTACTTTCTTAGTAAGGCAGTTCTCATAGGAAGATTGGCTAAATGGGTTATGATACTCAATGAGTTTGACATCTAATATGTTGAACGTAAGGCTATTAAGGGACAGGCAATTGCAGATCAACTGGCCGATACACCTATACAAAGTCTTCTGCCAATGAACATTAATTTCCTAGATGAGTCAATTCTGACACTCACGCAACACACATGGGTTATGTTATTTGATGGGTCCTTCACACAACAAGGATCAGGTGTTGGATTACTCTTCATTACACCACAAAGATAATCATTGCCCAAAGTGTACAAGATTTTGTTTCTTTGTACAAACAACATTGCTGAATATGAGGCTTTGATTAATGGCATGAAAATTGTAGTTGAATGGAGAGTGGATTAGTTAGATATCTTTAATGACTCTCAGTTTGTTATCAACTAGGTTAATGATGTGTACCAAACAAAGGATAAGAAACTAATTCCTTACAAGTGCATGGTTGATGACTTAAAGAAGTATTTTGTATACATCACTTTCCAACAAGTTCGACGAACAGATAATAAAGCAACTGATGCCATGGCCACTCTGGCCTCCCTAATACAAATGCCTAAAAATGATCTCTGACATGAGTTCTTGGTGGAAGTATTACACTACCCAGCCTATGATACCCTTGATTCTAAGATGATCTATTCCATTATAGGACAAGAATCATCATGCTACCATCACATCTATTCTTACCTTCATAATCAAACCATTTCGAAAGGTCTAACCTAGAATGAGAAAAGTTACCTAATTTTTAATGCTTCACATTATGTCATTATTATTGATGATATGTATAGGAGAGGTCTCAATGAAACACTCCTTAGGTGTTTAGAACCTGAAGAGTCCAAATGTGCACTAATTGATGTTTATGAGGGCATTTACAGATCTCATTCCAATGGCCTGACACTAGCTCACAAACACCTTCGTCCTGGTTACTACTAGCCCAAAATGGAGCAAGAAGTTATCAATTATGCTAGGTCCTATAAGCACTGTCAGTTACATAGGAATCTCATCCATGCTCTAGCCAAAGAGCTAATTCCCTCTACTACAACATGGCCATTTCAACAATGGGCCTTCAACTTGGTGGGATAGATCCACCCAACCTCCTCTAATGGACATAAGTTCATTATCACGGCTACAGATTATTTCACAAAGTGGGTAGAGGTAGTACCTCTCATAGTTGCTGATGGCAAAATTGTAGCACTTTTCATCACAAACTACATCATCTGTAGATATGGTGTACCATCCTCAATCATTACTGAAAATGGAGGACAATTCAAGAACAAAGACCTTAAAGAACTGTGCAAGAAATTCAAGATCATAGAACATTGGTCTTCCATTTATTACCCCCAGGGTAATGGCCAAGCTGAGGCATCCAATAAGGTGATCCTCAAAATTCTTCATCACACAATAAACAAATTGGGGAGAGACTAGCATCTCTAAATCAATCCAGCCCTATGGGCATATAGGACAAGCATCAGGACTCCAATGGGCATGATTCCCTTTGCTTTGGTATATGGGGCAGATGTTGTGCTTCCAATAGGGGTTGAGATTCTTACATTGAGAATCTCTATGAAGGGCCTTATCACTGATAATGACTATAGGATAGCTTGGCTTCAAGAGCTACTGTTATTGGATGAACGACGACAAGTGGCATGTGATCATCTATGAGCATATCAACAAAGAATGGCCAGAAACTACAATCGAAGGGTCAAGCCATGTGACTTCTAGCTAGGTGATCTCATCCTAAGAGAGAACCTCAAAAGGGAAAGTTTGGACCAAACTAGCTCGGTCCCTACATCATTACTACAATATATGGATTTGGTGCCTATAAGCTTTCCACAACCAAGGGAGAAGTGCTTAAAGAACTTGTCAACACTCTCCACCTGAACCGATTTTATAGTTGATCTGATATCAATAAGCTCTTTGTACATATCTATATGTCCTTAAAAAAATTAAAAGATCTGAAAAAGTCCTGAAAAAATTATTACCTTGGTGAAAACCTAGCAATAGGCACCTTGGCAACACCTAAAAAAAGTGAAAAATCAAAAAAATGTAAAAAAAATTCAAAAATACAAAAATACAAAAAAATTGAAAAATAAAAAAAAGTGCCATTGGTGAAAACCTGGAAATAGGCATCATGGTAGCAAAAAAAGGAAGATCATACCAAGAAGGTGAAAACCTGGTAAACAAGCGCCTCTTGTTCCCAATGCTCCATCTTGCAGTACATCTTCTGGCTACTCTATACAATCACTTTAATGCTTTTGCTTTCTCGCTTTTCCTGCTTTCTTCTCATGTATCCATGGATTGAGTCTTATCATAGCTCAAGGGCATTCCCCCTCAATGTCACTCCTTTTGAGATTCTCCTCATAGAATCTCCTTCATGATAGTCACTAGTGGTCCTCACTGCGTCTTCCTATTGTCGCTAGTGTCACTATTTTTGAGATTCTCATCATAGGATCTCTTTCGTGATAGCCACCAATGGTCCTCACTGCATCTGCCTACTATCGCTAGTGTCACTCCTTTTGAGATTCTCCTCATAGAATATCCTTCAGGATAGTCACTAGTAGTCCTCACTACGTCTGCCTATTGTCACTAGTGTCACTATTTTTGAGATTCTCCTCATAGAAACTCCTTCGCAACAGTCACTAGTGGTCCTCACTGCGTCTGCCTACTATTGCTAGTGTCACTATTTTTGAGATTCTCCTCATAGGATCTCTTTCGTGATAGTCACCAGTGGTCCTCACTGCATCTTCTTACTATCACTAGTGTCACTCCTTTTGATATTCTCCTCATAGAATCTCCTTTGCGACAATCACCAATGGTCCTCACTGTATTTGCCTACTATCCCTAGTGTCACTATTTTTGAGATTCTCCTCATATGATCTCTTCAATGACAGTCACCAGTGATCCTCACTACGTCTACCTACTATTGCTAGCATCACTCTTTTCAAGATTCTTCTCATAAAATCTCTTTTGCAATAGTCGCCAATTGTTTTAACTATGTCTGCTTGCTATTGCTTGAGTCACGTCTCCAGATTTCTTTATGGAAGATCTCTCTTGCATTAGTCACCAGTCATTCTAGCTGTATCCGTCTCCTACCACTCAGTCCTCTTTAGGTTCTTCATCATGAAGATTTCCTCTTTGACCTCAGTCACAAGTCATTCTGACTGTGTCTGCCTACTGTCGTCACCCTACTGAAGACATTTCTTTCATGTTCTAGACACTGACACTTGACATCAATCCCAAAAACATTAAACTCATAAATGATATACGTGTTTGGATATACTGAGCATTTGCTTTGTTTTCTTTATTTTTTGTTTTTGTTTTTTTTTCTTCTTCTTTCATCATGTCTCCTCGAGCATCTCAATGATGTCATTTTTGACTAGAGAAGTGATGACTGGAAGCATGATATTTTCTTTGCATTCTATCTGTGGTTTAGTTCTAACAAGTTGATACATATTCCTATAAGAGGGGTGTCCACTATAAGAGCCTCCATCTCGTATTAGATGGCCGTGTGTACCTCAACTCTTTTTATATGAATACGTCAATAACATTGGTTCTTCTCCTTGTTTGTTGGAGAGAACTCTTAATGCTACAATAAATACTGATACTTGTCCTGCTAAGTGAACATATGAGTCACTGTGAGTATATCTAACACACTTCTATCTCAGGTTATGAATGCAAGGGTTGTTGCAGACAGAATAAATATAGAATACTTAGCATAAGATGGATCTCTTGTGTGTCTAGTGTGTTTGTATGCAAGCAACATTCAGGTCATCCTAGAATTTATGCTTTAATGCTTATGTTAACTTTTTACATTAAAAAGGGACAAATGTTCTAGTCATTTTGGCTTCTTGTGCCTCGAATGCTTACATTTAATCCTAACAAACCAATAATGTATGTTATATTCATATTTTCATGATTCCAATGTTAGTAGGAATTGTATGACCTACGAGCTTTGTTCTTTATCTAGTGATGATTAAATATTGAGGCTTGGTAACCAAACCTAGGGTTGCATTTAACATAGTCTTGCATTACATACTTCACTTGCATACGTATGCAATTTGGTTGTGATTCTATTTCTCCCCTTTGTGATGAAGGATTGGGGGCATCTTCAAACATGTCAAGTTTCTTCATAGCTGCACAAGCATTTGGTTCGCCAATTTGTGCTCCTCAATGGAATACCTATCATTGTAAAAGAAAAAAAAACAAACACAACACTACATGAGATGTTAGTCCATTTCCATGTGCATTGCATACATATACTCATAATATCTAATCTACATGCTCATAATCACATCACATTACTGCATTCATATCAAAGTACAAATTGACATCTCATGTACATCAAAGTAAAGCAAAATAGACACTGATATGTATACAAGGATACTTGGCTCAAGATCTTCAGTACAAAAAATGGGGGCTACTCAAGCGCAATTGATCAAAAATGATACATGTGGTGCTGGTACACCATTTTATACATAGCCAAAGATCAAAATCAGAGTTAGGCACAGAGCGTCTAACTCTATCTCATACTCTCACTTCTAGGAGGAGTAGGCACAGTAGGTTGCAGAGGCGGTGGTGGCATATTTGGTGTGGCAGGAAGTCATGCACCCCTAGACTCTCATGCATACTAAGAAAAGTGCTAAACCTAAAGTGTCTCATCTGGTACTACACTCATATATGTAGCATAATAGTAAGCTACTTGAGCTGACTAAAAGCAGACCTCATCCTGTGCCAACTCCAATCTCTACTCTACAGTCTCTGTGCACTCTCTCCATCGATCTATCTCCCACTGTCTCTCCACTAGCTGCACATCCTGGACTACCACTAAAATATGTAGGTCCCCCAACTACTAGGAGGCCTGATGAATCTACTCAAAGTACCTCCATACTATGTCCTATACCCCAGCTGCAAGCTAATCTGGCATGTCCTCATCAAGCATCTCAGGTGCTTGCCACTAAGGTGGTACTCACTATTGTGGTGGTACTTGTGGTTATGGTGGCACCTACTTCTATGGAACCTCCTAATGTGGGGCCACTTCCTTTGTCCTCTATCACCACCGCTAACTCTATCTAGTCCCACTACCCTTGACACCTAGGTCTAATCCCATTTTGTCATAGAGGAATCTACATCTACTGTACCCAGTGCTGTTACTGTGGTTGACCTATCGGTTGTGGCTATGCCTACTACTACTAGGGCACCTACCTCTATGCCTATCATGCCATCCCCAATGGATTTGTAAATTGTTGGAACGGATGGCTGATCAAAAATGCTTGATACGCAGGTGTCATCCCTACATCTACTACCTTTGGTAGGTAGTCCCACTGAACTACATCTAGGCTATGAATATCTATCATGGATCACCTTGGATCCATCCGTGTTGGCCATCCCTACTTAACATCCTTCTGTAACCTAGCATAGGTGTAGTACTTAGGAGAAATGTCCTTTGGTCAGGCATACTACTGTCGCACTCGTGAAATCACAAATCTCTCTATAACTGATGTGGTCCTTCCCACCAGAGGTCAAGAACTAAACATCCATGGTAGCTCTCTTGGGGCATCATCCTAATACTTTGTCTCTTGCTAGGGTCACCATACAACGGAGACCAGGTCATCAAGATGTATCCTCCAGTACTCAGTCTTACCTAGGTGGACCTAGGTAATGTGCCCTCGATATCTACATATATAGGGCTCCATAGGCTCTCAGGCATCCTCATGAATTAGCCTACATATGGGAAGGTGCTCCCATGCCCATATCTGTAACACATACACTCTAGCTACCATTGTCTTCTTCTCATGGAAGACTACCTCAAGAATCTCATGAAAAAGGTGGGCCAACATGCACTGACCCCACCCAAAGATCTTGGGTGCCTCCAAAATCTTGCCGAGCATGACTCCCCACCTGCAGTCCAAACCATACTATTCTCTATCAGGACATAAAAAATATAGCCAACACAAATGCTAGCCTATGTGTCAATCCGTAATTGTGCATCAGCTCATCCCAGCTGATGGCCCTACCCCTCGATAGCTCTCTCTCAAAGACAATGGATAGTACCTCTATCCCTGCTCAAGGAACTATATCATAAACAACCTGGGTGCTATGAAATGGGATCCTCAGTATCCTCCATATATCCTCTGGGGTGATCATCATCTCACCCATCGGCAAATGAAAAGTGTTAATCTCCAAATGGAAATGCTCCACCAAAGCTGTCAATTAGTCATGATTCACCATCATGGCTGGAATCTGACATCATGAAGACAAACCCAATCGAGCAATGTGTGCTTGATCAGCATCATCAAGACTCCACAATAACTCCCCATATGGTGGGTAGTGTGATCTAAATGCAACATCACCAAAGACCTCCTGTATGCACAACAAAAAATGGAAAATGAAACAATCAGTATCAAGTCAAAATGATACACCAAAACAAATTAAAATTCAATTTTTGAGCACAAAAGTAAAACTTTTAAACATTATTGTCATGAGATTTCATGCGAAGTTCATGAAATCTTGTGCAAAGTTCATGAAATTTCGTGTGAAGTTCGCAAAGTCTCACGCGAAGAATCATGTCATTGCACGAGAAAAGATGTTTGCACGTGCAAAACAAATTCCCTTCGCATGAAGAATCTTGTTCTTCACACAAGAGATGAGCATCTCCCACGCGAAGATCCTCCCCACCACATGCGAAGAAATAGTGCACCCTGTTTCTTCACACAAAGAAAGAAGATCTTCACGTGAAGACCAATTGGACCTCCTAAAAACATGCTAATAAATGCAATAAATGACCTAGAAATGCATGAAAGCAAAAGTATGAAGGTAGGGAATCGACGATTCACTGATGATATGTAGTCTACTAGTCAACTATGACATCTGGAGTGCTCGAATCGATGATATCTCACATTAACTACCATGTCTCTCTCAAAGCTAAAAATCATAGAAGACAAAAGCACAAATGAGTTTGAAAGTGACACCTTGGACCCTTATATAGGGGTGGACCTAATTTTTGAAAGTTCTCGAATTTGTGCAAAAATCACCCCCTGGCTAATTGGACCATTTTGGATCCATTTTTAGGATCAAATTCAAAATCTAACACACCTAAATGCCTCAAACATGTGTTTTAAAGTTTTGGGGACTGATGCAATCAAATGCTTGTGCGGTCTAAATTTATCTAATATCTTGCAATTCCTAAAATCCTTTCAATTCTAAATTCTCCATATTTACAAAATTCATTTTGAAAATCTTCAACTCAAGTCAACTTTGCTTAATTGTAGTCAACCAATGATCAAACTTGGTCTTCTGGACCTCAAAAGCATGCTAAACTGATTCTAAATCATCTTTTGATCATTCTAATATCTTCCATATTCTACTAAATCTTGGATTTCTCCAACATCTCTTTATGTTTCCTACATCATATTTTTGCTATGTCATCTTTCAATTTCACTCCCGAGGGGGCAAGATGATTGCATCATTGAACTAAATGTAACTCAATCTCAATCTCATTGCTTGGGGCATTTGGTTCCCATCTTATGTCCTTATCACTTGGGGCATCTCATCACTTGGGGCATCTTGCTCCCTCTTATCTGGCATATTTTCCATCTATCTTATCTTTTCATCAAATTGATCAACCTTATAACAACTCTTCTTAGAGTTTGATGGACAGGTATTGGGATAGTCTAAATCCTAACTCTTGAGGATAAAGCCTTATTCTGGGGATGATTTTACAACTCATGATTGGACCTTGTTATCTTTTATCAATCTTAGGTATCTAGGTGTTATATTTGCATCCTTGAAGATTAAGCTCCATTCTGGAGATAATCTTCTAAATGTTATCAATCTTAGGTATCTAGGTGTTCTGTCTGGATCCTTGAAGGTTAAGCTCTATTTTGAAGATAATCTTCTAAATGCTATCAATCTCAAGTATCTAGGTGTTCTATCTGGATCCTTGAAGGTTAAGCTCCATTATGGAGATAATCTTCTAAATGCTATCAATCTCAGGTATCTAGGTGTTCTATCTAGATCCTTAAAGTTTAAGCTCCATTCTAGAGATAATCTTTTAAATGCATTCAATCTCAGGTATCTAGGTGATCTATTTGGATCCTTAAAGGTTAAACTTCATTTTGAAGAAATCTTTTAAATTCTTATCAATTTTAGGTATCTAAGCATTCTACTTGGATTCCTTGGGATTAAGCTCTGTTCTAGAGATAGTCCTTAAAAGCTTATCAATTAGTCTTTGTATCATCAACTTCGGAACCAATCTCATCTTTGAATCATGCTTTTTGGTTTTCTTTGAATTGAACCTATTGTTCGCACATTCATTCAAAGACGGGAAAAATGTAATACCCCAAAATTGGCTTATTGCCACGATCACCAATTCTGGTCTATTTCTGATCGATTCTAAAGTCCTATGTCACTAGGCAATTCTTATTCTGCTACTCACTACTTGACTTAATTGTCAAATGTAGAAAACCTAAATCTACATTCATCATACTCTTTATTTAATTCCTAAAGTATTGATTCATATTAGTCACATTAAACCTACTGATTACAATTTAATTTAATTTAAAGTATTTACACTTTAATTAAATTAAATTATGTCCTAAGGCTAATGTACTAAGGAATTAAATTAAATTAATTTAATAAATATGTCTATTTTTAATTAATTAAACAAAATTATTTAATTAAATGGAAAGCTATTTCTAATTAATTAAGCAAAGTTATTTAATTAAATAGGAAGTCATTCCTAATTAATTAAATGAAGTTATTTAATTAAATAGAAAAGTATCTCTAATTAATTAAATTAAATTATTTAATTAAATAAAAAATGTATTTATGAGAGCATATCTCATTTTATTAAATTAAATATCTCTCTAAAATCTCTCTTCAGTTCAAAAAAAGGAAATTCCTAGTTCACTACTGATCAAATTAGAAATGACTTAGATCACTTACTCTGACACTCAGTTGACTGACTCTTACACTCAGATCTAAGCTAGTTAACTCCCTTTGATTTGGGAATCTTCCTTTATGACTGAACTTCATCTTCAATCTTGGCCATTGATTGAAATCAATCTCAACTGTCAGAGGTTTCTAGGAAAGTCTATTTAAAAGACCCTCATTTCTTCATTTTAGAGGATGAATTAGAATTTGCATCGAATTGCTGCCAAATTGCATAGTCATTTAATCTTATTAGATTCCCATAGATTTTCATTGTTAGCTTAAATCTCATCTAGATCTAATATGCATACATCTTTAGCATAGTTTCTTTTATATGTTCTTAGACTAGTTTGCATATCTCTTTTTTAGATTAATTTGCATATTCACATAGAATAGTTGCATCTCATTTTCAAATCCTTAATTCTTAGAGGGTCTGGTTGCCTACACCTCAAATCTGAGAATATTAATGGGAAAAATTCCTTTAGATAGAAGGCAACAGGTTGGCTTGTTGGGTGATTTTTGGATGGACAATCCAATGTTCATTCCTCGATGAATCCTCATATAAAGACCATGTTGAAGTGTGTGTGTGAAGCGTAAGGCCACATTTTGCATATACACCTAGGACCACCTTTTGGGCTCTTGAAGTGATATGAAAAATTTGAATCCAAATAATCCAATTGGTGGGACTTTACAAGTATTTGCAAATAAAATGGGTTTAATTAGGTTCCTAATAAGTTAGTTAAGTTTAGGATTACATTGCCAAACTTAGTAGATATGTCATTTATATATACACATGACAAGTGTCAAGTAACACTATAAAATTACATTACACAACATTTGACACGCCACTAATTACCTAATGAAATCACCTAATACATACATACAAATTATGATCACAAATTAAATCACTTAACAATTAGGTTTGAATCTCTTCATTAGATTCAACCTTGGTTTTATAGTTTTCACATATGATTGGTTATACAATGGTAAATTTCCTACACAATAAACTTGAATATCACTAGTTTGATGAAATAACATGTATATATATAACCAAATTGCATAATCAATTGATTAAACATCCTACATTCTTATTTTAACTAACTTTTTCTTTTTTGCATATGATAGCACATAATTAATTGCATGATTGAAACACCATAATATATTCATGAATTTGAATTAAAATACTAAACTATCTAAATGCATATAACATAATCATCAAGGTACCATAAATAACATCATCTTCATAACGTAAAACACCACATAGCATTGTTAGTAAAATTTAATGTTTAAATAGTCAAACAATGTAGCAAGTATTGAATCAAAGGTATCAAAACATGAATATAAAAAATGATTTCAATTTCCATTAGAAATCCTAAACTATAAAACCTTAATTCATATCCATCATCATAATCACCTAAGTCCATAACTTTCTATTCACCTAGTTGTGCAGATGTATCCTAGAGAACACATATAATGTTTATGATTTAAAAAATAATTTGGAGTAACCAAATAAATCATCCCAATACATAAGTATAACCTCTTGTACGCAATACCCTAACAACCTTAACACATCGTAATGTACTTATAATAGTTAAAATTAAGTTACTTAAGGGCACTTCTAGTGAGTTGATAAATGTTGTCTTAGGATTTCCAATGATTCATAAGAGGGTAAGTATTAAATTATATAATTGCAACAATCATCAATTCATTATACATAAGATAGCTATAATTTATCATAATGTCTTCTACCTTGTTTCTAGCAAGAAGAAAAACATTTCCCATTACCATTTCCTTTTCATTCTCATATATCCATTGAAATCTCCTATATAAAGGATTTAACCGAGAAATGCATATTTAAATAAGTACATACAAGGAGGGGTCTTACATAATATATCTCCATGAAACCAATCTATGAAGATTATACAACACATCATTGAAAAAATGGAAATGTTCATGCACTTAAATATCATTCAAATGTTTCTTCACTAATAGGTGTTCCCATGTCTACATTCATATAATTATTGTTTTCAATTGCCATTTCATTTTCAATGTTAATTGAAATTTGAATCTCACTTTCATTTTCTTATTTCTCCATTATTTTGATCCCATGTTTGCACCAATTTTGAATTCAAATTAGTCAGAGATTGCAAAATTCAAAAGATGACAATAAAGCATATTAATATGACATAATTTTTTTGTTGCAACTTAGGACTATCGAAGAATAATTGCAATAATTTTTTTGTGCTTTGTGGACCATCTTTTGGGGCCCAACAGCTATGTAAGAAATTGGGTGCATTATTTATAAATTAGGCACCTGATTGTTTAAACAATTGGGTACTTGATTATAAAAAAAGGTCAACTAAAATCAAGCACCCAATTTGTAAATTGAAAAATCAGTCACCCAATTCTAAAGCCATGGCCAGAAATTTCCCATTGTCATCAAATTCTTCCTTGGGGAAAGGCATTGTACAGGATTGGTGGGACCAAGCTTGTGCCTTCATCTATCAAATTTTAACTAAGGTATTTATTCTATGATTTTAGGCATTGCAAAAATTTTGAGACAGTCTTCCTCATCAATTTTTTTGATAAATGATAACATATTACAACTCTTATTACCCTGATTTCATAAATGTAAATGTTATAATGTTATGAGTTTATTTTCTATTTTTACATTACTTATTAATCAAAAGTGCCCCATCAAAAAAAATTAGTGAGATTCACTAAAAAATTAATAACTTTTTAAGTTTTTGATATTTTTAAAATCAATTTACATTTCATCAATCTATAGACAATTCTTTTGAAGTTAAAAGTTTTTTTTGGGAAAAAAATTAATTTTTGATCAAATTATAGTGTTTGTACATCAGAGGTTTTAAAAAATATCTTAATTGTTAATCAAATTTTAATTAAAAAGTTATTAAATAAAAAATTAAGGAAAATTATTCTCATCAATTTTGTGATGAAGAACCAAAATGCAAATCCATAGTTTCCTGCATAGGTTCTTGCCTAATCATCTGGAAATTCAAATATAATTGTTTAAGATAAAATGCATAAATAGGAGAAGGTGATCTACATTAGAGAATTTGTGAAACTAACTAGATTACATGATTTCAAGTTTCTTTGATAGTGGAGATCCTGACATCTTTATTTTTAATGACCTTCTTTAGTTTACAAATTTCCTTTTCATACATAGTTTAATGATCAACCATTTCCTATAACATTCCATACATGCAACAAAGGTAGTGGTATAAAATGCAATCTAATACTATATTATTTTCCTTCGTCTTCCTTACTCAACTTATTCCCTCATTAATCACCCTAATATTGATTGATTACTTTATGTCCTTTACCTTGAGTATTATCATATTGTTTATTAACAAGAATGTTAACAAGCTACCCTATAGGTGCATTTTCTTGTTGTTTTTCCAACACTAATGTTCTACTATATCATTAAGGTTGACTTCTTGTGGTACATCACTCAAATCATTATCCTTTCTCTATCCACCTTCTACCATTTGTTCCCTAATACCCATGTCCTCTTATGGTCTCAAAACTTACTCATCTAGAGGATTTTCTCCTTCCACATGCTCTATTTTTCTTTTCCCTTTAGGTACCTTTTTTGGAATCCCTCTATGTGTTGTGGTACTTGTGTAATGATTATTAACTCATGCAACTATTCATTTTTCATAAACCAACCCGGATTAGATCCAATGTCCAACCCTTCATTCTCCTATTACAATCTTATTGATTTATTTTTTATCTATTCCACTGCCTCTTCCACATCGCCTAATATAGTACCAAGATTTAATTCTTCTTCCACTGTCTATTCCACCTCCTCATCCATTCATTCATAGTATGTTGAGAATGTGGCTAAGGAGAGATAATAGTTATAGGTTGTGTGGAGGGGTAATTATGTGATGAGAAACTAGAATACAAGTCTATAGTTTCATGTACATGTTTTGGCTGACAATGCATCCTACATCTTCTTCTATGTGGAGTAGGCACTAGTTTAGGTATTATGAATGGAATCTCTACAAGAGAAAGGTTTTTTTTTGGTTATTTCTTTCCAATATTATTTTTAGTGACTATGTTAGGGTCTTTTTCTTCCAAAGGTTCATTGTGCACTTTATTTTCCCTTTTGAGAGGAAGGGCCAACTTCTAGGGATGTAACCCTACCTTTTACCCTAGCCATTATTTCATATAAGAGTATATTATATGATGAATTACATGAACTAGAGGTCAATTGAGATGATTGAATGGTGGATGAGTCTTGAATGTGGAAACACCTATGTTTTTTGAGTCAGAGGTTCATACCTAGGATCAATTGTGGTTCATGATTAAACCTATGACAGAGCACAAACACTTCCAATGTAATCGTAGAGACATCCCTAAGTTACCTTACCATGAGTTTTTAATTAAATAATGGCAGGACATAGAGTTTATCCTACACTTTTTATACTCATCAAAAGTGTTTGACAACATAAATTATAAAGAAAATGAGGAACATTGACCATTCTTCCATTTCACAAATGAGACAAAATTTTAAAATAGAGTGAGAAATTGTTAATGTACCTTCACAAGCGATGTATTTGATTATGTATGTCACCCTATGACTCCACTTTTATAAAAGGGTCTTCCTCTTAGTTCCTTTCTTGTTTATGTCAAGAGGACCATTTGTAGTGAAATAAAAGTTAGCTCATGCAATCCTTACATATATTTTTTGAGGAAATAATTTTTTTTCTTTGGGTAAACTAGAAACCTCTACAATTTGATCAACAAATGTATCAATAACCACCTCTTTTATCCTAGCTTTGTAACTACGACAACTAATCATAAATTATCATATAATATCCTAACTTTGTCTCTACATAACCTCTATAAATGTTGTACATCTTGTAAAATTAGTTTTTCAATTGTCAACTCATTCCAAATTGGATTACGTTGTGGTCTCACAACACACACTCCATTCTTCACTAGGAATGGGGACCCCCTACCTTTTTTTTCTGACTCCTGCACCCACAGTTCAAGAGTCAAGAGAAAATATTGGAAGTTAAAAGTGTTAGATTAAAAAAATACAAAAAAATAAAAAATTAGAAAAACACAAAAAAATTAGAAAATTAAAAAACTTAAAAAATAAAAAAATTAGAAAAGGATGAAAAATTAAAAAAATTGGAAAAAATAAAAATTATAAAATGTAACTTCAAAAAAAAAATCGATAAATAAATAAATAATAATAAAATTATTGCATGCAAGTGCGCATCACACACTCGTGTAAGGTCACAAGCACGAACAGGTTATAAAACCCCTTCCCTGTCCCCACACATCACACTTCATCCATTTTTCACTTTGCATTTGAGAGTGTCACAATAAGAGGTATTTCTGCACCTATCATACATAGCACTGATCGCCCTTCAAAACTCGGGCTGTGTGCCATGCACACTGTTGGCACCATGTGCTTATGGCACCGTGCCGCAAGCCACACTCCACTTCAGTGCCATGCACCCTCATCCTGCTGTAGTGCTGCATGATGTCAATTCATACATATTACTTTATACATAGCATCGAGTGCCCTTCAAAGCTCAACCCATGCGCTATTATTTTTGGCACCTCTAGACACTCCTACTTTGACTGAAGGCTTCCTCCTATTTCTTCTCTCATATATATATATATATATTTTTTGACATGTGAAGGGCTCCTGCATCTAATTAATGAATAAAATATGGATGGAGTCCCTCTAAGAACCAGATTAACTATTAGATTGTATATATTTAGTTTGTTTTAATGTTTTAAAAGCATTTTATTGCATGAAGATATCTCTCACTCTCTACACAAATTAAGGAGACAATTTCTTATAAATGCCCCATTGTAATATGTAACAAGGGCTACCATTATTATACAATAAAATTATGCTTTTGGTGCTCGCATTTGGAGTGTAGCGATTCTTGCTTGAATGTGTCATTATTTTGTGAATTTTGTTCATGAAATTGTGATTGAGCCAAAGGTTTATTGCATTCTTTATGGTTCTGTGATCTTTTAGTTTTGGTGTTTGGTATAGATTTATGAATTCTACTTACGTATTGAGCTTGAGAAGAGATCACCAAATTGTGCCTACATAGCTTTTCATCTTACATAAGTACACTTTTCACAGCCTTGCAATTTGATAAAAGGTGCAATATCATATGATTGTTAAAGTTTCTCACCGACGATTGCATCAGTTGATTCTAGGAAGTGTTGCTCCTATTTTCATTAGTTTCCTACCAATTTCTTTGAAAGTTTAACTTGTAGCATGTTGTTTTTTATAGCTTATGTCTGTTAGGATTTCAATTTCATGTTATTTTCTTTTATTTTTGTTATTTTCTTTGCTAACCCCTTATTATAATAGGAACTCATTTTAGTTGCATTGTTAGAATTGCATTAATTAAAAAATAGAAAATACAAAAATATTGTTCTTTTGTGTGTTATTTTGAGATAGTGAATAGATTTTACTTCATTTTGAGATCATAATAGAACTAACAAATGCCTCCTTGTGAATAATCACATTTATCTTCAATTGAGTGGATTTTGGTACATCACAAGAAAAAATACTTAACCTTGGAGTTGATCCAAAAAGATTAGCTTTTCAAGAGAGGAATTGTGCAATGGATTCCTATCATTGACCTCGTACATAATGACTACTTAATAGAAGTGGCACTAGAAGGAGGTCCATTTAGACTCTTGGAAAGGAAGAAAATTTGTCAAAGTTTTAGAATTTTTTACTTCTACAAAAATCTATGCTTCATACAAGTTCAAAATTTTTTTTGAGGTTTTTTGAGAAATTTAGGTTCATAGCTCCATAGCTTCATAGGTACATAGGTCTACAGATTCATAGGTACATAGTTCTATAGATCCACAACTTTTTAGGTGTGCAACTGTGCAAAACTTTGTGGTGTGCAAAATTCAGAGAGGTGAGAAAGTGTACTTTTGCAGAGGTGTGCTTTTTCCAAGATTGATGCAAGTTGGAGGATATTGATCCAAAATCCCCATTTCAGTAAGCATTAAGGTCTACACCAACTACACATAAGTTTCTCAAGCTTACCCACTTCCACAAACCATGTATTGACAAGGGAACATCCTAGATTCAACCACTTCCATTTGAACTTTCATCATCTTCTTCAATTTGAACTCCACTCCAACCACCTTGTGGACCACTACATATTCCAATAGCTACTCCTCAACAACCACTATTAGGTTTTCCAAACCCTCCAATGGCCTTTTTTATAAACACCATAGACTCACCAACAAACTTGAGAGGTGCACTCCATGACCTCCCCGAGAATCCCAATAAGTTTTTCCCCAGATTCATCTATGATGAAACACCAACTATTGAAGATCATGTCAAGGTATTCAAGGAAATTTGAAACCTCAAGCAAGTTGCTAATGAGGATGTGGTTCTTCATTTATTCCCCTACTCTTTGGGGAAATTTCCTTCAATTGGTACATCAATTCACCACCTGGATGTATTGGAGATTAGGACACATTCAAAAAAATTGTTCTTGGAACAATTTAAAACATTCATCAACCCAATTGTGATACATCAACAATTCATATCAATCAAAAGGGACCCAGCTGAGATAGTTTCATGCTTCAACCGTTGCTTTCATATGGCCTACTGCAAGTTGGAAATGCCATACACCATACCAGTTGAAGCCGCTATTCAGATTTATCTAAATGCTATGGACCATCTTGCTACAATTTTTTTGAGAAGACTTCCTATAGTAATATTTACACATTAGATAAAATCTTCATGGAGGCAATCATATTTACGAAGCAAGCCAATCCTAATGGAGGAGGAATGATGCTTCCAATGCAAGCAATCACTACAATACCAACATACCCTTTGGAAGCACCCACAGTGCCTAGCCAATTCATATCTATGAATCTAGTTCCATTACAATAGGCACCCAACCCACAAAATCATGCAATAACAAATCCACGGTATGAGCCTCCAAAAATAGCTTTCTTGAAATAGAAGGCCGCAGTTCCCATCGAAATAGACAATAACCTTATTTCAGAATTTGGTCAAATGAAGAAGGCTATGTCACAAATGAACAATGAATTGACACATCTTAGATTGTCACAAGGAAAAAATAACAAATTCCAAAGAAATAATGCTAGCCCCTACAACAACAATTTTGGTCAAAATTACAACAAGAACTTTAATGGGAACAATAACAACAACAATGTAGGAAACAACAATGGACGAAACAACTTCAATCCTCTTGATTGCAACAATGGCTTCCAAAGGTAGAACTGAAAATGGAACACCCGTCTGAATAATGAAAGCATTCATACTAGTAACAACAACAACAATATTCAATATGTTGACATCAATTAGTATGATGATGGCCAAAATATGCTTAACAATGATGGTTCATACTATAATGGCAATCAAGAGATGAATCAAAATTCACAAGTAAATTATAATCCTCCTCCTATACAATTCAATGCTATGCTATTGGAATCCTACAATTCTACATAGAATACACAAGTGGAACAACCAACAAGTGAGGAATTCTTATTCCTATTTAGCCAAGAACTAGACTTTTAGCATGATGAGATGTTTTCCTTTTGTAATGATAATTAGAATACATACAATCTCAAAAATAGAAAGGAACCTTTGACGGATGGGATTCCTCCAGGTTTACAACCCACTCCTCCCAATCTGAGAGAAAATAATAATTTTCCACTAGTAAGACCAGTGTATGGAGGACAATAGAATCAAAATCAAGTGAATTTACCAACAATACTGAAGAATCCCACTTGTTCCATTGAAAAGTACAATACAATAGAGGATTTGAAAAGGACTAAGGCCAATATGTCTATGTTTGACATGTTAAAAAATTGTCCACAGCAATAAGAAGCTCTTATGAAGACATTGGATCATACAAAGGTTTCCCACAATACGAATACTATTCCTCCAAAGACAATATCCCAACAAGTGAATGCTACAAAAGTGATGCCCACTATGTTCAAAGACAAAGTTGAGGTACCCCCATTTTCTCTTAGCATCAAGATAGATGGGAAGAATCTTCACAATTGGTTCATTGATTCAGGAGCTTCATGTAATGTAATGCCATTATCAATAGCACAAAGGCTAGGAGTTAGTCCTCAACCCTCTAATTGAGTGGTGATACAATTGGATAAAATAGAGGTAAAAGTCATTGGTGTATTGAAAGATGTGTAGATATAGTTAACAATTGACCCTCGTATTTAGGATGTTATTGACATACATGTGGTTGATATCCCAAAAATATATGGGTTACTTCTACGTAGAGAATGGTCAAAATGTTTGAGAGGATGGTTTTCTACAAACTTCAATCAATTGTGGTTGCCATGGAAAGGATTGAATAGTCAAATCAAGATAGACACTGAGCCCAAATTGAAAATGATGATTATAGATTACAATGCCTCAAATGAGATAGCATTCTTACAATCAGATTTGGGTTCATACAAAGTGATGGTATTGGATATGGTTCCAACCAATATACCTCAAGATTAGAATGAAGAACCTAAAGTGCCAGTACCCAAAAGTGAAACAATGACATAGTTCATAGATAGTATGGTGACTAATCTACAATGTTTAGGAAAGGAAGCTGATCCCAACATCCTCCTCCTTCTAGCATTTTTTTAGTTGCATAAAGTTAGTCACTCAGAATTTGAATGTTCATCATGTCAAGAAGTAGTAGCAAAGGTATTGACCCACATGATGGAAAACAACAATTAAAGCACCTCAACAGATGAACTCACAAAAAACCAAAATTTAGTGAACTCATCCACCCTTGTTGAAAATATTGAAGAAGAAATTGAAGATTTAAATGTCTCATATAATGATACCTCTTTAGATGGGGGAGGTTTGTCTTCTCCTCCTCCAAGGATGATTAAAATTCAAAGGAGAAGATCATTCATCCTGAACCTAAAGTTGCGGAAATCAAAGAACTCATAGGGGAAATTCAAGATAAAAAAGAAAAGCATACACTTCCTCTATCCATAGATTACAAGGGAGAATCATCAAGTCCTACACAAGGAAAGTTGCAATGGATTCTTAAGAAATAGTAATTCAAAGATCAAGTGAAAGAGAAGTTAAGGATGAATAAGAATAAAGTTAGAAAACCCTAGGAAAATGCAATTTGGACACTTCACTTTGATGGTTCTAGGTGCAAGATGGGAGCCAGTGTAGGTATTGAATTGGTCAACCCAAAAGGTAGGTCTATCTATGCCACATATTGATTATAGTTTAGATGTACTAACAATGTTGTAGAATGTGAGGCATTAATTTGAGGACTTCTCTTTGCATTGGAGAAAGGAGTCATAGCTCTCATAATCAAAGGAGACTCTTAATTGGCTATATGAAAAGTAAAATCTATATACTCTTGTAATGGTAAAAGACTACTAGCTTATAGAAAAAGGGTATGGGATATATTGGATGACTTTGAAGCTTTAAACATCAAATTCATTCCAAGAAGAAAGAACATGGTAGAAGATGCTCTTTCCTTTTCAGCAAGTGCTTTACAATCAGTTGAAAGAACCAAGTTGAAAAGATTTTCAGTGGAATTGGTTGCGGTTCTATCCATTCCTAGTAATATCACAAACTTTTAAGTCTTTCAAGATGATCAACATATACTTGAGTTTATCATGTGTAGTCAACATTTTGAGGGACAAGAGATTAATGATACACCTGATGACAAACCCAAAGATGATGAACTTGAGGATAAAGATGGGATTCTTAATCTAAAAACTAACACTATTCCAAAAGGAATGGTTGAACTTGAACACATCTTTGATCAAGATGAATCAGCACTCAATAGAATGGTAACCCAAGAAAAGGGAATTGAAGAATGTGACTCATACAATTTGGGTACTAATGAAAACTAAGAATGGTATAGATAAGAAAAGTGTGCAACTCATAGGAAAGGGAAGACATGCTCAAATTACTCACTGAGTATAAGGATGCCATTGCTTCAAGCTATGAAGAGCTAAAGACTTATAATCCTAAGATTATCACACATGACATCCCATTGAAACTAGATGCCAAACCATTCTGACAAAGACAAAGACTAGTAAATTCTATCATTGAACCACCGATCGTGCAAGAAGTAAATAAGCTTCTGGATGCTAAGATCACATTTCCTATCCACCATTCCACATGGGTGGAAAATTTGGTTCCTATATAGAAGAAGAATGGGGAGATTTTCCTTTGTGTTGACTTTCATAACTTAATTTTAGCATCCTAGAAAGACAGTTATCCTTTGCCCTCACTAGATGAGGTCTTGTAGATTGTTAATGGTTCAAAAATGATGTCATTCCTAGATGGTTACTTAGGATACAATCAAGTGATGGTTGATGAAGAAGATAGACTAAAGATGACTTTCATAATGAAGTGGGGAACTTTTTCCTATAGAAGAATTCCCTTTGGATTGATTAATGTGGGAGCTACATTTTAATGAGCAATGGATGAAGCTTTCAAAGGATTGATTAATAGATGTATAGTCATCTACATGGATGATTTGACTGTATTTTCAAAAGATTGAAGTACCCACATTGCTGATCTAAGAAAGGTATTCAATATATGTTGTAAATATGGTATATCTCTCAATCCCAAGAAATGTTCATTTGGCATTACTAAAGGAAAGCTCCTGGGACATGTTATTTCTAAAGACAAAATCTCCATTAATTCGAATAGAGTTGAATCTATTCTAAAATTAGCACCTCCACACAATCGAAAGGAATTGAAGTCTTTCTTTGGGAAGATAAATTTTGTATGAAAATTCATAAGTGGATTGGCAGAGATAGTTCATCCCCTTAATGATTTTCTCAAAAAGGGGGCTAATATGGAATGGGTTCCAGAGACAAAAAAGTCATTTGAAGGTATCAAGGTTGCCATTTCTACGGCCCCAATTTTGGTGAGCCTTGATTACGAATTTCCTTTTAAGATCTATTCCTTTGCTTCTAAACATTCTTGTATAGGGATCCTAACATAGAAAAGGGAAAAGGAAGATGAAAGACCAATTTCTTTTATGAGTTGTCCTTTGAAGAATGCAGAGTTGAATTATTCAAACCTTTATAAATAATCCTTTACATTAATCAAGATAGTAAAGAAGTTTTATCACTACATACTAAGAAGTAAGGTGTATGCAGTTGTACTTGATCTATTAGTAAAGACACTTTTAATGCAATATGAACTTGGTGAAAGGAAAGGAAAGTGGATGGCTATACTTTAAGAATTTGATCTTGAAATTCAGTCTATGAGATTAGCTAGAGGTCAAGGGTTGTCAAAAATAATAGTAGATAACTAGGATGGAAACAAAGAGGAATTCAAGTTTGAGAATGAAACATATGAAGATGATTAGAAGAAGATGGTTGTACCACAAGTTGACATTAATCAGGGTGTCGTGACAGATGTTTGGTATTAAGACATTGTTTATTATCTTCTACAAGACCAATCTCCCAGTTGGATGAATAGTTCACAACGTAAGGGACTTTAAATGAAATGCAAGTCCTACATGTTACATGAAAAAAAGTTGTATAAAAGGAACCATGAAGGTATTTATCTAAAATTCTTAGGACGGGAAGAAGCAAAAGAAGTCTTGGAACATTTCCATGACAAGTATGGTATAGGACATGGTTTAGCAGAAGCAATGACTCACATGATTTTAAGATTGGGTTATTTTTTTCCCTCAATATTCAAAGACACTTTTGAACATGTGTGTTCTTGCCATATATGTCAAACCAGTGCTAATAAAGAGAGACACCTAGCAATGCCATTACAATCGATGTACAAGGTGTACCCCTCCGCAAAGTGGGGGTTGGATTTTATTGGTCCAATCAATCCACCATCATCAACTAGACGTGCATTTATTCTCACAGGTATGGATTAATGTACATTATGGAGGAAGGCAGAAACATTCAAAAATTGCACTGCTAAGGTGGTGATAGACTTTTTGGAAGAACATATTATTACTAGATTTGGAATGCCATTTTCCCTTGTGTGTGATAAGGGGTTTGATTTTGCATCGGCATTCTTGACCCAATGGGCATTTGAAAATAAAGTCATTATCAAGTTCTCTTCAAATTACTACCCACAAGGAAATGGGGTAGCGAAATCTACAAATAAGAACTTGATCATGGTGATAAGATGATTGTTGAAGGAGAATCCTAGGGATTGGCAAACAAAAATCCAATATGCTTTATGGATAGATAGAGTGAGAGTCAAAAATGCTTTAGGAACTTCTCCATATTTTCTTGTCTATAGAAAAGAGCTAGTGTTCCCACTTAATCTTAGAATTTCTATTTTGAAATTCATGAGTGGGTATGCTAGAGATGCTAACAGAATACAATTTGGATTGATGAATATTTTAGAGATGGATGAGAAACAAATAGCTACATTGGAGCACATGGCTAAACATCAAGCTATTGTGAAAAGATGGTTTGAAAAGAGAGCCACAATAAATTCCTTCATTATTTCAAACCTTATTCTACTATGGCATAAGGTGAAAGAAAAGCTGGGAAACCATACCAAGTTTCAAAACTTGTGGACAGACCCTTATTAGATTGCAAAAATTCTTGGAGAAAACACTTTTAGGCTCAGTTCCTTATAGGGGGAATTTCTTCCCTTGCCCATAAATGGGAAGTTTCTAAAGAATTATTTTGAAGCCTAAAAGACAAAAGAAAAAAAAAATTTAGTTAGATTTTGTTTCTGCATTTAGATTAGTTTTTTTATTCTTGCAAAATGTGTTTATTTCTACAAGTGTGTTTTCTTTCATATTGTGTGTTTCCTTTCAGTCATGTGTTTCCTTTCAAAGTCGTGTCAGTCTTGGGGGGTAAGGTCTAATTTAGATTTCTTTTCTCAAGATTTCACTAACCACTTTTTAGTTTTGATTTCAAGAATAGGCATTTCTTTGTCAAAACATTTTGACAATTGTGTGTCTTATACCAACTAAGCAACCAACATTTCTTGTGGAAATAGGGGACTTTTAGTCTAGAAATTAGAATCCTAGACCAATAGGTTCTCAACACTTTGCAAATTTAAGAATTTGATTATTTTAGGTGTTGTTGAATTAGACTCAAAGATGACAAGGGACAATCCAAACTTCAACTGGTTCAAATAGGAAGGGTCTCCTCGAAAGGTTGCCAAGGTCATTGTTTAGCGCAAGATTTTCTAAAAAGTTCTAAAAGAGGAATGTAAGGAAAGTTCAAAAATGATAAAATCCAAGAAATGACACTAATGTCCTAACTACACAATCTAAGCATAGTAAGGATACAAAAAAAGAAAAAGAAAATTAAAGAAAATTAAAGAGAAAACACAGTGTTAAGACTGAAGGATTCTAAAGATTTGAAATAGAAAAATGTACATTTTCAAAATAAAGTATCTTGTATTCAAAATATTGCTTCATCAAAAGTAAAATTTTGAATGAGATGGAGCAATTATTCAAATTTTCTAGAAAGTTAAAAGAACATGGCATCTCACCAAGAGCCCTTGAACTAATGTTCTCATTTGGTCAAGCTAGTGATCAATGAATAGCCTTCATGGAGATTCTGAATGAATGAACCAGGAGGAGTCAAAGATTGTTTTTGAGTTGTCAAAAAAGTTTGGTAAACTATTGGCATTAAGTTATTATTGCCATTAGTGACAACACTTATCTATATCAGTATAGCTACCAAGCTCAGCACTCAGTTTCCTACACTCATCGAGCTTCATAGTTTACACCAAGCATCTATAGTGTATACTAAGCATTCAGTGGTTACCTTATAGGTTCATCACTTAAGTAGTTCATATCGAGCTTTGCAGTTCTCATCGAGCATTCTAGTGTTCACTAAGCTTCATAGTATTTATCAAGTGATGGAAGTGTAATGTTTATCGACTGATGGAAGTGTAATGTTTACTGATTGATGGAAGAATAGTATTTATTGAGTAATGAAAGTGCAAAGTTTACCAAGTGATGGAAGTGTAGTGTTTACCGAGTAATAAAACTGTAGTGTTTATCGAGTGAAAGCAAGGTAAACAAAGGATTCAATTTTTACTGAGTGACACTACATCTACCAAGTCACCTATGGTTACTGAGTTCAGAACTACGTTGAGTGATTAGTATGGACCGAGCCTTCACTTCTACTGAGTGCATGACAATGTCGAGTAATGCAGTGGACACTGAGTATCAGAAGGTCATCGAGTCAGTTCAGTGAACCCGAGTTATTTACTATTGGGCCAACTCAGTAATGTTTTCTTCACTTGTGTTATGGCCGACTTTGCAATTTTAATTATTGGAATGGTATATATGTAATGTATTATATCATTTTCAAGATGTATGATATATGGATGAAAAATCAAGAGAGACAAGTAATGTTTTGAGAAGTGCAAATACGAATTAGCAGAAGAGCAGAATATTTAGCAAGGTCTACAAGGAGCAGTAAAGATTCATCAATCACAAGAGGTGATCTATACTTCAAGGATCTAATTAGCAAATCAAGTTTGTAAGTAGATCCACTATTTCATCCTAATAGGTGAATCAATTTTTGTAAATCCTTTAACAGGGTAGACTTAACAATCTTTGTATAAATCTCCTAATAGAGTGCATACTTCAGTGTATGTTTGTAAATCCTCTAACAAGGTGGACCTAGCAGTCCTTTGTGCTCCTAATAGGGAAGATCACCAGAAGCAATCAATGTAAGCCTTAACAAGCCAACTTCATACTATAGTAACAAATTTTTGTGGGTATCATCCCCAACCTAGTTTTACTTTCTATTTGGAAGGTTTTTGGGTCACCAAATCACTATGTACATGTGTTATAAATGTTTGTTCTCTCATATATGTAGTAGATTAAATGAATGAATTGAGAATAGTATATATGGTTAAAGTGCTGAATTGTTTTAAAATTTTTGATGTTACTGATTCACCCCTCCCCTCTCAGTAACATATCATATCTTGAATATTTCCAACAATTGGTATCAGAGCTTTGTGGTTCTCAAGATAAAGTTTGATAGCTTGAGCAAAGATGAAGGACAATGGAGATATTCAGACTTGACAAAGCTATTGAAAATGAAAAGCTAGATCTGGAAATGGCCATGGCTTAACTCAAAGAAGCAAAGGAGCATCTTTCTCAATCCTTGAAGAGAAGGAAGGAACTTGCAAGACAAATGAATGATCATCACTATGTTGAAGAAAAGATAGAAGATCTTTTACAATCAATTAGTTTAGATGAAGCTAATGAGGCTATCAAGGAACTCCTAGCAAAGAATGGTTCTCTATAGGAAGAAGTAAGAAAGCTTAAAAGAGAACAAAAAATCTAGTCAATTAGGCTATGTGAAGTTTTGGAACAGAGAGACAAGGAAAATGAAGACTTAGAGGCAAGAAATGATCAATCCCTTTAGCATGAAGATCTTGTAGATCAACTATCTAATGCAAATGAAGAAATTATGAATCTAAGATCTGAGAATGAAAGCCTAAGGAATGATTTAATCATTGAAAGAAAAATCAATGAAAGCTTAAAAAGCAACTTGAAATCTGAAAGACAAATCCATGAAAGTTTGGAAAATGACTTGATCACTGAAAAGAAAACCAATGAGAGAATGATGAAATCTCAAACAGACGTGACTCAATTAAATCAATAAAGTGAGCAAAATATTTATAGACAAAAAGGTAAAACTAGACTTGGTTACAAGGAAGAAGGTGAAACCTCTAAACAAGGTGCCCAAATAAATCAAAGACCTACTTGCAATCAATTTGGTAAGCTAGGTCACACATCAAACAAGTGTCACAAATGTCACAAATGCAAGAAGCATGGTCACAAGGCATTCTAATCTAGATCCAAATCATTCAATCTAGCTAAAAAAGTTGTTAAAGGTAATCTTTGGATGGGACTACAATACCTGGTGCAGATGTCATTATTGTGGAGAATATGGACACATTGGCAAAGACTACTCAAGGCATCACTTGAAAAAAAGAGATACAATAGTAAGATGTTATACATGTACAAAACTCAGTCATATAGCTAAAAACTGCATGAATATAGGAAGAGTTGAAGATTAAAAGAAAACTAAAGCTGATAACATTTAGAAGTAGATGAGGAAACAGTGGATTCCAAAATCTACTGAGCAAGATAGTTCAAATGATGGCAATGTCACTCAAGAAGTGGGTGACTCCACCATTTCAAATTAGATCCATAAATAAGGATATGGAACTACATCTTCTAGCAATATCTCAACTAGTTCCAAAATAAAAGAAAGCAAAATGATCAAATCAGTATTCCAAATACAAAAAGATTAAAGAAAGCATATCTTTTGCTGAGTTGCATCTACCAAGGAAAGTTGGTTGAGGACCTTATCAAGCTTGGTTGGGAGTAACAAAAGTCTGTTTGATCACCAAGTTGCAAGCTTCTACCAAGAAAGTCAATGATAGCCTATCAAGCACTATGTCATCTCAGTTAACTTCGTACCAAGAATTAATGACAAAATTATCATCAAAAGGATAGAATTTGATTTCATTCTTCATCATGATTTCAGAGCTAAGAAATTTTTAGGTACAATTCAAGCAATTCTGAGCAATTCCAAGTGATTTTCTAGTGACAGATTTGTTTGAAAAATTTCTATCTTTTATTGAGCATCAATGGCATCTGGGAGTAGCAACAACACCAAGGCAAAATGAGGTTCAGAGATGCTGGTAAAGGGTAAAAAATGGAAAGTGCCCAACTTCAAAATTTTTCTGGCCATTGCAGAATCACTTGATCCTAATGGTGCTCAATCTCAAATTTCACCAAAGGTACTCCTTATAAATGATATTCGTACACATTTTAAATATCCTATTCAAGAGATTGGAAACCTAGAGATGGATAATGCCCTAGGAGAAATGAGTGTTGATGGCTCTTTGAAACTTGAGCATAAGCATCTTGAAACCAAAGGCTTGACTCATATCTTGCATATGCCAAGAAGCTTCCAAACCAAATGGATTAGGTATATTCTGAGTCAGATGCACAAAGGGCAACTATGGTTAGAGCAACTAGTGTTAATCACTAAGAAGATGACTCAAAAAATCACGGGTCTCCCTATGCTCAACAAAGTGAAGGTTACCAAAACCCTAGGACAGGATGAGTTGCAAAAGACAACCCTAGCTGAGTGGGACAGTAGAGGTTTGAAGGTTAGCACTATATCTAATGTTGAACTAAGATTTGGCACTCATGTCATTTTCCATAAAATCTATAGCTCTAGTCAACTAAACAGTGTACCCTATGAGGCTATGGATTTGGCCTTCAAAATTGTAAAGAAGAACCTTGAATTTGACCTGTCAAAATTACTATTGAAATAATTAAACAAGAACATGGATAGTATAAGTACTTCAAAGAACATTCCCTATAAATTTGGTTCTCTATTGACTTGTTTATTCTTCTATATTCAAAAATTCTTTCCATCTAAAGGAACTATAGTATGTAGAAAAGATATTCCCATTCTTTATCAGATAAATGAGTTTGTAGCAGAAATGGGTGAAAATTTTGATAGCATTATGGACAATTATTTGAAGATTTCAAGGAAAGGATGAATAGTAGGTTCTGAATTCCACCAAAATTGGTTGAAGACTACAAAGATGATGTATACTTTATGGTTGATTGTGATAAAGTATACATTCAGGCAGTCAAACCTTGAGTTGCATGGGTGAAACATCTTCCTTATGAGGTTAATATTGATGAGGCCAGGGACATTATTGAAGCACTAGTGAATGATCTAGTAGACCCAAAGAAACCAATATTTGGAACATATGATGAGGCAAAGGCTAGAATTGAGCTTGAAATCAAGCTACCCTATGCCATAAGAAAAGGCAAGAGGAAGATAGCTAAATTGAAAACTGCTACCGGCCCTCTTATGCTTACAGAAGGAAAAGGTGAGGATGAAGAAGATAATGAAGAAGAAGAAGGAGAAGAAGAAAAAGAAGAACATAAATCTACAGAGGAACTGCCAAAGAAGAAAGGTAAGGCAATTATTACCAAACCTAAGAAGAAGCCTACTGCAGTATTCTCTAGAAGAACACAAAAAGGAAAGCAAGAACCTATATTGGTCAAGCCTCCAATCACATTCAAGGAAAGACTTAAACATTTAGAAGAGGGAGCTGGCATCACAAATTTCAAGGCATTGAAATTTGAAACAAGAATTGATGCTAAGAAAATGTAGATTGAGGAACTGGTACTCAATAAGATGGGTAAATGGAAATACTCCCCGGACCAGCTTGCCTCTCAAATCTCCAAAGAACTGTTGGAGAGATTGCAATCGAGATGGGAGTTAGCCATCTAGATGACTAAAGACATATATGAGCAATCTCTAAGGAATCTTCTATCGATTCTTACTGAAGTAGAAATAAAGGCAGTAATGAAGAAACATGAAGCTAAAATGATGATTAGATTTCACACAAGTTTGATTTTAATTAAAGACATTGAGCATGTTGTAAATAATGCAACAAACATGTGGAAGAACATCTATCATCTTCAAAAGCCCTGCAAAGATCTAGTCTAAATCAAGGATGATGACAACAGTGACAATGATTATTTTGATAGCACTCCATCCATCATAGTTACTCCAGGAGAGCTGCATGCACTAATGAAAGAAAAAGAAGAAGAAAATAAGGAGGAAGAAGCACATGAGGAAGGAAAATTTGAAGAGGATCTAGTTAAAATTGCAGAAGAAGTGATTGCATCCCTTCCTCACTCTCCACCAAAGACTATTACATCCATTATAGAGATAGCTTCTGCAAGCAAGATTGTGAGCACAATTGCCACATCAATTGCTCAATATTCACCTGCCACCTCCCAGCTCCAAGTATCTAAAATAGATGTGCCAAGCACTTCATCTACCAAGCTGTCTATCACTTCTTCAGCTACTGAGGTAGTCTCCTTAGTTCCTTCATCATTAGTGAGTGTAACAGTAAGTTCCATAGTTTTGTTTTCATCAATTCCAATAAGTTCTATAGTTTTGTTTCCATTAGCATCATCTGTATCCACTTCCACTCCAATTAGTTTAGATACTACTATGGGTACTCTATCGATTATGATACCATTTTTGAGAAGTATTTTTGATCTAGTTAATACTTCTATTGGCATTCAATCCTCAAGTTCTGTTGTAGTTTTCACTACTAGCCCTTCTATCTCCACTATTGTGTTTGATCCTAAGGTCAAACCGGTCATCACAGAAGTCAAAAAAAAGCATCCATTAAAACTTTTGATCACTGGAAAGGAAATTGCAAAAGATATTGACTTAGACATAGAGATAGTGATTCCAAAGATTGATTATGACAATGCTACCATTGAAGAGATGAGGTTAGCTAGTCAACTCATAGAGATGAAAGCTATGCAAAAATAGTTAAGATCTGAAAGGGATAAGGAATATAGAATAATTGAAAATGCCAAGAATATAATTACATATGCCATAGGTGTTGAAGTGGATTTTACTCAACACATTTTGATTCAGTTAGAAGAGGCTGTATAGAAATTTAATGAGGATTCTTCTAGACAAGAGAAACTTATTGAGAAAGCTAAAAAGAAATTTGATAATAAGGGGCTAGAGCATATTGCTCAAAATATAGCAATAAAGAAAGTTGAATTGTCAACATTTTTGGGAAATTTTGAAAATTCTTTTAATAATGTAGCATCACTTTTTGCTAAACTTTGTGATGTTTCTAGTTTTACCAAAGAAATAAAGGATAAGTTAAATAAGATTGACATTGATATGCAATCAAGTGCATCCAAGTTGAAGGTGGACTCCTCCACAACCTCCCATAACACCAAGATCAGATATTTGGCAAATGTATAGGTAGAACTATTGAGAGAGGAAACTAGGATCCAGTCTACACTCATAAACATCCAAAACATGATCCTTCCTATCATGGACAGAATGCAAAAACATCTTGTTCATTACAAAACATTAGTCGAAGATCAAACCTTCTCAGTGGCTGATCACTTGATCCAATTATCAGCAGAAGTTCAAATTGCTCTCTCCACCTATCAAATTTTGCAGCAGACTTGGGATATTACTTTTGCAACCATCCTTAAGGTACATCAATAATTTCTATCTCATTTTGGTGTAGCCATATAAATTGTATATAAGCAGTCATTTGGCATTATTGTCAAAAAGGTGAAGAGATTCATAGTTTTAGCATAATAAATGAGGAGAGTTATCACTATAAGTGATAGGTGGAGTTAGCACTCATTAAAGTTAGCATGTGTACATAAGTATCTTTTTATATACATTATTAGTCGTCAAGAAGGCATATAGAAATGTATATGCAGCAGTTCTACAAAGATCATTTTTGAAAAACTAAAATTTAGTGAAGTCAGGTTATGTACATTTATTTTGGCTCATAAGTGTTTTGTCACTAATGCCAAAGGATGAGATTGTTGGCATTAAGTTATTATTGCAATTAGTGAGAACACTTATCTATATCAACATAGCTACCGAGCTCAGCACTCAGTTTCCTACGCTTACTGAGCTTTACGGTTTACACTGAGCATCTATAGTGTATACCAAGAATTCAGTGGTTACCTTATAGGTTCATCACTTAAGTAGTTCATACAAAGCTTT
This sequence comes from Cupressus sempervirens, assembly GCA_028749045.1. NCBI lineage: Eukaryota > Viridiplantae > Streptophyta > Pinopsida > Cupressales > Cupressaceae > Cupressus > Cupressus sempervirens. The sequence goes on from CM053784.1 coordinate 264,276,905, forward strand.
GTAGTTCTCCTCAAGAATTCTAGTGTTCACCGAGCTTCATAGTATTTATTGAGTGATGGAAGTGTAATGTTTACTAAGTGATGAAAGCATAGTATTTACCGAGTAATGAAAGTGTAGTGTTTATCGAGTGATGGAAGCACAATGTTTACTGAGTAATGAAAGTGTAGTGTTTACCGAGTGAAAGCAAGGTAAACAAAGGATTCAATTTTTATCGAGTGACACTACATCTATCAAGTCACTTATGGTTACCGAGTGCATGATGATGTCGAGTAATGCAGTGGACATCGAGTATCACAAGGTCACCAAGTTAGTTCTATGAACCTGAGTTATTTACTATTGGGCCAACTCAGTAATGTTTTGTTCACTTGTGTTATGGCTGACCTTGCAATTGTAATTATTGGAATGGTATATATGTAATGTATTATATCATTTGCAAGATGTATGATATATGGATGAAAAATCAAGAGAGACAAGTAATTTTTTTAGAAGTGCAAATATGAATCAGCAAAAGAGTAAAATATTCAACATGGTCTACAAGGAGCAGTAAAGATTCATCAATCACAAGAGGTGATCTATACTTCAAGGATCTAATCAGCAAATCAAGTTTGTAAGTAGATCCACTATTTCATCCTAGCAAGTGAATCAATTTTTGTAAATCTTTTAATAGGGTAGACTTAATAGTCTTTGTATAGATCTCCTAACAAAGTGCATACTTTAGTGTATGTTTGTAAATCCTCTAATAAGGTGGACCTAGCAGTCCTTTATGCTTCTAATAGGGTAGATCACCAGAAGTGGTCAATGTAAGCCTTAACAGGCCAACTTCATACTGCAGTAACAAAGTTTTGTGGGTATCATCCCCACCCTAGTTTTACTTTCTATTTGGAAGGTTTTTGGGTCACCAAATCGCTATGTACATGTGTTATAAATGTTTTTTTATCTCATATAGCCAATAGATTAAATGAATGAATTGAGAATAGTATATATGGTTAAAGTGTTGAATTGTTTTAAAAGTTTTGATGTTATTGATTCAGCCCTCCCCTCTCAGTAACATATCATAGCTTGAATATTTCCAACAAAACTATATCCTGAGATGTCAAATGGAATGAATACACGATGCATACACTGAGCTTGAAGGTTTCGAATTCTAAGATTTTGATTGTAAAGTCATTCCAAAGGTGCTCGAGATGTTCGAAGTTTTGTATGTGTTTGATACACATTGGAAGAATATTTGCTAATGAAGAAATGCCTTGAGCATTTCTTCCTTTTTTTGGGGGTATTTGTTGTGGTCTCACAACACACACCCCATTTCTCACTAGGAATGGCGAACCCCTACCTTTTTTTGACTCCCACACCCACAATTCGAGAGTTGAGAGAAAATATTAGAAGTTAAAAGTGTTAGATTAGAAAAATACAAAAAATTCAAAAATTAGAAAAACACAAAAATAATTAGAAAATTAAAAAAACCCAAATAATTGAAAAATTAGAAAAGGAAAAAAAATAAAAAATTAGAAAAAATAAAAATTATAAAATGTAACTTCAAATTTTATTTATTTTTTAAATAAAAATAAAAAAATCTCATGCGCAAGTGTGCATCATACACTCGTGCAAGGCCGTGAGTGTAGAGGGGTTATAAAACCCCTTCCCCCTCTCCACACATCACACTTCATCCATTTTTCACTTTGAATTTGAGATCACCACAACAAGAGGTTTTTTTGCACCTATCATGCATAGTGCCAAGAGCCCTTTAAAGCCCAGGCCATGCACTGCATGCTTGTGGTGTTGCACTGTGGGTTGTGCCCTACTTTAGCTTCACATGCCCTTGTCCTACCATGGCACTCTGCACCCTCACTTCATACATCTTACTTCATACATAGTGCCAAGTGCCCTTCAAAGTTGTGCACATGCACCTGTTGGCACCGCACCGTAGGCTGCACCCCACTTCAATGTCGCGTGCCCTCATCCTGGTCTGATGTTGTGCACTCATACATGGCACCATGCACCCACAACAACTGTGCATAGCTTGTTTAGTCACACCCGCACATCACTCGCTTGGCCATGCCCACTTGCATTTTTATATACCCTACTCCCATGTAGTGCTTCGCACCCACACATCATTGATTGGCCATTCCCACACACCGCCCTTTGTGGTCGTGCTTGCATGTGTTTAATATGATCTACTTGTATGGTGTTTCATCTACCCTCCTTCATTGTTGGCTCATGCACCTACTGCATAAAACCCTAAAGTGCCCACCATACTCGTGCACCTCTATGGTTCCCTCTTGCCTCCATATATATATATATATATATATATATAATTTTATTTTAAGTAAATAAAACCCAAATAATAATAATAATAATTAAAAAAGAAAAAATAAAAGAGATGAAATAAACCAAAGGGACATTATTTTAATGTTCACTTAGACTTTAATTAAACATTTTCTTTTGCAATTAGTTTTTATCTACTAGCTAGCTAATGTTTTTTTTATCCTCTCATGATGTGCAGATGATCAAATGGCATTCACATCTAGAATGACACCCAAACTAGTAGTTTTCAAATTCCAAGGTGTTCTTTCAAAATTGAGGTTTCATGATGATCACGTAGAAGTCTAAGATACTGACCTAGGGCACACAGATCTAGGAGAATTTCTTAGAATTTGCAACAAGCCAATAGAGAGATCTACATTGGTATCTTCACTCATTCATATTGGGTTGGTGAATGTAGCTTCACATCCCATGTTAGTACAATCAATTGAACTAATCATGGCCTTGTTACAATTTTTTGTTCCTAATGAAAGAGTAGTCAAGAGCATCACATGAGAGGTTGTGTTGGACCTATGAACCAACAACATTGAAAGAGTCTTTCATCTTCCAATAGTAGATCAATTCATTAGGCTCTCATATGAAGCAGCTAAGAGATGGTATAGGGAACACCATCAAGAAGCAATTGACATCATTTAGTCCTCTTATCTCATTAAGAAACCTCCTCAAGGAAATATAATAGGAAAAGTGGATATGACTCAGCAATACATGAAGGAGGATATTGGATACTCTATCATTCTTTTGAGCGAAGTCATGGTCTTACCTGCAGTAGGTCACCTCAGTACCTTTATGGTCAATTTCATTAAGACCATCAAACAGACAAAGATACCACTAGACTAGACCACCACTCTAAGTGAAAACTTGTGTGAGCAATTGAGGATGGTAAAGGACAAGAAGAATTCATATATGACTTCTTACATGGTATACTTGCTTGTAGCAAGGGCCAAAAACTATCCTAGTTTGTAGAGGAGAGGTAGTATGCAAGACCCCAATGCCTAGCCATACATAGTCTACCCCCAGTTAGTGAAGAAGAAGCTCTCAGCATAGAGCAAGGAATATAGAATCATGAATGGTGCACTTAGTTTTGTGATCATTTAATTCATTGAGGGAGACTATGGAAAGAGGTTATCTAATAAAGCCAAAGCACAATTCACAGCTCTCAAAGCTTACTTCATATAGTTCAAAATGTTCACCTATCTACAGGTAGCTAGTGCATCCATCAATCCTAAGAAGCTCCCAAGATATCCTAGTGACAAACTGGTGCTATTAGATATTTCTTAGCAAATTGAGTTAGCCTATGAGAAGATAAAGTGGCAATAGAGACCTTGATGGGCATGGCCATTGGTCATTGGACCATATCAGGTGAAGCGGAAGTAGGATATTCCATCATTTGAATGGGAGTTGGAGAATTATCCCCTTGAAGAATACAACTCTCCTCGGCCGAATTTTGATAATGTTAGGAGAGTGCAGAGTCTAGTAGGAAAGGACTTCCATCATGAGGATGTTGTTGAAGATCGCTAGATGAATGCCACAAATGACTATGAAGTTTGAATTCAGGATTATTGTAGGATGACTTTGTATGTAGGAGAAAAGGCTCTCCTATTGAACATCACAGAGGAAATAAACAAATAAGATTCTAAAGAGTTATTGGACCCCCTATTCAACACTGAAAAAATTGGTGAAAGACCCATTATGAATGCTAAGGTTGATAGGGAACAAGCCAATGATACTAATCATTAGGCAAGGCATGTCATTAGAATGACAAAGGATTGGATCAAGAAATCTTTTCCACTTGATCCAATTCCTGATACAGTGATCTGCCATGCACATGCCCACCCAGAAAGAGGTAGAGAAAAGAAAGTCACAATTCCTACCTTCGTAGCCTAGTCTCCTATCAGGCCAGAGATGGTATACCAACTTGATCACCTAGTTGGATATTATTACCCTCCTAAAAGGAGGGGCAAGAATAAAAGAAAGAGGAATTTCCCCTAGAGGATTCAAATAGAATAGGTTGAAGAACAAGCACCTCCCCGATAGTAGGAATAGAGTCCATAAGGGTCCCAAGATACTGGAGCTACCCAAGTCTAGGATGAACTCCAATTGCCTCTCATTGTGTCTAGCCAACCAGAAGAGGGGGAGATTCCATAGGCCTACATTCCTCCTATGCAAGAAGAGCTAGCTTCTCCTTCTACCTCTAAGAAACATAAGAAAAGGATTTAGATTCAGATGAAGAAAAGGCAAAGGATCAGTAGAAGATTAATACCTAATCCATCTATTCCTAAAAGCATTCTAGAAGGAGATGAAGAGGAGGAAGAAGAAGAATCAAAAGAGGAAGAGGAACAAGTGCCCTTACAGGGAAGAAACCAACTAGCTAGAGCGACAAAGTTGCAAAGGAGAAAGAGTGCCATGGGTACCCTGCCATCCACTCAAGCAAAACCCTTAGAGCTCTCTTCTTTAGAGGATGAAGTACAAAAGTGGGTGGATGAGCAAAGTGAAGAGGGTAATCATGTTTTCTCAATGTTAGATTTTGATTTCATGCCTGTAGTTATAGAGTTGATTAGGGATAAGATTAGGGACACCCCTATAGGTGAACCTCAACAGGAAAACTGGACACAAATACGATTAGATACACAGGTTCCAAATATTACTCCTCCATCTCCACCGTAAGTTATAATAGTAGAATAGGGCTTGGTGACTCCTCCACCTTAGAGTTTAGAGGAAGAATAGGTTCAAAAGGAACCATCATCAAAGGAGCAACTAGAACAAAGGGTGACTAATGAAGTGTCAAATGATGGACAAATAGTGCAATATTCTCAATCTCTTTCCCAAGACACCAAGGTTTAGGCTATAGGGTCTACTAAGACTGAGGCTATAGAATAACTCTCCCAATAGGATACAGCTCAAAGTAGGAGTGATAAGGTAAATGAGATAGTAGAACACACCCCTTCATCATCAAGAGCTAGGTCCTTAGTAGGATGCATCCCTAGATGGATTCAGAAGGAAATAATGAGGAGTACTAAGCCTTAATTACATGCTTTAGAGGATGAAATTTGTGACATAGTAGAGATCTTGAACAAACCTGAGTCCCCATTACATGAGGCTATGTCATTGGTATTTGTCACTAATACAAGGAACTAGAAACTATTTGCACAAGTGGCTCTCCCTCCTGAAGGAATAGATGTGAAAGGCATTAGCCTTGAAGATTGTGAATTAAAGGATGTTATGTTGGGGGGCCTACGTGGGATTCAACCCAAAAAATGATGAGTATGGGAGTCAAAGGGGTCCTCAAGTACATGGTACAAGAGGAGGTGAAACTCCAAGCACTTCATGGGCAGGTTGAGATCCTAAAGGGATATCTAGCCAAAGAAGTTGATCCTCTAGATCCTGAACACTCTGAGGAAACCTTGAACACTATAATTAGAGAAAGGGGAGGTGTACAACTTGATCCATTTTTGAAGGCTTGTCAGGAATGGTGAATTTTTTTTGAAGGGAAAGATGTTACGATCATCATAGGGAATTTGAAGTTACTGCATGCTACATAGGAGAACGTAAATAAGATCATAGCAATTTTGAAGTAGACTTTAGTATCATGGATGAGGTATGGAACTAAAGTAAGGATTTGCAAACTCTACAAGCCATTAAGGGGAAAAGGTATCACATTTTGATCGATGTATAGATGGGAGAAGAGCTAGATATGATCGATGATTGGATAGAAAAGATAGCAAATAGAAATATGGTAATGGAAACATTACATGAGGATATTCATCAGCTCAAGGACCAAGCCTAGAGCAAATTTTGGAAGTAGAAAGACACTACAGTGATCCATGCTTGGATATTTTTGAAAATGAGGAATGAGAAAAGTTTTTACCTATAGATATAGTAGTGGAGAATTTTAGGAAGATTTTTGTGGAGGTTGCTGATGATGAGGATATCTGACAAGCCTTTAGGACTAAAGAAGCCTTATTAGAATTGGATATCAAACTTGGGGATTTTTCTGACACCCAGATTGAGGTAGACAATTATAGAAAAAAGATAAAAGATAAATATGAGGCTTTAGATCTTCCAGATGCTATTAAGATTGCTGAGATGATAGAGAAATTCAAGGACAAACATCCAAACATAGCTTTGTGATGAAGAATAACAAAACCCAGATGCCATAATTTCAATTTTGACGCTTAGTAAAATTTTCAGATTTTGACCTTGTGAAGGTTTGCAGCTCCATAGGTGCACAAGTCCATAGGTACATAGGTCCGTAGCTCTGCAATTTAGAGGTATGCCGATAGTTAATTACTTGTTCCAAAAATAGCACTTTCCATGCATCAGGAATGCATTCTGATGGTAGTTTAACTTTGACACACATATAGTAAAGGACTAACTTCTATTTTTGGCACCTCCAAACACTCCTACTTCAACTAAAGGCTTCCTTCTATTTTTTCTCTCATTTTTTTTTTTTTTGACATGTAAAAGACTCCTACATCCAATTAATGAATAAATTATGGATGGAGTCCCTCTAAGCACCAAATTAACTATTAGATTATATATATTTAGTTTTTTTTAATGCTTTAAAAAGATTTTAGTGCATGAAGATATCTCTCACTCTCAACAAAAATTAAGGAGACAATTTCCTATAAACACCTCATTGTAATATGTAACAAGGGCCATCATTTTTATGCAATAAAATTATGCTTTTGGTGCTCACATTTGGAGTGTAGTGATTCTTGCCTGAATGTATCATTATTTTATGAATTTTGTTTATGGAATTGTGATTGAGCCAAAGGTTTATTGCATTATTTTTTTTTGTGCAATCTTTTAGTTTTGGTGTTTGCTATAGATTTACGAATTTCACTGACATATTGAGTTTGAGAAGAGATCACAAAATTGTTCTTGCATAGATTTTCATCTCCCATGAGCACACTTCCTGTGGTCTTATGATTTGATGAAAGGTGAAATATCATATGATTGTTAAATTTTCTCACTGAAAATTGCATCAGTGGATTCTAGGAAGCATTGCTCCTATTTTTGTTGGTTTCCTACTAATTTCTTTGAAAGTTTAACTTGTAGCGTATTATTTTCTATTGCTTATGTCCATTAGGATTTCAATTTCATGTTATTTAAATTTCATTTTATTTGATTTCAATTTTTTTATTTGATTTGCTAACCTCTTATTAGAATAGGAACTTATTTTAGTTGCATTGTTAGAATTGCATTCATTGAAAAATAGAAAATGCAAAAACATTGTTTCTTTGTGTGTTATTTCGAGACAATAAATAGATTTTACTTCATTCTGAGATCATAATAGAACTAGCAAAGGCCTCCTCATGAACAATCACATTTATCTTCAACTGAGCAAATTTTGGTACGTCGCAAGACAAATATTAAACCTTGGAGTTGATCCCAAAAGATTAGCTTTTCAAGAGAGGAATTGTACAATGGATTCCTACCATTTACCTCATGCATAATGACTACCCAGTAGATTACCACCCATCTTTTCTTTGTTGAAAGTCCATTTTTCAAGAAACCCCTTTCCCTTTGTACACAATTAACTTCCTTACCAACAATATATGTCTAAGATAAACCACAACAAATCCATGATAATAGTACACTAATTTGTGTCTACCCCTCTCCTCAACTAGATTTTTTGAATGATATTCAATAGGATAGAAATGTTGAAAAATAAAGTTACAGGGCTCAAGAGTCTAGTATGAAATAGTGTGGGCATAAAAGTTTGTAGGAAGTCAATTAATAGGCATATTTTTGTGCTAGAGGTGGTGGTCCTATTTGTTGTCATGGATAATATATGACAACAACTAAATGAATATCTTGATATCTGAGTTCAACAAAGAGATCATTGAGTTGAAATAATCCTTCCAATGGTGGAGGTGAAGGAAATTCTTGGGCATCTATAAATTGATTTTCCAATGATTATTCCTCTTTTTGGGGAATTTTCATTTTAGGTTCAAGAATCTCTTCTATTTCCAATGGGTCATTCTATGGAATAAATCACGCAAGGCGGTCCCTTCTTCTATATATCTAATAGAAGTAAGCCTGCTCTTATAATGGGAATTCTAAATTCTCTTTGAAGATGGAACTTGAAATTGTAACTATTATGTCTAAGATATTCTCTTATTTTGATGCCATCCCCAAAAGTAGCACAAAAAATGTAGTGTTTGAGATATGATTTATGACTAGAAATTGATATTATTTTACTTAAGGATTGGACATCTCAACTTGAATTCAAATAAAAATGTAGGACATCATTTAATCATCAATAGGAAGGGACATTAAACTTGAAATAGATCAACACCATATAGGCACTAAGTTCCCATTTTAGACATAGATTTTACCTATAACCATCATGCTAGAATGAAAATGCTAAGAATGAAATTAATCTAAACTCTATTGTTGGAAATAAAACCCACACTTACCATTTAGAAAAAAATGTAACTATGTTCCTAGTGGCTATAGGAGAAACATACAACTCTGTGATTCTATCATCTATAAGAATAATCACACTAAGTCACCATGGAAGCACTATAAAAAGCATTAATGAAAATACTAATAGTTAACTTACCTACTAAAAATAAAATAAGACAACTCCCTATGTGGGGCCACTTAGATAGTCTCCAAATTAACACAATAGACTTAAGAGAAAAGATTTAGAACTTTATTGATAAGAAATTACACAATGTGTCAACTTGCTCATGATCTCAACTATAAATCAAATTCATATCAATCTATCATCTCTAACTTCTTAAGAATGAGTGGGAATTTTTAATGCATAAAATATAATTAAGTAACTAACCTCTCCCAAGGGATAGGGAGGATTTTATTATACTTTTAGCTCTTTAGAATAAAGAATGATCATAATGAGAAGGATGAAGAATTTAGAGTGGTTAGAGGAGTTAATGACCCATAATCCTAGATTGATGGATCATAAAGAAACACTATTTTTGGTTCCATGGAAAACAAAAAGTCTTCCTTAGCTACTTCAATACATTCCACCAAGTTTTGTATAGTTCATAAGCTACTTTGAGTCCTTATTTGATATGGTCCTACAATAGTATTTACATAATAGCTACATCTTCTCCTTAACTTTTGGTACCTGGACTATCTAATTTGTAATCCAACTAGAACATGATAGTTCAACATAAAACCTCACATATGGTTCACCATTCCATCAACATAGTCATTTGATGGTAAATAGAGTTTAACAAGATTTTCTTATATTGGTTATAGGACTCATAATAACAATAGATAAATGAAATGCTTAGTCAAACAATTTCAAAATACATTCCATACTATCTCTAAATCAACAAGTATTTAACCATGGTATAATATAAATATGTACTTCAATTAGAATATAATACTAATAAAATTCCACATATTATCCATAATCAATACTTAAAGTCTATTTAGTACCATTAAAGGTCTTAAAAAGGTTCTTGAAAGTATATAAATTGTATCCTATCTATAACTATTCAAAAATTGAGCCTCATCATTCCCCTCAATCGATTCAACTTTTGGTCCCTTAGTAGTTCTTCCTTCTTGCAAACTCTCAATGATCATTGTTAAACTACTACCCACATTCATCTTCCTCAAATATTGATAAGTGTCCTTTCATCTAGTCCAATTTGTGGCAATTCTACTCTTTTGAATGCTTTTCATATATAGTGTCCTCACCCCTTATAGAAAATAATAACCAAAGAAGGATGGGTGGTTACATTACCAATGGAAGCACATTTTCTTTCTTGTCTAAGCCATTCTATATATACATATTGGATCTTGTTGTTTCTATTAGAGTTTAAAGTACACCAATATAACTAAGAGGGGGAGGAGGTCAATCAGTTTTCCAAGTATTATAATAATTATCAAAATTATTAATCCCTAACCATATGAGCAATATAATCAACAACCATAACAAGATACTCATGCACAATAACACTAGATATGTTAACTAGGGAAACCCTTAATTAGTGGGAAAACCATGGTAGGGATGGCACCCACAAGATGATGTGCTAATATAAATATGCCTTGTTAGAGGATAGATCATGTTAAGAGCTAATAAAAACATTAAGCACATATCAATCCTTGTTAGGAGGCTTTCAATCCCTGTTAGGAGATCCCAACCCTGTTAGGAGTTGTAGAAGGCAAATGGACCCACTATTCAAATAGCTTTAGGGGAAAGACCAATGAACAAACTATCCAAATGATCTATGTATTATTCCTTGAAGAATAAATTAAACATGAACTATATTTGAACTTCCTATTCCTTTGTCCTATCAACTAGACTACTCGGCTCCTTCTAGTCTTGATACTAGATCACCAAATTTCCATGCAATAATCCCTTGGATTTCTTACTTGTGTTTACCGAACACTCTTCTCTTCTTTTCACACTTCACACTTCTTCAACACATAATTCCCAATTTGCAATCAAGGAAAATGTTTTCCTTTATCCCATCTCCTCAAATCAATTTATTGAGTTCGGCTTGAGGCTTTCCCAATTAATTATGATAGGACTACAATGAGATTATTAATTATTTTTCAGTCACACAAAAATGCCAACTCACAATCTTTACAACTCCTTTATCACTAGATAACTTTTCATATCATGATTCTATTTATGTTGGGTGATACAATCTACTTATTAGAAACTTCTTATCATATGCATTGTCTCTATATAGCTCTCTACAAATCAAAAATATCTTTTGCATGTCTTCAACTTCATGTGAAATTAACCTCATCATTAGGACACAATATAGAACATGTCACTAACAACGCTTCACCTAAAAATCAAACCATTGTACTAAAAACCACAATCTCTATGTTCAACTCTACTGGTCTTTATAGAAACCATACTATGTTATCATTAATGATAAACATAGTCATGAACACAACATGCTAGGTATGCAAAAAAATCTTCATTATTCTTAAGAAATTCTTAGGATACTCCCCCCAAGGAATATCATCAACATTCATGATAACAATCTCCCTCTTTTGCATTGATGGCAACACAGATGAAAATCATCTAAGTTTGATGAATACCAAAAATAACATGTTGTTGCTACTACCATTGTTCTCACTTTTTCAAATCCTCTTCATCAAGAAAATCCAAAATCTTCTAGAACACTTCTCTATTCTATAACTCTTACCTTAGGATCAACATTAGTTTTTTACGCACTAAACAACTTGTAGTTTCTCCTCCATTTAGTTTTTCTCTCCATTGACATCAATACTTTTCTCTTATACATAGGAGATCTTCAATCTCTACCCCATATATCATTCTTTTCTCCATTAGAGGATTTTCTCCCACATACATCATGCTTCTCTATGCAATCTCTCTCCCATACATTCATAGGAGATCTTTACTCAATGTATACTCTCTCCCATTCATTTATAGAAGATGTTTTTCATGCATATTCTCTCCCCCATTGGCATCAATGAAAAAGGCTTCATTATCTCAGTCATCTTCTCCAAGTCTTCATGAATCCACTCAAGTATCCAAAGACACTATTAAAAACCAATTACCAAGAGTCCTTGCAAACTTTTCTCATCTCAGATACTCCCCCATATAGAAAGCATCAACATTTAGTACAATCAAAGAATAGCACTCTATACCACTAGTCTGATGTGATCTTTGCATCATCTACTTTTATGTAGTTAGGGCCATAACCACAAGCATAGCTCTCTAGTAATCAAATGTATCTTTTGGAAATGGCTTTGTAAAGATATCTACAATCTAATCTTTAGTACTGAAATACTCCAATTTGTCTTCTTTCTTTGCAAATTTATCTCTTAAAACATGATACTTAATAGATATATGCTTAGTCTTAGAATGCAATACTAGATTCGTACACATACTCACTATACTTGTGTAATCACAATGTATGATAATAGGATCTAAAAATTCTATCCCAATATCCTTCAACTTCAACTTTGTCCACATGATCTAATTACAGTTATTTGTTATTGCTACATACTTTGCTTTAGTTGTACTTTGTGAAATGCAATCTTTTTTCTTCCTTAGTTAAGAAACCAATCTTCCCCCTAAGAAAAATGCTCCACCACTAGTTCTTTTTCCATCATACATACAACCTACCCAATATGCATTAGTAGAAGAATATAAAGTGAAATCACTTGATCTATCATACCATAAACCATAATCAGTTATACCTTTCAAGTATCTAAACATTCTTTTCACTACTACATAATGATACTCCCTAGTATCAGCTTGAAATCTAGTAACAATCCTAATTGTATTTCTTATATATGGTCTGGTATGAGTCAAATATTGTAAACCTCTAATCATTGATCAATACTTCTTATGCTTAATTGTAGGTGTCACTTCTTTTTTATATAACTTGTGACCAGTTATCATTGGTGTACCAAAAGGATTGCAACTTTAATCCAAACAAAATATTTTCAACAAGTCTTTCAAATACTTAGCTTGAGAAAGGAAAATTCCATCGTTGTTTTGCACAATCTACAAACCTAGAAAGAACTTCATCTCCCCAATCATGCTTATCTCAAACTCATTCTTCGTCTCTTCAGCAAACTTATCACTCATTTCACAATTGTCTCCAAATATTATGAAATCAACAAATATCACTATTATAAACAAACCATTCTCAATTTTTTTCAAATAAAATTTACTATCTACCATACCTTTAGCAAATCCAATTTTTAAATTTGTTTTCCAACATTCCATACTAGGTTCTAGGTGCTTTGTTTAAACCATATAGAGATTTCTTCAATGTTCATACCATATCCTTGTCTTGTGTTAGAGGTAATCCTTTAGGCTTCTCAAGGTAAAATTATTATTCATGTTCTCCAATTAGAAAGGCTAATTTGACATCCATCTGATACACTTTGAACTTCATACTTATTGCATAAGCTAAAAACATTCTTAGTACTTCTATTCTGGCTATAGTGGCATATGTCTCCTGATAATCTCTTCCTTCTTTCTATGAATAACCTTTGGATACTAGTCTATCTTTTTTCCTTACAACTTCACCTTGTTCATTCATCTTATTTATGAATACTCATTTAGTTCCTCTAACATTATTATCTTTAGATCTAGGAACCAATTCCTATGTCTCATTCTTCACCACCTAATCAAGTTCTTCCTTCATTACTTGAATCCAATGATCATCTATTCATGTCTTATCTATACTCTTAGATTCCACTTGAGAAATCAAATATAATTCCTCACTGATTCTATTTCTTGTCATCACTTCTTTGTCTTTTCTTCCAATGATCTACTCTGTGGGGTGGATCTTTGCCAAGATCTTATTAGGCATGGGATTTTATATATCTAAGCTCTCATCTCTTCTCCTAGTTCAGATCTTTGTTCTCCTCTTTGTTCAACAACTTTTACATCATTTTGCAAGTCATGTTTAGTCTCAAAGAAAACTTGAATGTTCTCATGGTTAGTCTTCAAATCAACTATAGTCACCAAAGATATCTCTTCTATTACTTCCTCTTTTTTAACCAATTGAAGCTCATTATCTTTATTATCATTCAATAATCTTTCCATACTAGCTTTAAATTTTTCATCATCATCAAACAAAAAAACATTTCTAGTTTTCCTTACTCTCTTAGGATATCTAGATGAAAAATGACCAAATTTGTTACATGTCCAACAATAAATCATAACTTTTGGCTCTTTTTTTAGAAGCAAATTAATACCTTCTTTGATCTTCATGTCTTCTTTGGATCTAAATTTGTCTTCACTTGTGATTTTGCTATTTTTTATGCAAAAAAAGGATTCCAGATCTAGAAACTTAGTCTTATATTCTATACATAACTCTGATAACTCATGAAAGAAATCCATCTTCTGAGTGTCAAATTTTCTTCAATATGACTTAAGATTTTCTTTTATGAAGTGACTCTCCATTGATCTCCCAAATTTTTTAAGCTTTCTCTTCAAGGAATTGATGCTCTAATACCAATTTTTAGAATTTAAGTTCCACCAATATAAATTAGAGGGGGGGGGAGATGAATTAGTTATCCAATTATTATAATAGTTATCAACCTTATTAATCCTTAACCATATGAAATATAATCATCAAACATAACAAGATACTCATGCAAAATAACACTAGATATGTTAACTAGGGAAACCCTTGATCATAGGGTAAATATTGGTGGGGATGGTACCCACAAGATGATGTACTAATATAAATATTCCTTGTTAGAGGATGGACCATGTTAATGTTAGAATAATTTAGAATAACTGAGAGGGGGGCTGAATCAGTTATCTAAGGTCCAAATGTATAGATAAAATTTTTTAGTACTTAACAAATACATATGCATGCATTGATTAGATCATTCAGTATCTCAAACTTTAGTATATTTCTATCCTAGGTCAAATCAACTTTGCAGAAATGTAAACATGAAATACCAAAAATTCAATTACACAATTTGACACAAGGATTTAACATGGAAACCCTATTTGGGAAAAACTACTAGTAACATGCTACCAATTTTCTCTCTTCTAAAGTGAGCCTTGTGAGGAGCCAACCTTGTTAAAGGTTACAATACACATTGTTAAATGTTACCATTATTAAAGGATTTAAATCACCCTATTAGGAGTGAGCCTTGTTAGAGGACTTTAGAACATTCCATTAGAATGTCACCTAGTTAAAGGATTTAATCATGACTGTTAGGTCAACCTTAATCTAAAGGATTTATCAAAACTAGTACAATTTATAGGAAGTAATAATAGGACTTGAACTGATATAAAAAAATTCACTTGCATATTATAGATCTCTCATTTAGCTCTCCATTCTACTTGGCACTCATTCTGCTTTATCTCTCATTTCTTGTTCACCCTTTAAGCCTTCACCTCCTTAAGCCTTCATACTTAGTATGCTGACTACAAATTCTTTCCTTCAACCTCCATATGAAGCAACACCTCCAGAATTCCTTGTGTCTCCCTAGCTCGCACTGTAACATTTTTCTTCTACCTTATTATCTCCTTATATAGAGAATTTTAATATTTTTCTACTTAATTTCCATTGTCCACCTTAGGGTTAGGTTAGATTCATTGAACCCTCCTTCTTTTCCATTTTTTCCCTCTAGAAACTTCCCTTTCAATCCTCTTTAAATTCATCTTTTAAAAAATTATCTTGAATTATGTGCCACAAGCTTATTTACTTATCCTCAACACACTTCACATAATTCAAGAAATTAACTTTGTCAACTTAGCTTCATCAAATATTTGATCAAACTCTTTATACTTCTTGTGGTTTCACAATGTATGCCCCATTTCTCTTAGAAATGGGGACCCCCTTAGTAAAAAAATTTTGTGCTGGACCCATAGTTTGGGGTCTGGGATATCTTTTTAACTCCACTTGGAGTCTGGGTCAAGCCCTAGTCCTCTAACTGAGACACCTAGAAGTCAAAATTAAGAAAAATCGAGTGATAGGGTGAATTTTTTGGTGCTAAAAAGTGCACTAGCACACATAGCACACATGTGCACCTATCCAATGTGTGCAAGTATCTTATATATGCAAGTGTGCTATATGTGCAAGTGCACTCTATGCACAAGTACACTATATGTGCAAGTGCACTATATTCTCCTTTAGAGATGTGCACCTAGGTGTACACCTCCAAAGGGTGTGCACTACCCCAGGCCTATAAAAGCGTAGGACTCCCCTACCCTCTTCTCATTATTTTCCTCCACACCTCTAGAAATGCACATTTGCACATATTGAAGTGCACTCCAAACTTGCAAACAACACAAAAGACATAAGACATCAAATGTGTGCACATGTGCACCTATTCAAGGTTACAATGTGCTCACCTTTTCTCACACCTAAAACATAAAAAACCTAATAAAATCCTAGGAAAGGGGTGCATGTGTGCACCTCCCCAAGGTGTGCACATGTATACCTTTCTACAAAAACAATGAACACAAAGATAATGGTGCACAAATACACACCTTGTCAAGGTGGGCATCTGTGCACCATTTTTGTACCCTAACAAAAAAACTAAGTATAAGGGTGTACACATGGGCATGCTATCAAGGTGTGCAAAATACAAGGAAAAATAAGAAAAGTTCTCCCCTTTATTACACATGCAAATGTTTGTGCAAAATAGTGCACATGTGCATATGCACACCCCATCAGGGTGCACACTTGCATAGGTGCACAATTACACAGAATGATATAAAATGGTCATAAAGTGCACCTAGCATACATTTCAAGGTGCGGAAGGTGTGCTAAATTACATTTTAGGGTATAAAGGGGGGTTAAATTAGGTTTCTACTATTTTGGTGTTCTGGGATTTTTTTTTTTTATAAAGAAATTAGGTTGTCATAAAAAGGTGGTTCAACAAGAAAGCTACAATCAAATCTTTTAAAATATCCAATCTTGTTCCTCTATGGGGCAAGGCAAAAGAAAAATTGGGCAGCCACACTAATTTTCAATGCTTGTGAATTGGCCCTTATCAAATAGCAGAAATTCTAAAAGAAAATACTTTTAGGATGAGTTCCTTACAAGGGAAATTGGTTCCATTGCTAGCCAATGGGTAGTTCCTTAAACATTACTTTGAGGCCTAAAAGAGAAAATTTTTTTATTAAAAAAATCATTTCTACAAGTATGTTTTCTTTTAGTTGTGTGTTTTCTTTCAAAGTAATGTCAATCAAGGGTTAGGTGCAATCAAGACTCATTCTTACTGCATTTCATGGATCACTCTTTTGGTTTTAACTTTTGGGATTAGGTATTTCTTTGTCAAAGCATTCAGATGATTTTGTTTCTTGTACCAACTAGGGAATAGATGTTACTTGCCGTAGTAGAAGACTTTCAATCTTGAAATCAAAATTGTAGATCAATGGTTCTCAACACTTTACAAATTGAAAAGATTGACTATCTTGGTGTTTTTCAATCAATATTGATTACATCAAGGGATAGTCTAAACATTGCTAGTTCAAACAAATAGTCTTTTCAAGGAATTTCTAAGGTCACTGCCTGGTGTAAGAGTTTCCATAAAGTTCTTAAAAGAGGAACACAAAGGTTATCAACTAAAGAAAGAATATGAAAAACAACACCAGTGCCTTGGCCACATAGTCTAAGCATGGTTAAGGTACAGAAAAAAAAAGAGGAAAGATGGTGTTAAGAATGAAAGGTTCCAAATATTCTGAGAAAGATAATTTGACTAGTAGGGATATGCACTCCAAAATGGCTATCTAGTATCTATACAAATCACTTCATGGAAGAATCAAATGGGAAAATGTGAGATTCGTGAAAAAAAAATTAGAAGATTACCTAGGACCTCAAATGAAAAAATGATAACCTTTTAAGATCCCTTAAAAAAAACTCTCTCGTCTGGTTAGATAAGTGATTGATAAATAGGTTTTTCAAGGATTCTTGATGAATGGACTGGTGTGGTGAAAGATTGTCTCCAAGTTGTTAGAAGCTCATGATAGACACTATTTTGAGATGCCAGAGGAAATGAATACACTAAGTACAAATTAAACTTGAAGATTCAAGATTCTAAATTTTTGAATATGAAGCAACTTGAAATATGCTTGAAGTGTTTGGGATTCAGTTAATATTTGACCCATGTTACAAGAATGCTTTATGATGAAGCAAGGCCTTATTTATTTCTTCCCTTTTTGTTGGGACTATTTGTTGTTGTTTCATAATGCATGCCTCATTTCTCTTAGAAATTGAGACCCCTAGCAATTTTTTTGTCTCTTAGACCCCTAGTCTAGGGTCTGCAATCTTTTTTGAACTCCACCTCGAGTCTAGGTCAAGCCCTAGTCCTTTAACTAAGAAACATTGAAGTTAGAATTGAGAAAAAGTAAGTGATAGGGTGATTTCTTTTGTGCTAAAAGGTGTACTATCACACCTAGTACACATGTGCACCTTTCCAAGGTGCACAAGTGCACACTTTTCTCCTTTGGAGATGCACACCTATGAAGGTGTGCACCTCCAAAGGATGCACACTACCCTTGACCTATAAAATATTGAGACCCCCCTCCCCTCTTCTCATTATTTTCCTCCATGCCTCCAAAACCTCATATCTGCACCTATTGAGGTGTGCTCCAAACTTTCAAACAACAAAAAAGACATAGGTCACCAAAGGCGCACACATGTGCACCTATTCAAGGTACCAATGTGCACACCTTTTTTCACACATAAAACCTTAAAACCCTAAGGAAACCCTAGGAAAGGTATGCATGTGTGCATCTCCCCAAGGTGCGCACATTCAAACCTTTCTACACAAACAATGAACACAAAGATATTTTTGCATAGATGTGCACCATTTTTTTACCCTAAGCAAGATACTAAGTATAAGGGTATGCACATGCATACCCTATCAAGGTGCATATGTACACACCCTTAGCACAATACAAGGAAAACTAAGAAAATTTTACCCCCTTATTGCACATGCAAATGTTTGTATGCAGTAGTGCACATGTGCATGTATGCACCCCATCAGGGTGTGTAGCTACATAGGTGTGCAACTACACACAAAATGATTATAAAATGGCCATAAAGTGCACCTAGTGTTGATATTCCAATCATGTTTGTTATTAGTGACATACACTTATTCAAATTGTGAGTCCATACCAAGAAAATTGTATAGTCAACAATGTTAACCAAGAACTATAGTTGCTACTGAGTCCTACAATTGCTAGCAAGTCCTTTAGTTTCTATTGAGTTCTATGGAGAGATTTCAGTCTAAACTAAGCAGTTACTAAAGAGTTGAAGTTTAGTAGTGTAACCAAGCATTTCAATATATGCCAAGTTTACCAGTGTAAACTAAATTGTGCAATTTTTATCAACTTTCTAGTTGTGGTGATTCAAGTCCACTATTGAATGAGCTACTCAATGTTAACTAAGAGACTTAGTTTATACCAAGCTCAAGGTGATAGTTTTTACTGAGCTATGTAGTGTTAACCAAGTGATTCAATTTATATCCCAAGTTTCACAGTATTCACTGAGTCACCAGTGCAGACTGAGTTCAACACTATTTGGAAGTGATTAATATGAAATAAGCTTATATTTCTACTAAGGGCATGATGATGCCAAGCATTGATAGTGGATGTCGAGTATCAGGACCTCATCAAGTCAGTCTTTAGAGCCTGAGTCTCTACACTTTGGCCAACTTTGTAATATTTGTATAAACTTGTATTGTGGTTGACTTTGTAATTATATAATTGGATTGATATATGTAATGTATTGTATCACATCTAATGTGTGTATAAAATATTTAAAAGGAAGTAATGTAATCATCATAGAAAAGTAGAAGAACGAATTACAAAGGCTATAATAGTATAAGGAGTAGCAAAGATTCATCTATCACAGCAAGGTGATTTGTACACTCAGAGGAATCTCAATTAGCAAATTCAATTGTAGATTAGAGATCAGCTACTATTTCATCCTAATAGATGGATCAGTCAAATCCTTTAACAAGATAGACCTAATATTCTTATGTAAATCTCTTTACCAAGTGCATACTTTATTGTATTTTTGTAAATCCTTTCACAAGGTGGACCTAGCAGTCCTTATTGCTCCTAATAGGGTAGTTCATCATAAGTGATCAATGTAAACCTTAACAAGCCAACTTTATATTGTAGTACTAAAGTTTTTGGGTATCATCCTCACCCCAGTTTTACTTTCTATTTGGAAGGGTTATGGTTCACCAAATCTTGTGTCAAAGTGTTATGTATGCTTTCATGTTTTTTTTTTTTTGTTTTCCTAGTTTCTCATGCATAAAGTTAGATCAAAATCTGTATAAAGGATTAACTAGTAATTGGGATAAAAGTTTTAGAAGTTACTAATTCACCCCTCCCCTCTTAATAGCTTAGCTTTTCATAATATTTCCAACAATTGGTATCAAAGTGTTGTGGTTCTCAATGAAAATTTTAATAGCTTGAGAAAAGATCAAAGGCAATGGAGGTATTTAGACTTAACAAGGTCATTGATAATTAGAAACTAGACTTGGAATTGGCCATTGGAAGAACTCTTCTAATCCTTGAAAAGAAGAGAAGATCTTGCAATCCAAATGAATGATTCACTCTAGATTGAAGAAAGAATTGAAGGTATTGAAGAAAGAATTGAAGGTATCATTCCAAGTAACTCAGATGAAGTTGATGAAGAAATCAAAGAACTACTAGAAAAGAATAGTACTCTTCAAGAAGAAGTTAGAATACTAAGAAGAGAGCAAGAAATTTAGTCAGTAAGATTGTGAGAAGTCATGGAAGAGAAAAACAAGATATGAGAAGATATAGAAGGAAAGAATAATGAAAGTCAGCATCTATCCCTTCAAAAAGTAGACTTCATTGATCAACTCACCAATGCAAATGAAGAAATCATGAATCTAAGATCAGAGAATGAAAGATTACAGAATGATCGAAACATCAAAAGGCAAACCAATGAAAGAATGTTGAGATCCCAAGTAAACATGAATTAGTTAAATGAACAATGTCACTTCAGACAAAAGGGAAAGGTAAGAATTGGACATATACAAGAAGGAGAATCATCCAAGTAAGGAGCTCAAAGAAATCAAAGACCTACTTACAACCACTGTGGTAAGATAGGTCACACTTCAAACAAATGTTGGAGCAATGGGAAAGAAAAATTCAATGAAAAATGCTGCAATTGTAATCAGCAAGGCCATAGAGCAAATTAATACAAAGAGAAACCTAAATTTGAAGGTAAATGTCACAAATGTAAGAAGCATGGGCACAAATCATCAGAATGCAAAACCAAGATATTGAATCCAATAGAACAAATTTTGAAACTTATATTTGGTTGGAACTATATGTACCTAGTATAGATGTCATTATCGTGGAGAATTTGGACACATTGTTATGAATTGTGTAAAACATCACATGAGGGGAAGTGATACTACCAAAAGATGTTTCATCTGTATAGAACTTGGTCATCTTGCCAAGAACTATATGAACACTAGAAGAATAGAAGATGAAAAGAAGGAAACAACTCACAACATCAAAAAAAAAATGAGACAACAATGGGTTCCAAAGTCAACTAAGAATGCAAGTCTGAGCAATGATGATCAAATCACTCAAGAATTGAGTGACTCCACTATTTCCACTT
Organism: Cupressus sempervirens; assembly: GCA_028749045.1. Taxonomy (NCBI): domain Eukaryota; kingdom Viridiplantae; phylum Streptophyta; class Pinopsida; order Cupressales; family Cupressaceae; genus Cupressus; species Cupressus sempervirens. Next base: position 264,298,294 of record CM053784.1, read on the forward strand.
GATTTCTCAAAGAAAAAATGGAACTAGGCTACCAAAGAAGACATTTAAATAAGTTCTAGCTATTAGGAAAAAAGATCCATATCAACATTCAAGATGTGAAAGGGATCACCAAGTAAAAGGTACTACCAAGTTATCTTCTTTATTGAATGAGGTCAGGTCACAAACTCTACCAAGTGAGGTCAAAAGTGACCAAGTTTTACATGTGGTTACATAATGATGAAAGACTTTACTAAGTCATCAATGCAAGAAAAGTGGATGATAGTTTATCAAATCAATCTAACTTTCATACTAGGTATTTATGGTGAAATTTGATAAAAGGAATGAAATCAAAGCCATTTTTACTATAAATTTTCAAGAGAAAATTGTGCAGAGTGATCTTTAAGAGAATTCAAGTGATTTGAGTGAATTGTTGTCAAAATTTTTGAACTCTCACAAACCCAATTGAGTGAAGATGGCAACAACTAGTAGCAAGGTGAAGTGAGGGTTAGACATATTAGTTCATGGTGTAGAATGGAAGGCACCAGAATTCAAGCTCACTCCTACAATTACTAAAATCCTAGACCTGAGTGGAGCATAGTCACAAATTTTAGAATTCTTTAGAATAACTAAGGGGGGGGGGGCGAATCAGTTATTCAAGGTCCAAATACCCTATTAATACTTTTTCACTACTTTTAATGAATCCATACACTTTTCATCCATCCAAACTTTAAATCAACCATATTAGCAAGTTACAGTAAATCAACATACAAAGATAAAACATGCAAGATCAACACATGACACAATGATTTACGTGGAAACCCAATTTGGGAAAAACCACCAGTAACATGCTACTTGATTCTCACTCTTCTGAAGTGATGCCCTATTAAAGGCTTACAACACACTATTAAATGTGACCTTGTTAGAGGATTTCACCAAACTGTTAGGAATGGGCTTGGTTAAAGGACTTTAGAACATTCACTTGGAATGTCACCCTATTAAAGGATTTATCTCATGGCTATTAAACGAACCTAAGTCCATAGGATTTAAACTTTACTGTTACAATTGCTAGAAAGTAACAATAATGGTCTTTTGATCTGATATAACTTACAACATACTTTGCAAATTTCAGATCACACTTTCAATTCAATCCTAATGCTTGGCTTCAATCACTTCAGCTCTGACTACTTGACTTCTTCTCAAGCTTCATCTCCTTGAGTCTTCTAACTCATTGTACCAATGCATCCATATCAAGGGTCTTCTAACTGAAACAGAGTCACTATGCTCTCTTATTTCCTTAGCACCTCCTTCAGCATTTCATGCTTTCATGCTTGACCGCCTCTCTCTCTCTTTTCTTTCATTAACTTATGACTCCTTAAATAGAAATCTGATTTGCCTTTGCTGCTTATTTCTCCCTCTTCAATTTTAGGGTTTTGAATGGATTAGGTAGGATACAATGTATCTACCTCATATCTTGTTCTTATCTTCAAACTTCATCAATTGTATCCTTAAAACATTTTAAATGGTGTTCTGTGCCACCAGCTCATCATTCTTATCTTCCATTTAATTTACAAACTTCTAGATAACAACCTTGTTAGCTTAAATCTGGCCAATCTTCAATTTTCAAAATAATGCAGCAACTCGGCATTATTGATTTACTGGTGCTTGACATCTCTGTGTTACTCGGCACTATTGGTTTTACTAGTGCTCAACATCTCTATGTTACTCGACACCTATCTCTGCTCGGCACTCAATATCACTTAGCACTTGAACTTGCTCGGCACTTAAAGTTTACTCGGCACTTGAACTTGCTCGACACTTGAAGTTTACTCAGCACTTGAACTTGCTCAGCACTTGAAGTTTACTCGACACTTACTAGGAATTTTCTCGGCACATACTAGCTTGCTCAGGTCCTTCTCTCTAATGAACTTAGTTGAGCTTTACAAATGTCTTAGCTAAAACCTTACATCTTTGATATGTTTTAGTGTGCCCATTCTCTGTATCTTAGAGTATGTCATCAAATACACTTTTTCATCAATGGCTTAGTTGATCCTTGTACTTCATTACAACATCATAACTTCAACCTTTCTCTAGGTGTTCTAGTTACATCTTATTGATTACCTCCTCCTTGAAAATCAACTAATTGATAGTATTTGGATCACTAAAGCAATTGTCATTCTTGCAAGTAGCAAGTTTGACATCAATGACAAAATAATGATTGAGAACATTCTTTACCAATTCCATATATCATTCCAACAGCTTTTCTTATGATCATTTCAATCATTTCCAACAACAAATCCATTCCAAGGTACAATTAATCAATGACATCCATTCTCATTTTTAAATATGAAATTCAAGATATTGGCACCCTAGAAATGGATGAATGTTTAAAAGAGTTATGTGTTGATGGCATTTTGAAACATGAGCACCAACATCTCGAGGCTAAAGATTTAACCCATATTCCTCACATGCCCCATGATTTCCAAGTCAAATGGATTACGTATATTCTTAATCATGTGCACAATGGACAGTTGTGGTTGGAAAAACCTATTTTGATTACAAACAAGATAATTCATAGGATTACTAGTTTTCCTATGCTAGCTAAAGCTAAAATGACAAAAATCCTAGGTCAGGTCAAACTGGAGAATAAAACCCTAGCTAAGTGGGATGGTAGGGGAATGAAAATTAACCATGTCACTAACATGGAATTGAAGTTTCGCATTCATGTCATTGCACAAAAGATCTATAGTTCAAGCAAGTTAGATAGTGTGTCATGTGAAGCAAGTGACCTGGCATACAAAGTAGTCAAGAACAACCTTATCTTGACCTTGCCGAGCTACTACTAAATCAATACAACAAGAACATAGAGAGCATAAAGATATAAAAGAATAATCTATGTAAGTTTGGCTCTTTATTGATATGTTTATTCTTTTATGTTCAAAAAAAATTTCCATCGAAGGGTACTATCATATAGAGGAAAGATGTGTCAATACTATATCAGATTAATGAATATATTGCTGAGATGGGAGAAAATTATACCAATATAATGGATAATTATTTTGATGCTTTCAAGGAGAAAATGAATAATAGATATTGAATCCCCAAGAAACTAGTTGAAGATTAAGGTATAAATTCAGGAAGTTAGACCTAGAATTAAATGGGTGAAACCTCTAGGATATGATGTAAATATTGATGAAACTAAGGATATAATTGAGGCAATGATTAATGAACTAGTTGACCTCAAGGCTACATATTTTGGAAAATGTGATGAGGCTAAGGCTCAGATAGAACTAGAAATCAAGCTCCCTCAAGTAGTTAGCAAAGGCAAGAAAAGAATTGCCAAGTTAAAAACAAGTTCTACTCTTTTGTTAACTAAGGGAAAATGTGAAGATGAAGAAGTAGAGGATGGAGAATTAGAGGAAGAGGAACCACTAAAGAAGAAGGGAAAGGTAATCATTACCAAGCCTACCAAGACATCCATTGCAATATTCACTAGGAGATCCTCTAGGAAAAAGGAAAATAAAGAAGGGGGAGACATAATTTTTGAGAGGTCTCCACCCACATTTGAAGATAGGATGAAGGAATTGGAATCAGGTTCTAAGATAACAAATTTCAAAGAATTAAAATATAAAACTAGAACAACTAATGAGAAAAGGCAGATTGAAGATATTCTAATATCTAAAATGGGCAAATGGAAATACTCTCTTGACCAGCTCACTCAACAAATTCTAGATCCTTTAATAGATAAAATCAAGCCAAGATGGGAACATGCAAAGAAAACTACAAAAAACATTCATGAGCGAATCCTAAGGAAACTAATGCAAGATCTAACCAATAAGGAAATCAAGGAATCTTTAAAGAAAATGAAAAAAAAATGACTTTAAGATTCAATACTTGTCTAATTTTGTTGAAAGAAATAGAGCATATTGTGAAGAATGCAACAAATACATGGAAAAATATCTATCTTCCTCATAAACTGAGTGATTTTTTTGAAAAAATAAGTGACAAAGATGAAGATAACAATCAAGAAAATGCTGTTGAAATCTGATTGAAAAGATCATTATTAAAGAAGGGAGATTATTGATAAAGAATGTTTTCAATCATTGTTTTGTCACTGATGTCAAACCTACGATTTTCTAGGATGAAAATTTCTTATAAGATTCAAGTACTATCACTTAGTTGATTGATGAAGATGATTTAATCAATAAGATGTAAAAAAAGTACCTAAGGGAAAGGTTGAGTTATGGTTTTATAATGAAGTATAAGGATTAGTTAAGATAATGGTAAAATGATGTATTGATAATACACTTGAAGATAAAGAGGTTGGCCACACTTAGAAACCCTGGAAAAATAAGTTGTAACAAAATTGTCTACAAAGCTTGACTAAATTCATCAGTGGGTGTGGAGCAAGTTAGTTCATATCGAGTAGTTTATCAATAAGTGCTGAGAAAATGCAAAATATAGTGTGTGTCAAGTGAAATAGAAGGTGTTGAGAAAGTTTAGGTGTTGAGCTAGACAAAATGAAATAGGTGTTGAGCATCAATAAAACTTAGTTGATGATGAGTGAATTGACAGTAGGTGCTGAGTAACACAATATGTGTTAGGCATCAAAGAGTTAATAGTGCCAAGCTACTACATTATTTGAAATGTCAAAGATTTTCCAAATCTAATCCAACAAGTTTGTTACCTTGAATTTTTTGAATCAAATAGAAGATAACAATGATGAGCTAGTGGCACATAATTCTAGGTTAACCATTTTTGGGTGAATACAAGAGGATTCTACATGATGTTTCTAGAAGAAACAAGATAAGAGGAAGATACATTGTATCTTACCTAATCCATTCAAATGAAAAATAAGAGTGAGAATATTAGAATGGGAAAATTATTCCATACTTCTATTTAAGGAGTTACAGGTCAAGAAGCAAGAGTGGTTGGAGAGAGTATATGGTGTCAAGGAGAAGGCATTGAGAGGGAAGAATAGAATATAGAGACTCTACTTTGATACATGACCATAGAGGTGATTGCATTGGCACAACAAGCATGGAGAATTGAGGAGAAAAAGCTTGAAAGGAGGACAAGCTATCATAGCTACAAAGACTAAAAGCTAGGCAAAATTTGTGAGAAGAATTGAGATCTAAAATCTACAAGTTATGTTGTGAGTTGTATCAGATCAAAAGTCCTTATTGTTACTCTCTAGCAATTGTATTAGTTAGGGAAAATCCTATGGACTTATGTTGGTTTAACTACAATTTTGTAAATCCTTTAATAGGGTGACATTCCAAATGAATGTTCTAAATTCCTTTAACTAGGCCCACTTCTAATAGGGTGGTCGAAATCCTTTAACAGGGTCATATTTAACAGTGTGTTTTGTAGCCTTTAACAAGTTAGGCCTTTCATAGTGCATCACTTCAGAAGAGTGAAAAAGGATTAGCATGTTACTATTGGTTTTTCTCAAATTGGGTTTTCACATAAATCACTGTGTTATGTATTGATCTTTCATGTCTTATTCCTACATGTTGATTTATCAGTAACTTGCTAAGAAGAATGTTTAGCTTGGATGCATAGTTATTTCAAATGGGCCCACTATACTTAGTGAAAGAGTTTTATCAAGACATTTGGACCTTGAATAACTAATTCACCCCCCGTCTCAATTATTCTAAAGCATTTCTAACAATTGGTATCAGAGTTATCTGTTGATTTTGTTTAAAGGTACTAGAAGAAAAAAAGATCAAGATGTCTAAGAGAGAAGTTCCCAAGCTCAACAACAATAACTTCATTGCATGGAAAATTTTAATTAAGTTGCACCTTGGATCAATAGGTGATCATGCAAAAATCTCAATTGAAGTGGAACATGTTGATCTAGCTGGTGTCCCTACTGCAACAGATATGAAGAAAAAGAAGGAGCACAATTAGGCAATGCTAGAGATTGCCTCCACTCTAAGCTATGCTGAATTTGATGACATCAAGGGATGTACCTCTAAATTCAAAATGTGGGAAGCCTTGACAAATATTTATGGAGGAGATCAAAATGTCCAAAGAGAAAAAAGAGAAAGGCTCAGAGGAAAGTTTGATGACATGAGAATGGAGGAAGTTGAGAACATTGCCCAATATGCCTCTAGAATAAAGGAAGTAGTAAGTGAAATAAGAAGTTTGTGTGGTCATTTAGATGATGAGACTATGATTAGAAAAGTCTTAATAACCTTTCTCCCCATCTATGCTATTAGAGTATCAACCATCCAAGAGTTGAAATGCATACCAGGAAATAATGTAACTCTTACAGGTAAAATGGGAAGACTTATTGCATTTGAGTTATCCAACTTTGATAACTACAAACATGAGAATCTTGAATCTTCTTTCAAGGCCAAGTTGTTATTGAAAGACACTGAAGAGGTGAAACCAAAGAAGAAGAAAAGAAAGATAAAATATGCATTAGTGACAACATAATAGATGAAGAAAATGTGGAACAATTGAAAGCATTGTTGGCCAGAAGATTTCGTAGAGGTAAAGGTAAATTCAAAGGTAAGTTTCCTATCATTTTTTTAAATTGCAATGAAGTAGGTCATATTGTTGCAAGGTGTACACAAAAGAAGAACTACAGAGAAGGAAACAAGTACAATTATAGAAGAGAAGATGATAGCAGGGATTACAAAGTCAAAGGAAAAAAGTGATGAGGTAGCCTATGTAGCCATGAAGATGAGTGAGATGAAGATAAGGCAACAAAATTGGTAACCTATGTAAACAAGAATAACAAGTGGATCATAGATAGTGGGTGCTCACATCACATGACAGAAGACAAAAGTAATTTGGTTACCTTAACTTAGTATGATGGAAATAGTGTTAGATTTGGAAATGATGCTCCATGTCTAATCAAAGCAAAAGGTTCCATTAAGCTTATAGAGAAAATTTCATGTGATAAGGAGTAATCTATTTTGTCTAGATATGGATGATGCATCCTATCTTATTGTAAGGTTTGATGATGTGTGGCTTTGGTGCAAAAGTATTTGTCATGTCAAATTTGATAATCTAATTAGCATCAACAAAATGAAGAAAGCCAGAGGCTTTCCCAAACTAAACAAGCCTGACAATGCAATGTGCAAATAGTATTAGTTAGGAAAGATGACAAGGTCAAGGTTTAAAAGTAAAGCTTACAATTCCAAAGAAGTACTAGAGTTAGTCCATACTAATTTATGTGGCCCAATAGGAGTGGAAAGTTACAAAGGAGATAAATATATAATGTTGTTTGTTGATGACTACTCTAGGATGATGATTGTCATGTTCTTAAAGCACAAATCTGATGCATTTCAAATGTTTAAATGGCACTTGGCTAGGGTGGAGAAAGAAATATGGAAGAGTCTAAAGTGCCTAAAATGAGATAAAGGAGGAGAGTTCACATCAAAATAATTTGAGACATTTTGCAATGATAAAGGAATTAAGAGACAAACATCAACACCTAGAACTCTGCCACAGAACGGAATTGCAGAGAGAATGAATAGATCAGTGATGGACTATGCTAAAACATTAATGATGGAGATGAATGTTTCTCTAAAGTACTGGAGAGAAGCTATAAGTATAGCTTTCTACACCCTAAATCAAGTACAAATCAAGAAAGGTACAAATGCAACAATTTTTGAATTATTGTATGGTCACTCACCCAATGTAAAGCATTTCAAATTGTTTGGCTTTAAATGTTATATTCTCAAAGATTATAGAAATGGAAAGTTTGATGCAAAGAGTGATGAAGGCATATTCCTTGGATACTTCACTAGAAGTAAAGCATATAATTGTTTAAATACTAACACTAACAAAATTATGGAGAGTGCAAATGTAAACTTTAATGAGCATATAGAAGTTGAAGATGATGAATCCATCAATAAACTAGAAGAGTATAGATCCTTTGTATACTTCTATGAAGGAATGCCTAATGAAGAAGAAGCCACTAATCAAGTTGGGAATCAAAAAAAAGTTTCAGTATCTACCGAGTTACAACAAGTGAATGTCAAGCTGCATTTAGAAGTAGAGTTGCAAAATGAAGAAAATGAACATTCTAATTCTAAAATTAGCACAAATGGAAGATATGATGAACTACCTAAAAGAGATGTGCACAGTGACTCTGAAACTAAAAGATCAAACATGGAAACAAGGACAAAACCAAGGCTATCCAAGTATGTGAGAAGACATCACCCTACTAAATAAATCATTGGTGACAAGGAATCTAGACCAATAAAAAGGAACATATTAAGGAATGAATCATATCTACTAAGAAAGATTGAACCCAAAACAGTGAAAGATGCACTACAAGATGATGATTGGTATAAAGCTATGGAAGAAGAATTGAGTAGATAGAGAAGAACAAAACATGGACTTTAGTTGCAAGACCTACTGACAAGAATGTGATTGGTACCAAGTGGGTATTTAGGAACAAGCTAGATAAAAATGGTGAGATCACAAGAAATAAGGCAAGACTAGTCTATAAAGGTTATGCACAAGAAGAAGGACTGGACTATGGGAAAACATTTTTCCCTATTACAAGGATGGAAGGAGTAAGAACTCTACTTGCATATGCTTCTTACAAAGGTTTTAAAGTCTACGAAATGGATGTAAAGTTTTCTTTTTTGAATGGTATACTAGAAGAGGAAGTCTACATTGAAAAACCAGAGGGATTTTTTGATGACAGCAACAAGGATATCATTTGCAAACTGCATAAAGAACTTTGTGGTTTGAAACAAGCACCTAGAGCTTGGTATGAGAGACTTCACAAATATCTTGTGAAGATAGGATTTGTGAGAATAGATGACAACAAAAACCTATATATCAAGATAGAGAAAGGTAAAGACATTCTGATATCTAAAATCTTTGTTGATGATATAATATTTGGAGGAAAAGATGCACTATGAAAAGATTTTGCTGATCAGATGAAACATGAGTTTGAAATGTTAATGTTTTGGGGAAATCATTTTTTTTTTGGATTGCAAGTACATCAACTGAAACATGGCATATTTATGACTCAATCAAAATATATCAAGGAGATACTCAAAACATTTGGCTTAGAGGATTCAAAACTAGTCAATATACTAATGGTAATAGAACATAAGTTATCCAAGAATGATGAGTCAGCTGAAGTGAATTAGACAATGTACAAATCAATGATTGAAAAGTTATAGTATGTTGTACATAGTAGACCAGACATTGCATTATCTGTTGGAATAGTGGCAAGATTTTTTGCAAACCTAAGAGAAAATCATCTTATGGAAGTAAAAGGAATAATGAGGTACCTAAAAGGAACAAATGACTTTGGTTTATACTACAAGAGGACTATTTTTTTTGAGTTGAATGCCTACACTGATATAGATTGGGAAGTTAATATAGATGATAGAGAAAGCACCAATGGAGGAGCATTTTTCTTAGGTGAAAGACTAGTCACTTGGACTAGCAAAAAGAAAAGTTATACCTCATAGTCCACAGCTAAAGCTGAGTATGTTGCAGCTACCATCAACTGCACCAATATTGTATGGATCAAGCACTTGTTGAAAGGTATGAAGGAAGAGATAACTAAACCATTGATACTCTATTGAGATAACACAAGTGCCATCAACATATCAAAGAATCATGTGATGCATGCCAAAATAAAGCACATTGTGATTAAGTATCATGATGTAAGAGAATTGGTGGAAGACAAACAAGTGAAGATGGAATATGTCAACTCAAAGGAATAAACTATTGACATCTTCACAAAACCATTACCTAAAGATGCATTTCAGTATCTTAGAGGTAAGTTAAGGGTGATACCTCTATCCAAGGATGTTTGAGTAACAAAAAGATTGCCTTGCATCAAATGAGTTGATTTCTTAAATGATATAAATTGATGCAGAGGATCATTACTTTAGTTTTTACCTGAAGTAATTAAATACTAAAATTCCAAACAAGTCATAGGTAAGGTGATAGAGGAAGAAATTGGAGTTCCTACAAATGCTACAATTGCATGATAAGATGTTGAAGCAATATGTCTTTGGCATTGTTGTGAAAGAGGGAGAAATAACAAAAATAGATAAAATCTAAAGGATCAAATATGTAGAGGGAGAAATAGTAGAAAGGAAGGAGAAAGGAAACAATAGATAAGAGGGAGCAGCAAAAATAAAAGAATCAATTAGGACGACAATATTAGAGAGGGAGTAGAACAAAAAGGAGGAGATAGTACACCAACAAAAGAGATATCCCTAATACTTTGAAAGAGGAAGTTGTTTACAAAATTCAGAGGGAGTCATAAGAAATTCAAAGTTGCTGATAGAATGTTTTCATTTTGGCATTTAACTTATTGTTTTAACCTAGTTAGCATTTTTGTAACTTGGTTGATCAATTTGGTTTGCCATCAATGCCAAAGAGGGAGATTGTTGAAATCTAATTAAAAAGATCATTATTGAAGAAGTGAGATTGTTGATAAAGAATGTTTTCAATCATTTTGTTGTCACTAATGTCAAACCTACTATTTTCTAAGATGAAAATTACTTATAAGATCCAAGTACTATCACTTAGTTGACTGATGAAGAGGATTTAATCAATAAGATGTAACAAAATTACCTAAGGGAAAGGTTGAGTTATGGTTTTGTAATGAAATATAGGGATTATTTAAGACAATGGTAAAATGATGTATTGATAATACACTAGAAGATACAAAGGTTGACCACACTTAGAAACTCTAGAAAAATAAGGTGTAACAAAACTATCTACAAAGCTTGACTAAATTCATTAGTGGGTGCCAAGCAAGTTAGTTCATGTTGAGTAGTTTATTAGTAAGTGCCAAAAAAATACAAAATACTGTGTGCACTGAGTGAAACAAAAGGTGTCAAGCAAGTTCAAGTGCTGAGCTAGACAAAATGCAATAGGTGTCAAGCATCAATAAAACTTAGTTGACGCTAAGTGAATCCATAGTAGGTGCCAAGTAACATAGTATGTGCCAAGCATCAAAGAGTCAATAATACCAAGCTACTACATTATTTGAAAAGTCAAAGATTCACTAGATCTAAGCTGACAAGTTTGGTACCTTGAATTTTGTGAACTAGATAGAAGATAATGATGATGAGTTGGTGGCGTAGAATTCTAGGTTCACCATTTTTGGGCAAATACCGGAGGATTCTACATGATATTTCTAGAAGAAAAAAGATAAGAGGAAGATACATTGTATCTTACCTAATCCATTCAAATCAAAAATAAGAGTGGGAAGATTAGAGTGGGAAAAGTATTCCAGACTTCTATTTAAGGTGTTACATGTCAAGAAGCAAGAGTGGTTGGAGAGAGTATGTGGTATCAAGTAGAAGGCATCGAGAGGCAAGAATACATTACATAGACTCTACTTCGATAGGTGACCACACAGGTGATTGCACTAGCACAAAAAACATGGAGACTTGAGGAGATGAAGCTTGAAAGGAGGACAATCTATTAGAGCTACAGAGACTGAAAGCCAAGCAAAATTTGTGAGTTGAATTAAGATCTAAAATTTGCAAGTTATGTTATGAGTTGTATCAAATCAAAAGCCCTTATTTTTACTCTCTAGCAATTGTATCAGTTAGGAAAAATCCTATGGACTTAGGTTGGTTTAACAACCATTTTGTAAATCCTTTAACAGGGTGACATTCCAAGTGAATATTCTAAAGTCCTTTAACCAAGCCCACTTCTAATATGGTGGTTGAAATCCTTTAATAGGGTCACATTTAATAGTGTGTTTTTTAGCCTTTAACAAGGTAGGCCTTCCAGAGGGAATCACTTCATAAGAGTGAGAAAGGAGTAGCATGTTACTGGTAGTTTATCCCAAATTGAAGTTTCCATGCAAATCACTATGTTATGTGTTGATCTTTCATGTTTTATTTTTGCATGTTGATTTATCAGTAACTTGCTAAGAAGAATGTTTAGCTTGGATGCATGGTTAATTTAAATGAGCTCACTATAATTAGTGAAAAAGTTTTATCGGGAAATTTGGACATTGAATAACTGATTCACACCCCTCTCAATTATTCTAAAGCATTTCTAACAAAGGCTAAAGAAAAAGATGATGAAGAAGAAACACATTTTGATAATAAAGATGATGAAGAGGAACAAAAGTAAGAGGCTATTGAGGAAGATGCACAAGAAGTTGAGGAAACTAACCCAGTCAAGATTGTTGTAGTAGTTATTGCCTCACTTCCTCACTCTCCAAGAAAACTAGTGACATCATCAAGTATAGAGATAACCTCTACGGGATTGATTTTTTCTAACACTACAAGAACAAGCATCCAATCAATCTTTGCACCAGTTCAACTTAACATGTCATTAACTAAAGTGTCAACCACTTCATCTACTTAGTTGCAGACTCTTCCCTCTACAATAGTTTTTGATACATCAATTTTGGCTCTAATAGGTACTTCTACTAATATTTCTACAATAAGTGTAGTATCAATTTTTGTAGCAAGCCCCACTATTTCTACAATTGTTTCCATTCCAAGTACACAAGAAATAAGTGAAAGAAAAGTTGAGACCAAGCCTGAACTAAGCACAAATTTTTTGGGCAAAGGTAAAGAAAAGGAGGATTGTGATCTTGAGGAGGAAATTATGATTCCTAATTGGGATATTTCAAAACTCAATCCTAATTAAATGCAAACCTTTGGAGAATTAATTCAAAAGAAAGCCAAGCAGTAGAGACTAAGAGAAGAAAGAGATAAAGAATTTAAAATCACTGAGGATGCCAAGAATATTTTGGCAGAGGCTATAGGTATAGAGATTGATTCTTCTCAGCTAGTTTTGTATCAATTGGTAGAACTAGTCTAAAATTATAATGAAGATCAAGATGGACAAGATAAATTATTATAGAAAGTAAAAAAGAAGTTTGAGAATTAGGTCTTAGAACTTATTGCTCAAAATATTGCCATTTACCAAGTAGAGTTATCTACTATTTTTAGTTCTCTTGAAACTTCTTGTACAAATGTAACTTTACTTTTTGGTAAATTATGTGATATTCCAACTTTTACAAAGGAAACAAAAGAAAAATTGTCTGAGATTGCTGAAGATCTAAAGGCGAGTGCTTAGAAATTGTAGCTTGACGCAAGTTCAAGCTCTACCCATTTCAAAAGGATCAGTTTTATGATAGACATGTAGGTAGAATTGCTTAAAGAAGAGGCCAAAATTAGATCTACATTGGTAGATATTCAAAATATGATACTCCCTAACATGGATACATTGCAGAAGTATATTTCTATTCAAAAAATCTCATCCATGATAATAATTTTGCTATTACAAACCATATCATTGAACTATCATGAGAAGTGTAGTTGTATTGCACACATGCAAGGTCTTGCAAGAGAATTAAGAAAAGACTTTGGCAATCATACTAAAGGTACACTTAGATTTCTTGTCTCATTTTGGCATTACTATGTAGATACATATAGTATAACTCTTTGGCATTAATTTCAAAAAGGGGGAGAAGATATTGAAAGATATTAGATGATATAAAGTGGAGAAAGATGTAAAAAGATAGGGGCATAAAATTTTAAGAAAAGTGTAAAGGATTATATTGTATGTATAGTATATTGTATATTATCTTTGAAGGAAGCATTACCATATACAAAAATGTATCCTTTACAATTTTTTTTTTGAAAAATCTCATAAATAGTATACTCTATCGAGTTGGAGATATAAGGTGATGGATAATTTAGTTTTAACTAATATGTATTTTTTCACTAATGCTAGAGGGATATATTGTTGACATTTCATTCATGTTTGTTATTAGTGATATACACTTATTCAAATTGTGAGTTTATACTAAGAAAATTGTATAGTCAATAGTGTTAACCAAGCATTACAACTTGCTAGAAAGTCCTACGGTTGCTACCAAGTTCTATGGATTAATTTTAGTTTGATCAGAGAAGTTACTATAGAGTTGAAGTTCAATAGTGTAAACTAAGCATTTTAGTGTATGCCAAGTTTACTAATGTAAACTAAGTTGTGCATTATTTACTGACTTCAGAGTTGTTGTGATGCAAGTCTAGTGTTGACCGAGATACTCAATGTTAACCAAGAGACTCAGTTTATACTAATTTCAAGGTGATAGTGTTTACCAAGCTATGCAGTGTTAACCAAGTGATTCAGTTTATATGCCAAGTTTCATAGTGTTCATCAAGTCACCAATGTACACTGAGTTCAAGACTACTTGGAAGTGATCAGTATGAACCAAGCTTCAACATCTATTGAGTGCATGATGATGCTAAGTATTGACAGTGGATGTCAAGTATCAGAACCTCACCAAGTCAATCTTTAGAGCCTAAGTGTCGACACTTTGGCTAGCTTCAATGTAATATTTCTATAAACTTGTATTGTGGCTAACTTGGTAATTATATAATTGGATTGATATATATGTAATGTATTGTATCACATCCAATGTGTGTATGAAATCAAAAAAAGGAATTAATGTAATCATCATAGAAAAATAGAAGAGTGAATTACAAAGGCTATAGTAGTATAAGGAGTAGCAAAGACTCATCTATCATAGCAAGGTGGTTTGTACACTTAGAGGAATCTCATTTAGTAAACCAAGTTACAGATCAAAGATTAGCTACTGTTTCATCCTAATAGATGGATTAGTCAAATAATTTAACAAGGTAGACCTAACAATCTTATGTAAATCTCTTTACCAAGTGCATACTTTATTGTATGTTTGTAAATCCTTTCACAAAGTGGACCTAGCAGTCCTTATTGCTCCTTATAGGGCAGATCATTAGAAGTGATCAATGTAAGCCTTAATAAGCCAACTTTATACTGTAGTACTAAAGCTTGTGGGTATCATCCCCACTCCAATTTTACTTTCTATTTGGAAGGTTTTTGGGTCACCAAATCTTGTGTCAAAGTGTTATGTATGCTTTCATGCTTTTCTTTTTCTTTTTTTTAAAAAATTTCTCATGCATGAAGTTAGAGCAAAATTCATATAAAGGATTAATTGCTAATTGGGATAAAAATTATAGAAGTTACTGATTCACCCCTCCCCTCTTAGTAACTTACCTTTTCATAATATTTCCAACACCTAACACACCTTTCAAGTTGTGCGAGGTGCGTTAAATCACATTTCAAGTTTTAAAGTGAGGATTGAGCTAGTTTATTTAGCATTTAATTTTCACTTCTCTAGGATAATGATTTTACATTTTGTCTAGATAAAATGGCTTCCTCATCATCCTCATTTTTTAAAAAGATTTCTCTAAAACTCATTATCTTCAAGTTTCAAGGTGCCCCAAATGAATCACATTTTCAAGATGGACATTCAGATATCAGAGATATTATATTGGGACACATAGACTAGAACATGTTTCTTGTATTCTACAATAACCTTAAAAAGAGGTCTCCAATGGTCTCGACATTTATCAAATTAGGGTTGGTCAATGTGACATCTCATCCTATATCAATACAATCCTTAGAGCTTATCATGGCATTGAGAGAAAACTATGTGTCTAAAGAAAAAGTTGTCAAAAGTATCACAAGGGAGATAGTCGTAGACCTCAAAACTAGGAATATTGAGAAAGTATTCCATCTCCCTAGAGTAGATCTGTATGTAAAGATAACTTATGATCAAGCTAAAAGATTGTATATGTAGTGACTGAGGAAGAGCCAAAGCATATGTTAGTTGATGAAGTATTAGAGGAGGGACAAATACTTAAAGAAGCTTCTTAGGATATTGAGGCAAGAATTATGGCTACAATAGATACATAAACTCCTAATGTAGATCTCTCTCAAAAGGAAAAGGCTCTCAAAAGGAGTGATAATGGAAAAGGGCCTATAAGACAAACTCCCTCTTTAGCCAAATACATGTCTCCTATGGGGACTACACCAACCTAGCTGAAGAGGAAGGTTATGGCTTAGCAAAAGAGGTGGCTAAATTTGAATGTAGAGGAGAGTATGGATGAGCTAGTGCAAGCCATGAAGAAGCTTGAGCCACATATAGGTGATGCATGGATACTGGCCTTCGTAATGAAGAACCTAGATTAGGATTTATTTGAACATATTTATATACTTCCTCCACATGATGACATAAAGGATTTGACTCATGGTTATTAACAAATCAAGGAGGTCCTTTGAGGAAATCACATGGTAGAAACTACAAAATTTTTTATCACAATGGAAGTGAAAGAGGTTTCAAGCAAGTGGACAAGTATGAGGCAAAATTGGTTATGTTGCAGAAATAGAATGAGCTTATGAGAGGCCATTTACATGGAGTTGTGGGCCCCATTAATTTGAATAATCCAGAAATCACTCTTGCTATGTCATTACAGAGGAGAGATAAAGGGAGTGTACAGATAGATTCATTTTTGGGTGCATGTCAAAAATGGTGAGATAATTTTGAGGATAAAGGTGTACAAATTATATAGGCTAATTTGAACCTATTACACCATGTTCAAACTAATGCAGATAAAATGGTATCCATAGTGGACTAGGATTTTGGGTTGATGTATGAGGTACATACTTGGGGAAAAGATCTTCAAGTGCTTCAAACAATAAAGAGTCAAAGGTATCATACACTCATAGAGGTGTATACAATAAACAAGATTGATAAATTAGAAGATTGGATTAAGAAGATGGATGTGGGGAATAAGGTCATGGAAGGATTTCACAAATATATCTAGAGGTTAAGAGATTAAACACAAGAGCATATTTTGGAGGCTAAGAAGTATTACAGTGATGCCTGCCTTGATATTTTTGAAGATGATTTGAGAAGTAAATTCATTTTGATACAATTAGTTGTCCAAATTTTTTGAAAAACCTTCAAAGATGCTTCACCAAAATAAGATATTAGAGAAGAATTTAGGATGGAAGAGGTACTATTGGACTTGGACACTAAAGTGGATGATATTCTAGATATTTGTATGGAGATTAGTAACTAATGATAGACAATTAAAGATAAATATAAAGCATTGGGTTTTCCAAAAGCTTCCTAAGTGATAGAGATTATAGATAAATTCAAGAGAAAACATCCAGACATAGCTCTAGCACAAAGGGGAAGAAAACCTAGAAGTTAGAATTTCAATTTTAACACTAGGGAAAATTTTGAATTTTTTGAACCTACCACCAAGGTATGTAAGGTGTGCAAGGTGCTCAAGGTGTGTAAGGTGCACAAGGTGCACAAGTTGTGATATTCTAGAGGTGCACCAAAATTTTTGAGGAAGTGATAGTGTGCCAATAGTTAACTGCCAATTGCTAATTTAGAGCTTTCCATGCGGTGGAAATGCATTCTGACAGTGGTTCAACTCCTAGAAATGCCTAGAGAAGGTCAAGCTTCCATTTTTAGAGTTTCTTGTAACTCTTAAATCCTCTTATAGCTTCCTTCTTCTTATCTACTTCTTCTTTCTTTGTTTTAAGAGATGTAAAGGCTCATGCACCCATTAATTGATATAAACAAGGGTGAAGTCCTACTTAGCACCATTTAGAGGGTCAGTGTGTACATAATTAGATTTTTTGTTATTTTAGAAGCATATGTTTGCACTAAGAGATCTCTCACTCTCAATACAAATTGAGAAGATAATTTCTTCTAAATTTAGGAATGTAACATGTATTCTAGGATGTTATTTTGACGCAATAATATATGTTATTGGTATTCTCATTTTGATTGTAGCTATTCTTGATAGAGTGTGTTATTTTTGTGAATTCTTGTTCATAAATAAAAATGGAACCAATGGTTTTGTTGTGTTGATTTTATTGTGTAATCTTTTAGTTCTAGTTTCTGTCGCATGTTGATGAATTTTGCTAATTTACAAAGTTGGAGAAGAGATCATCCAACTATTCCTACATAGCTTCTTGTCTCACATGAGTGCACTTTCTATGGCCTTCTAATTTGATGAGAAGTGAAACATCTTTCAGTTTTCACTAAGTTTCCACCAATGATTGCATCAATGAATTTGAGGAAGCACTACTCCTAATTTCATTGGTTTCCTACCTGATCTTTTCAATTATTTAACTTGCAAATGTATTGTTACCATGGTTTATGTCTGTTAGGAATTTCCCTTTCAGTTTATTTTCTTTCATCTCTTATTACCTTAGCTTTTTTATTTTCTTTGCTAACATTTACTTAAATTAGGAGTTCATGTATGATGCAAGAGCATCCCAAGGTAGTTGGCTATCCTACATAATTAAGGTGTTTTAGTGGAGTTAAGTGGACCTATTTGGGTCTTGGCTAATTAATTTTAATGTATCTAATAAATTTTGTAAGCCTTTAAAGGCATTTGATATTTAATTTCTATTGGATGCTGACTTGTGGCTCTTTAGGTATTTAATGTTAGGTTTATTTAGCTTTTAGCTTTCTAGGCTAACTTGTGGCTTATGTTGGTATAAGTAGGGGTTGTGGTGAAGTCTTTAGTCATTATTGATCCATCTTGGAGAAGAGAAGTGGATTTTGAAGAGAGCTAGTAGTTGAGGCTTGGGAAGCAAGAAGATTGGTTAGAGGGCTTGTGAGTACCAATTGGATCTTCCTTGGAGGTTTCTACTAGAGTTTGGATCTAGAATAGCTAGGGTTTGGATTAGATCTTGAGAGATCTTGGAGAACTATTACTTGCTTTATATTTGGCTATAACTGGGAAGGCCTTATAGCCCAATACATTTATGTAATCAATTATATCTATGACTAAATTATTGTGACTTGGCTTCAAATCTTGCCTTATTATTTAAATTCCTTTATGTGCTTATTTTTTGGGGGCTAGGACATCTTCTTTAGGGATTATTGTACCTTGCACTGCATCAAGTGGTATCAAAGTGAAAGGTTGTTCCTAAGTGTGTACATTGAGTGCCTAAGTTGAGGCAGTTTGCACTAGGGTCTTGTGAAGTGGATTTATTAAGGTTTATGAAAATCTTGGAAGATGCCTCTAAGAAGATTGGACCCTAGGGTGATTCATGATCTTAGAGAAGGTTAAAATAGATTTTCAATATGAAATAGAGGAGGTTATAACCAATTTTAGATTTTAGATGGCATTGATGAAGAGTGATATGATCGTTGAGATCATAAGTGCTATAGGTGGTGTACCTCAACATGGGGTACTAAAGGAAGCTATGAGGAAGTTGCTAAAGATTTTGAAGTTGATGGATTGAGTGGTGAGGCCATAACTAATTGTGTGGAGAGACCTATGGGAAATAGGGTTGGCCAATTTGCTAGACCTAGATCTTAGTTGAAGTTGAAGCATAAGATGGAGGTTTCTAATTTCTCGGGTACTTTAAATCCTAAAGACCTAATTAATTGGATTGGTGAATTGGAAGAGTAATTTAAGCTTGAGGATATTAAGGATCCACTCAGAATAAGGTTGGCACAAACTAAGCTGAAGGGAAATGCTTCTCTTTTGTGTAAAGAAGTACAAAGAGACAAAGAATATGAAGGTGAAATGAAGATCACTAGATTAGGTTTAATGGTGACTAAGTTAAAGGCTAAGTTCATTCTCACTAATTATGAACTTGATTTGTTTAAGAGGTTGCATAATCTAAAGTAGAAGGATATGATTGTGAAAGATTATACTGAGGAGTTCTACAAGTTGACTATTTGGTCTAGGCATAGAGAATTTTCAAAGGAGAAGGTAGCATGGTACATTAATTGTTTGAGATTCAATATTTAGGATTAGGTTGCTATGTTGAATATTTATTTGGTTGAGGATTCTTATTAGCATGCTTTGAGAGTAGAGGAGAAGCTAAAGAGGAAGAATAAAGTTAGTTCTCAAGGGAAGGAGAAGAAGTACTATTAGACAAAGGCTAAACTGAGTGCATAAGATGAACCAAAACTTATTGATCAGAAGAGAAGGACAGGTAGAGATAAGTTTACGGATACTTGTTTTAGATTTCATCAAGAAGTACATAGATCTTATGAGTGTCAGAGGAGTATTGTTTATTGGATAGGTGAGTAATGTTTGGTTAGGGGACATGAGAATCTTGTCAGAGGAGTAATTTATTCAGGACTCATTATAAGTCTGGTGGTAAAGTCTGTAATGTGATTGTGGATGGTGGTAGTACTGATAACCTTGTTGTTGAGGAGGTGGTTTAGAAACTTGTTTTGAAGAGAGTAAGACATCCTTATCCTTATAGGATTGGTTGGTTGTGAGGTGAGCATGCTTTGGAAGTGAGGGAGCAGTGCCTTTTTTATTTATAGATTGGACAGTATAAGGATCAAGTGTTGTGTGATATTATGGACATGAACAATTTTCATGTGTTTCTTGTTAGAATTTGGTAGTATAATTGCAAGGTTGTGCATGATTGTGTCCAAGATTGTGTTACAATTGTGAATGGTGGCAGGAAGCATTCCCTGATTCCTTTGTAGAATGAAAATGTCAATAGAAGGAAGGTGAGTATTGTTAGTTGAGTTGAGTAAGGGTTAGCAATCATTGTGGATAAAAAACTTGTGTAACACTGAGGATGGAGGTGAAGTAGTAGAAGAAGAGAAAGGGAAAGACTGTATAAGTTAAAGACTTGGAGGACATGTATGTGAAGAACTAGTTTTGGATTTCTGTGTTGAATTCAAAAAGAAGTTCTTCCAGCTACTAAGAACATCTTTTTGCACCTAGGGAGTTCGATGCAGGAGTATCCTAGGGTAGTTGGCTATCCTACATGATTAAGGGATTTTAGTGGAGTTGAGTGGACCTATTTGGGTCTTTGGTAATTAATTTTAATGTATTTAATAAGTTTTATAAGCCTTTAAAGGCATTTGGTATTTAATTTCTATTGGAGGTTGACTTGTGGCTCTTCAAGTATTTAATGTTAGGTTTATTTAGGTTTTAGCTTTTTAGGCTTACTTGTGGCTTATATTGGTATAAGTAGGGGTTGTGTTGAAGTCTTTAGTCATTATTCATCCATTTTGGAGATGAGGAGGTGGTAGAGGAGCGAATTTTAAAGACAACTAGTAGTTGAGGCTTGGGAAGCAAGGAGATTGCTTGGCGGGCTTGCAAGTACTAGTTGGATCTTCCTTGGAGGTTTCTGCCAGAGTGTTGATCTAGACTAGCAAGGGCTTGGATTAGATCTTGAGGAATCTTACAGAACTATTACTTTCTTTGTATTTGACTACAACTAGGAAGGCCTTATAGCCTGACACATTGCACGTAATCAGTTATATCTATAACTAAATTATTGTGACTTGGCTTCAAATCTTGCATTATTATTTAGATTCCTTTGTGTGTTTATTTTTTGGGGGATAGGACATCTCCTTTGGGGATTCTCCTACCTTGCATTACATTAATATAGTTGTATTGTTAAAATTTCAATTCATTATAAAAATAGAAAATACCAAAAATATATCTCTTTTTGTGGTTACCTTTTTTAGATAGCAAGCAGATTGAACATCTTATCCAAAATTGGTTAGAACCAACAAAGGCTTCCTTGTGAAAAAATGCATTTATCTTCAACTAAGTGGATTCTAGTAGCTCATAAGATTTCTCATAACCTTGGAGTTGATCCAAGATTAGCTTTTCAAGAGGGGAATTCTAAAGGATTCCTCCCATTAAGCATCGTGTAAAATGATATCTCAATAGAAGTGGCACTAGAAGGAGGGCATCATACCATTTAGAATAGAAAAAACAACTTGCAATTTCAAAATTTTGCACATTTCACAATTTCAAAAAAAAAAAAATGTCTATGTCTGAAGGTGTGCAAGGTGCACTATTTTTTAGAAAGTGTTCTTTTGCAGAGGTGCATTTTTTCTACAATTGATGTAAGCTTGAAGATCCTAATCCAACATCCCCATTTCAATACGCTTTAAGATCTTTAGATAGTAAGAAAGAGTTCTTAGGACTCAATCATTTTTGTAAGCCTCATAGTGACAAAGGATTTCCTAGAATTCTATCACTTTCATTCAACATTTTGTCATCTTCATCAATTTTGCCTCCCAATAAACCACCCATCATTCCAAAAAATCCTCCACCAATGGTATTTTTCTCAAATGTTGTAGACTCACCAATGAACTTGATGGGTGCACTCAAGGACCTTCCTAAGAATCCTAAGAAAATTTTCTGAAGATTCATCTATGGAGAGTTAAGAATAACTAAAGATCACATCAAGGTATTAAAAGAAACTTGCAACTGGAAGCAAATTGCTAATGAGAATGTGGTTCTTCTCTTATTTCCATACCCATTGGGATAATTTTCCTTTAGTTGGTACATTAGTTTAGTGTCACCATGTGTCAGAGACTAGGACACTTGAAAAATTATTTTTGTAACAATTCAAAACTTTCATCAACCCAACTATGATACATCATCAATTCATATCAATCAAAAGGGACCCAGCTGAAATAATTTCACACTTCAATCATCTCTTTCATATGGCATACAACAAGATGGAAATGCCATACACTATACTAGTTAAAGCCATAGTTTAGATTTATCTAAATTCTATGGACCATCTTATGACTATTTCCTTAAGGAGACTTCCTACAACAAATATTGACACATTGGTAAAAATCTTCTAAGAAGAAATTACCTTCATAGAAAAAGGCAATCCTAATGGAGGAGGATTGATGCCCCTAGCTCAAGCTATTACCACAATACCAACATATCCTACTAGAGTGCTAGTGATGCCTAGAAAATTCATACTAATGAATCAAATTCCACTATAGTAGGCACCCACTCCACAAGTTCCAGCTATAACATACCCAGGATATGAATGTCCAAAAGTTTCTTTCTTTGAGAAAAAGGCAGCAACATCCACTAAAACAGAAAACAATGTTGCATCTGAGCTTGGTCAAGTGAAGAAAACCATGTCTCAAATTACCAATGAGCTAACCCATTTGAGATTGGTACAAAGAAAAAATAATAACTTTTAGAGAATAAATGTTGGCCCTTACAACAACAAAAATTATAGTCAAAACTACAATAGGAATTTCAAAAGAAATAACAATGTGGGAAACAATAATGGAGGAAATAATTTTAATCCTCCTGGTCGCAATAATGGTTTCTGAAGATAGAATTGACAATGGAACACTCGTCCAAAAAAAGGAAGCATTCCTACAAATAATAACAAAAATTCCTAGTTTATGGACATCAATCAGTATGATAGTAATCAGAATGTATGTAATGATGATGGCTCATATTACAATGGAAATGAAGAAGTGAATCAAAATTCATAGCAAAATAATAATGAGCACCCTATGCAATTCAATGCCATGCTACTAGAATCCTATGATTCTTCATAGAACATAGGAATGGTACTACAAGCCAACAAAGAATTTTCTTTTTCATTCAGTCAAGAATCGGATACTCAACCAAAAGAAGTGTTTTCTTTCTAGAATGATAATCAAAATTCTTACAATTTGCAAAGTCAAAAGGAGCCCATGACCAATGGCATTCCTCTTGCATTACAACCAACTCCTCCATATCTAAGAACAATTAATAATCTACTACCTATCAGACCCACTTATGGAGGATAACAAAATTAGAAGCAAGGGAATGTGCTTACAATCTTGAAGAATCATGCATGGTCTATTGAAAAATATAGTGCAGTGGAGTATTTGAAGTGAATGAAGGCCAACATGTCCATGTTTGACATGTTACAAAATTGTCCTAATTAGTAGGAGGCACTGATGAAAACTCTTGATCACATGAAGGTAACCCCTAATGTGAATAATATCCCTCAAAAGATGGTGTCACAACAAGTTAATGCTTTGGAGGCCATGCCAAATATGTTTAAAGGAAAGGTTGAGATGCCTTGTTTTTTTCTTAGCATAAAAATATATAGGAAGAATCTTCACAATTGCCTAATTGATTCAAGAGCTTCTTGTAATGTCATGTCACTTTAGATAAAACAAAAGGGAGTCACTCCTTATCCCTCTAATTGAATAGTGATATAATTCAACAAAATGGAAGTAAATGTGATTGGAGCATTGAAAGATGTTCAGATACAGTTGACAGTTGACACCCAAATTCAAGACAACATAGACATACATGTGGTTGAAATTTTTGAAACATATGGATTGCTACTAAGTAGAGAGTGTAAAAAATGCTTAAGGGAGTGGTTTTCAACTAATTTTATCCAACTATGGTTGCCTTGGAAAGGGTTGAATAATTAGATCAAGATTGATGTTGAGCCAAAATTGAACATGATGATTATAGAATACAATGCACCAAATGAGGTAGCTTTTTTACAATCAAATTTAGGCTCTTACAAAGTGATGGTTTTTTATAAAACTAATGCATTAGCTGATCAAAATGGAAGAAACATGATTTCAATCCCAAAAGAAGAGATTGTGACACAATTCATGGATAGCATGGTGGAAAACTTACAATGCCTAGGTGAAGAAGCAGACCCAAGTATTTTGCTCCTTCCTAGATTTTATAGATTGCACAAAGTTAGTTATTCAAAGTTTGAGTGTTCACATTGCCAAGAAGCATTTTCCTAGGTAATAACTCAGATAATGGACATAAAGAGAGACCAACTTCAAAAAGAAGTACCTATGGAAAATTTGAGTTCCAAATACATATCCAAAGCCATGGGGAAAGATGAAGAAGAGGTAGAAGATCTCAATGAATCATATAGTGATACCTCTTTAAATGGTAGAGGTTTTTCTTCTCCTCCACTAAGAATGATCAAGATCCAAAGAAGGAGACATTTCATAAAAGGCCAAGGTTGGACTTTGGTAGTTGTTCATCCTAAGCATAAAGTTGACCAAATTACATAATTGATTGGGGAAAGTCAAGATCAACAAGAGAAACATAAACTCCCCATATGAAAGATAAAAAATGAAAAATCATCAAGTCCACCACGTGAGAGATTACAATGGATCCCAAAGAAATAATCCCTTAAGGTTCAAGTAAAAGAAAAGCTACCAATGAACAAGCATAAGTCCAGGACGCCTAAAGAAGAACTGATCTAGACACTTAGGCTTGATGGCTCTAAATGAAAATTATGAGCTAGTGTAGGTATTGAATTAATCAACCCAAAAGGTAGGTCCTTTTATGTAGCATATCAATTATAGCTTAGATGTGCTAACAATATTGCAAAATATGGAGCCTTGATTCATGGACTTCTCTTTGCATCAGAGAATGGATTCAAAGCTCTCATGATCAAAGGAGAGCCCCAATTGGTGACTAGACAAGTGAAGTCAATTTACTCTTACAATGATAGGAGATTAATTACTTATAGAAAGAGAGTGTGGGATTTAATGGATGAATTCAAAGCTTTGAACATAAAGTCCATCCCTAGAAGGAGAAACATGATAGCAAATGTTGTTGTAATCTCAAATAGTGTATTACAACGTATCAAGAGAGAAAAAAAAATTGAAAAGATTTTCAATAGAATTGTTGCTATCCTATATATCCTAGACAACATTACAAACTTCCAAGTTTTCTAGGATATCCAACACATACTTGAGTTTATATCATGTACAATGACCATTTTAAAGGAAAAGAAATTAATGACACTCCTAATAAAACATTTGAGAACTTGAAGATGAAGATGGGATCCTCTATTTGAAATTCAACACTATCCCTAAGGGAATGGTTGAGTTGGAGTGCATTTTTAATCACAATAAATCAACATATAATCTGGGTACTGATGATGATCCTAAAATAGTAAGGGTTGAAAAGGCATGCAACACATAGGAAAGGGAAGATATGCTACAATTTATTAGGGAGCACAAAGATGTCATTGCTTGTAGTTATGAAGAACTGAAAACATATGATCCTAAAATCATCACACATGACATTTCATTGAAACCAGATGACAAACCTTTTACACAATGGCAAAGACCTATTAATCCTATTATTGAACCATTAATAATGAAGTAAATCAATAAATTACTCAATGCTAAGATTATCTTCCCCATTCATCATTCTACATGGGTGGCTAACTTGGTTCTAGTGAGGAAAAAGACTAGAGAGATTTTCCTTTTTGTGGACTTTTACAATTTGAACCTAGCATCTCTAAAGGATAACTACCCTTTGGCTTCATTTGATAAAGTATTACAAATTGTTAATAGGTCCAAAATGATGTCTTTCTTAGATGGATATTATGGGTAAAACTAGGTGATGGTTAATGAAAAAGATAGGTTGAAGACTACTTTCACGATAAAATGGGGGAATTTTTCCTATAGAAGAATATCGTTTGGGTTGATCAACACATGGGCCACATTTCATCAAGCCATGGAAAAAGCTTTCAAGGGGCTAATAAAAAAATGTATCATCATCTACATGGACAACTTATCTATCTTTTCAAAGTATTGAAGCACTCATATTTTTGATTTAAGATAGGTGTCCAATAGGTGTTAGAAATATGGCATTTCACTTAATCCGAAGAAGTATTCATTTGGGGCCACTAAAGGAAAGCCCATAGGTCACATTATCTCTAAAGTCAAAATCTCCATAAATCCTAAGAGAATTGAAGTCATTATAAAGTTTACACCTCCACACAATTGTAAAGAACTGAAGTCTTTATCTGTGAAGATAAATTTTATACACAAATTTATAAGTGGATTTGCTAAGATAGTGCACCCCCTTAATGATTTACTCAAGAAAGGAGCAAAAAAGGAATGGGTTCCAAAAATTAAGAAATCATTTGAGGACATCAAATAGCTATTTCCACATGTCCAATACTTATTAGTCCAAATTATGAGCTGCCATTTAAAATATACTCATTTTCTTTAGAACATTCATGTGTTGGGATTCTTACATAGAAGAAAGACAAAGAGCATTAAAAACCCATTGCTTTCATGAGTTCTCCTCTGAAAAATTCTAAGTTAAACTTTTCTAATCTTGACAAATAATATTTTTTCTTTGATAAAGGTAGTCAAGAAATTTCACCATTATTTACTAAGGAATAAGGTGTATGCAATTGTGCCTGATCCTACAGTTAAGTTATTACTGATGCAAAACAAGTTGGGAAAGATACATGAAAAATGGATGGCAATGCTACAAGAGTTTGCTTTAGAGATTCAACCAATGAAGTTATTGAAAGTAAAAGGATTTACAAAGATGATAGTTGATAATGAGATTATAAATGAGAACAAATTTAGATTTGATGAAAAAATTAGCACAAAAGATCAACAAACTCAAGTTGATATTGATCGAGGTATAATAACAGATGTTTGGTATTGGGATATTGTTTACTATCTTTTACAGAATCAATACCCCAATTGTATGAATAGTTCCTAGTGTAGAGGTCTGAAGATGAAGTCATTGAAAATATTATGACATGCTAAGTTACTAAGAGTGGAGGGGTGAATTAGTAACTTCTAAAACTTTCAACCCAATTATCAATTAATCCTTTATATGAATCTTGATCTAACTTCATGCATGACAAAATTAGGAAACATGAAAGCATACATACCACTTTGACATCCAAATTTGGTGACCTAGAAACTGTCCAAATAGAAAGTAAAACTAGGGTGGGGATGATACCCACAAGCTTTAGTACTACAGTTAAAGTTGACTTGTTAAGGCTTGCATTGATCACTTATGACAATTTGCCCTATTACGAGAAATAAGGACTATTAGGTCTAGCTTGTGAAAGGATTTACAAACATACAATAAAGTATGCACTCAATAAGGAGATTTAGATAAGACTGTTAGGTATACCTTGTTAAAGGATTTGATTGATCCACCTATTAGGATGAAGCAATAGTTGGTCTCTAATCTGCAACTTGGTTTCCTGAATGAGATTCCTTGAGTGTACAAATCACCTTGTTGTGATAAATGAATCTTTTATGCTCCTTATATTGTTGTAGCCTTTGTAATTTTCACTTCTACTCTTTTATAATGATTACATTACTTCCTCTTTGATTCCATATATATTTTGGATGTGATACAATACATTACATATATATCAATCCATTTACATAATTACAAAATTGGCCACAATTCAAGTTTACACAAAATATTACAAAATCAGCCAAAGTATAGAAACTCAAGCTCTGAAGAATGACCCAGTGAGGTTTTGATACTAAGCATAAATTGAGATGTTTAGTTTACACTACTGATCTTCACAATAGTTGTAACTACTTAGCATACACTAGAATTTGTCCAGAGGACTTGGTAGCAACTGTAGAACTCGATAATAACTGAAATGCTTGATTAACATTGTTAACTATACAATATGCTTAGTTTGAACTCACAATCTGAATAAGTGTATGTCACTAGTAAAAAACATGATTGGAATGTCAAAAAGTTCCCCCTTTGGCATTAGTGACAAAAAACTTATCAGTCAAAGCTAAATTATCCATCACCATATATCTCCAACTCGATAGAGCTTATTGTTTTTGTAAAGGATACATTTCTATACATGGTAATGCTATACAATATATAATACATACAATGTTTCTTTACACTTTCTTACAATTTTTTCCCCCTATCTTTTTACATCTTTCTCCTTTTTATCTCCTTATAACTTCTTCAATATTCTTTTCCAATATCTTCTCCCCCTTTTCGACATTAATGCCAAAGAATTATGCTTTATGTATTTACATAGTAATGCCAAAATCAGACAAGAAATCTGAATATACCTTTAATGTGATTGCTAAAGTCTTGTCCCAATTCTCTTACAAGATCCTCCTTGAGTGCAATGCCACCTACAGTTTTGCTGAAAGTTCAATCATATGGTCTGCAATAAAGAAATTATTATCATGGATGAGAGTTTTTGAATAAGAAATATACTTCTATAGTGCATCCATGTTGGGTTGTACGATATTCTGGATATCTACCATGTAGACCTTATTCTTGCTTCTTCTCTAAGAAATTCAGCCTACATATCTATCAAAAATATGATCTTCTTGAAATGTACAGAGCTTGAACTTATATCAATTTGTAATTGTTGAGCACTTGCTTTGAGATCTTCATCAATCTTGGACAATTTTTCCTTTATTTTTGTATTAAATCTTGGAATATCACATAGTTTAGCAAAAAGTAGAGTTACATCTATACAAGAAGTTTCTAGAGAACCTAAAATAGTAGATAATTCTACTTGGTAAATAGCAATTTGTTGAGCAATGTTCTCTAACTCTTTATTTTCAAAAAAAAATTCTACTTTCTGTAGCAATTTATCTTGTCCATCTATATCCTCATTATACTTCTAAATTGCTTCTATTGACTAAAACAAAACTAGTTGAGAAGAATCAATCTCTATGCCTATAGCCTCTGCCAAAATATTCTTCGCATCCTTAATGATTTTGAATTCTTTATCTCTTTCCTCTTTCACCCTTTATTGTTTTTCTTTCTTTTTGAGCAATTCTCTAAAGGTTTGCATTTGACCAGGAGTAAGTTTTGAAATATCCCAATTTGGAATCATAACTTCTTCATCAAGATTGACATCCTCCTCCTTTTCTTCACCTTTGCTTAAAAATTTTGTGCTCAATTGAGGCTTGGTCTGAACTTTCCTTGCACTTATTGCTAGTGTAATTGGAATGGAAAAATAGTAAAAATAGTGGGGCTTGCTACAAAAATTGATACTACACTTATTGTAAAAATACTAGTAGGAGTACCTATTAAAGCCAAAATTGATGTATCCAAAATTTTCATGTCCAAAACTAACATCTTAATCATAGTTGAAGAGGGAAAAGTTTGTAGCTTGGTAGATGAAGCACTTGGTACTTTAGTCAATGACGTGCTAAGTTGTATTAGTGCATAGATTGATTGGTTGGTTGTGCTTGGAGTGTTGGACACAATCAATCCTACAAAGGCTATCTCTGTGCTTGATGTTGTCAATACTTTTCTTTAGGAATGAAGAAGTGACTATAGCTGCTACAACAATCTTAACTGGGTCAATTTCCTCTATATCTTGAGTTTCTTCCTTGGTAGCCTCTTGCTCTTGTTCCTCTTCATATCAATGTTATCAAAATGTGTTGTCTCTTCATCATTTTCCTCTTCATCTTTTTCTTCTTTATCATCATCATCGTCATCATCTTCATCACTTATGGTGACTAGAAAACCACCTTGTCTATGAAGAAGATATACATTCTTCCATGTATTTGTTTCATTCACAACATGATCTATGTTTTTCATCAATACAAGACAAGTGTTGAATTTCAAGGTTAACTTTTCTTCATTCTTCTTAATGGATTCCTTCACTTCCTTGTTAGATAGATTTGGCATAAGTTTGCTCAAGGTTTGCTCATATGTGTGTGTGTGTGTGTGTCTGTGTGTGTCTATGTGTGTCTGTGTGTATATAGATATATATGTGTGTATATATATGTATGCATACATATATGTGTATATATATATATATATATATATATATGTATATATATATATATGTATATATATATGTATGTATATGTATATATATATGCATGTATGTATCTATGTATGTATCTATATATGTAGATATATGTATGTATGTATGCATATGTGTGTGTGTGTGTGTGTGTGTGTGTGTGTGTATGTGTGTGTGTGTGTGTGTATGTATATATATATATATATATATATATATATATATATATATATGTATGTATGTATATATATATATATATATGGATGTATGCATATATATGTATGTATGTATGTATGTATGTATGTATGTATTTATGTATGCATGTATGCATGTGTGTGTATATATATATAGCAGTTTTCTTTTCAAATTCCCATCTTGGCTTGATCTTATTGATCAAAAAACTAGGAATTTGAAGTGTAAGCTGATCAGGTGAGTATTTCCACTTACCCATTTTATCCATCACTAGATACTCAATCTACTTTTGTTCTGCTTCAATCATGGTCTCATTCTTCAATGCCTTAAAGTTGGTTATGCTAGCCCCTGACTATAAATCCTTCAATCCATCTTGGAAGATGGGTGGAGTTTTCTTCAATATTATGTCTCCTCCTTCCTTGTCTAATTTCTTCTTGGAGGATCTCTTTGTGAATATTGTAGTGGATGGCTTAGTAGGCTTGGTAATGATTACTTTGCCCTTTTTCTTTATTGACTCTTCATCCTCTAATTTTTTTTCATGCTCTACTTCTTAATCCTCACCTTTTCCCCTAGTTAACAAAATAGTAGAACTTTTTTTTAGTTTGGTAATTCTCTTCTTGCCTTTCTTTACCGCCTAAGGGAGTTTTATCTCTAGTTCTATCCTAGCCTTGGCTTCATCATATGTACCAAAATAGGTTTCCTTAGGATCAACTAGTTCATTAATCAGTGCCTCAATGATATCTTTAGTTTCATCAATATTAACCTCATATCCAAGAGGTTTCACCCATGCAATTCTAGGCCTAATTGCCTGGATGTATACTTTATCACTATCTACCATAAATCATATATCATCCTTGTAATCATCAACTAGTTTCTTGGGTATTCTAAATCTATTATTCATTTTCTCCTTGAATGCATCAAAATAATTAGCCATAATATTATTATAGTTTTCACCCATCTCAGCAATGTACTCATTAATTTGATAGAGTACATGCACATCTTTTCTCCATACAATGGTGCCTTTCGAAGGGAAGAATTTTTGAACATAGAAGAATAGGCATGTCAATAGAGAGTCAAACTTACATGGATTGTTCTTTGATGTTCTGATGCTCTCCATGTTCTTGTTGAATTGTTTCAACTATAAATCAGTAAGGTCAAGAGAAAGGTTGTTTGTGAAGACTTTGTATGCTAGGTCAACTACTTCACATGGAACACTGTTCAACCTACTTGAACTATAGATTTTGTGTGCAATGATATGGATGCCAAACTTCAATTCCATATTAGTTATGCTGCTTATTTTCATACCTCTTCCATCCCACTCTACTAGGGTTTTCTTCTCTAGTTCAGCCTAACCTAGGTCTTTGGTCATCTTAGCTTTTTCCAGCATGGGGAGACTAGTGATCCTATGAATCATCTTCTTTGTGATCAAAATTGGTTGCTCCAGCCATAGCTTTCCATTATGCATTTGACTAAGAATAAACCTAATCCATTTCACTTGGAATTCATGGGGCATGTGAAGAATATGGGTTAATCCTTTAGCCTCAAGATGTTGATATTCATGTTTCAAAACACCATTCACACATAACCTTTCTAGGGTTTCATCCATTTCTAGTGTACCAATTTCTTGAATTGCACATTTGAAATGAGAACGAATATCATTAATTAATAGTACCTTGGAAGGGATTTGAGATTGCACTCTACTTGGGTCTAGGGTTTCAATGATTCCACACCATGAACTAGCATTTAAGAACCTTGCTTTACCTTGCTACTATTGGATGCCATCTTCACTTAGTAGGGTTTGAGAGAATTTGAAGGTTTTGTCAAAAACATTCTCAAATCACTTGAATGCCCTTGAAGATCACATTGTGCAATAGCTCTTTAAAATTTTACAATAAAAATGACTTTGATTTCATTCCTTTTATCAAAATTTTATTGAACACTTAACAGAGTCTTTGTGACTCGATAACTATATGCATCTCGATTACTTTTGACCTTGCTCAGTAGAGTCTATAACTCATCCTTGCTTAGTAAGATAGTAACCTGACCTTGCTTGGTGATACCTTTTATTTATTACTTGGTA
Organism: Cupressus sempervirens; assembly: GCA_028749045.1. Classification (NCBI taxonomy): domain Eukaryota; kingdom Viridiplantae; phylum Streptophyta; class Pinopsida; order Cupressales; family Cupressaceae; genus Cupressus; species Cupressus sempervirens. Next base: position 264,330,695 of record CM053784.1, read on the forward strand.
ATCCTTTTTGCATCTTGAAAGCTAGTTTGGATCTTTCATCATGCTGACTAGAATTGATATGTAATGTCTCATTTAGTATCACAATTCTAGTACTTCTTTCAGAGATCAAGTAGAAATGGTGGAGTCACCCAATTCTTGAGTGACTTGTTCATCATTGCTTAAATTTGTATTCTTAGTAGAATTTGGAACCCATTGTTGTCTCATCTATTTTTTGATGTTATTGACCTTTGCCTTCTTTTTGTCTTTAATTCTTTCAGTGTTCATGCAGTTCTTGGCAAGATGACCAAGTTTAGTACAAATGAAACATCTTTTAGTACTATCTCTTTTCCTCAAATGATTCTTTACCCAATTCCTTCCAATGTATCCAAATTCTCCATAGTAATGACATCTGCACTAGGTGTTATAGCCCCAACCAAATATAGCTTTCACAATTTGTTCTGTTGGATTTAATTTCTTGGTTTTACATTCTGATGATTTGTGCCCATGCTTCTTACATTTGTGATATTTTCCTTCAAATCTTGGTTTCTCATTGCGTTCATTTTCTCTATGACCATTTTGATTACAATTGTAACATTTTCCATTGAATTTTTCCTTCCCATTGCTCCAAAATTTGTTTAAAGTATGACCTATCTTACCACAGAGATTACAAGTAGGTCTTCGATTCTTTTGAGCTCCTTACTTGGATGATTCTCCTTCTTCTATACATCCAAATCCTACCTTTCCTTTTTTTCTATAGAGATTTTTCTCATTCAACTGATTGATGTCTACTTGGGATTTCATCATTCTTTCATTGATTTTCATTTCAGAGTTTAAATCATTCTACAATCTTTCACTTTTTGATCTTGCATTAGTGAGCTGATCAATGAAGTTTTTTTCCTGAAGGGATAGGTGTTGGATTTCATTATTCTTTCCTTCTATCTCTTCTCTTATCTTGTTTTTCTCTTCCATAACTTCACATATTCTTATTGACTAAATTTCTTTCTCTTTTCTTAGTTCTCTTACTTCTTTTTGTAGTGAACCATTCTTTTCTAGGAGTTCCTTGATTGCTTCGTTGGCTTCATCTGGATTTCTTGAATGAAGGTCTTCAAATTTTTATTCGATGTAGAGATGATCATTCATTTGAATTGCAAGATCTTTTCTTCTTTTCAAGGATTGAGAAAGTCACTCCTTTTCTCTCTTGAGTTGGGCAATAGCCATTTCCAAATCTAGCTTCTCATTTTCAATAGCCTTGCCAAGTCTAAATATCTCCATGGCCTTCGATCTTTGCTCAAGTTGTCAAAGTTTTCTTTGAGAACCACAATTCTATGATAACAATTGTTGGAAATATTATAACAAGCTAAGTTACTAAGAGGGGAGGGGTAAATCAGTAACTTCTAAAACTTTCAACCCAATTAGCAATTAATTCTTTATATGAATCTTGATCTAATGTCATGCATGAGAAACTTAGAAAAAATGAATGCATACATAACACTTTGACACAGATTTGGTGGCCCATAAACGTTCCAAATAGAAAGTAAAACTGGGGTGGGGATGATACGCACAAGATTTAGTACTATAGTATAAATTTGGCCTGTTAAGGCTTGCATTGATCACTTATGATGATCTTCCCTCTTAGGAGCAATAAGGACTGCTAGGGCCACCTTGTGAAAGGATTTAAAAACATACAATAAAGTATGTACTTGGTAAGGAGATTTACATAAGACTATTAGATCTACCTTGTTAAAGAATTTGACTGGTCCACCTATTAGGATGAAGTAGTAGCTAATTTCTAATTTGCAACTTGGTTTGTTGAATGAGATTTTCTTGAGTGTACAAATCAGCTTGTTGTGATAAATGAATCTTTGTTGCTACTTATATTGTTGTAGCCTTTCTAATTTGCACTTCTACTCATTTATAATGATTACATTACTTCCTCTTAAATTCCATATATATTTTGGATATGATACAATACATTACATATATATCAATCCATTTATATAATTACAAATTTGGTCACAATTCAAGTTTACATAAAATATTACAAAGTCAGCCAAGGTGTAGAAAGTCAGGCATTGAAGACTAACTTGGTGAGGTTTTGATACTTAGCATCCATTGTCACTACTCAACATCATCATGCACCTAGTAGATGTAGAAGCTTGATCCATGCTAATCACTTCCAAGTAGTGTTAAACTCAATCTGTATTGGTGACTCAACAAATATTGTGAAACTAGTCATATAAATTGAATCATTTGTTTACCACTACACAGCTCAGTAAACACTATCACCTCAAGCTTAGTATAAACTGAGTCACTTGTTTAACACTAAGTAGCTTAGTCAATATTAGACTCACATCACATCAATTGTGAATTTGGTAACCACTACACAACTTGTTTTTCACTGGTGAACTTACCATAAACTAAGATGCTCGTTTTACACTTCTAATCTTCACAATAGTTGTAACTACTCGACATACACTATAATTTGTCCAAAGGACTCGATAGCAACTATAGAACTCAATAAAAACTAAAATTCTTGATTAAAACTATTAACTATACAATATGCTTAGTTTGAACTCCCAATCTAAATAAGTGTTTTTCACTAATAACAAACATGACTAGAATGTCAACAAAAGTGTGAATCTTACATGCTAGAAAATAGGAAACTATATAGAAGGAACTATGAAGGAATCTACCTAAAGTGTTTGGAAGGGGAAAAAGTAAAAGAGGTTTTGGAGTAGTTTCATGATAAGTATGGCATGGAATATGGATCAGTAGAGGCTAGGGCCCATATGATTTCAAGATCAAGGTATTTTGGCCTACAATATTCAAGGATAATTTTGAACATGTGTGTACTTTCTACATTTTTCAAACTAGTACTAACAAAGAGAGACATCCAACAATGCCATTACAACTAGTGTTTGAGGTATGCCTTTTGTAAAGTGGGGGCTGGACTTTATTGATCTAATAAACCCATTGTTGTTGATAGGACATAGATTTGTTCTCATAGCTATAGACTATTGCACATGCTAGATAGAAGCTCAAAATTTTAGAAATTGCATGACAAAAGTGGTTATTGATTTCTTGGAAGAACACATTGTTACTAGATTTGGGATGCCATTCTTTCTAGTTTGTGATAATGGATCAACCTTTGCATCAATAGTCCTTACCAAATGGGTGCTAGATAATTAGGTTATAATCAAGTTCTCTTCAAATTACTATCCCCAAGGAAATGGTGTGCCTAAATCTACAAATAAGAAGTTGATCATATTGATAAGACATTTACTAAAGGAAAATTGTAGAGATTGGCATACTCAACTTAAATATGCATTATGGATAGACCTGTGAGTCAGGGTCAAAAATTCATTGGGAGCATCCCCATATCTGCTCATCTATGGACAAGAGCTAGTGTTCCCACTTAACCTCATGATTCCTATTTTGAAATCCATGAGTGGGTACATTGAAGATACTGATAGGGTTCAAATCAAATTAATGAGTCTCTTAGAAATGAATGAGAAACATACAACTTCTTTAGAGCATAGGGAGAAACATCAGGCTATCATTAAAAGGTGGTTCAACAAGTGATCCATAATCAAAAAATTTAGAATATCTAACCTTGGTTTTATGAGGGACAAGGCAAAAGAAAACCTGTGCAACCATACTAAGTTTCAATGCTTGTGGATTGGTCCTTATCAAATTGCAAAAATTTTGGGAGAAAATACTTTTAGGCTAAGTTCTTTACAAGGGGAATTGGTTCCATTTCCACTCAATGGTCAATTCCTAAAACATTACTTTGAGGCCTAAAAGAGGAAAACATTTCAAAAAATAAAAAGTAAAAAGTAAAAATCATTTCTACAAGTGTGTTTATTTTTTGCAAGTGTGTTTTCTTTTAGTTGTGGGTTTTCTTTCAATTGTGCATTTACTTTCAAAGTTATGTTAGTCTAGGGTTAGGTGCAATCAAGACTCATTCTTGACACATTTCATGGATCACTCTTTTGATTTTGACTTTTGGGAAGATGTATTTCTTTGGTAAAGCATTCAGATGATTTTATTTCTTATACCAACTAGAGAATGAATGTTACTTTCTATAGTAGAAGTCTTTTACTCTTGAAATTAGAAATACATATCAACGGTTCTCAACACTTTAAAAATTTAAAAGGTTGACTATCTTGGTGTTTTCAAATCAAGGTTAAAAATAAAAAGGGATATTCCAAACTTTACCATTCAAACAAAAGGTCTTTTCAAGGAATTGGTAAGATCACTATCTGGTGTCAGAGTTTCCATAAAGTTCTTATAAGAGGAATGTAGGGATTATCAACTAAAGAAAGACTCTAAGAAATGACACCAATGCCTTGACCACACAATCTAAGTGTGATCAGGGTATAGAAAGAAAATAAAAAGGAAAGAGGGTGTTAAGAATGAAAGGTTCCAAATAGTTAGAGAAAGATAATTTGAAAGTAAGGATATGTATTCCAAAATGGCTATCTAGTATCTATACAAATTGCTTCATGGAAGAATCAAATGGAAACATGTGAGCTCTGTGAAGAAAACTTCAGAAGATTATCTAGGACCTCAAATAAAAAAATGAGAACCTATTAAGATCCCTTAGAATAGATTCTCTCATCTAGTCAGATAAGTGATTGATAAATAGGTTTTTTAAGGATTCTTGATGAATGGACCAGTGTGGTGAAAGATTGTCTCCAAGTTTCTAGAAGCTTGTGATAGACTACATTTTGAGATGTCAAAGGAAATGAATACACTATGCACACATTGAACTTGAAGATTTGAGATTCTGAATTTTTGACTATGATGCAACACAAAATATGCTTAAAAGGTTCTTAATTCAATTGGTATTTGGCACATGTTAGAAGAATGCTTTCTGATTAAGTATTACCTTTGTCATTTCTTCCCTTTTTGTTGGGACTATTTGCTGTCCTTTCACAATGCACACTTCATTTCTCTTAGAAATGGGGATCTCCTAGTAATTTTATATTTTCTCCCAAACTGCTAGTCCATAGTGTGGGATCTTTTTCTGAACTCCACCTAGAGTCTGAGTCAGGCCCTAGTCCTCTAATTGAGAAACCCAAAAGTCATAATTGAGAAAAAGTGAGTGATAGGGTGATTTTTTTGTGCTAAAAGGTATACTAGCACACCTATCACACATGGACACCTTTATAAGGTGCACAATCACACTATATACACAAGTGCACACTTTTATCCTTTGGAGATGCGTACCTATGCACTTGCCCTAGTCCTATAAAATCCCAAGACCCCCCTTTCCTCTTCACATTTTTTTCCTTTACATATCTAGAAATGCATATCCGCACTTGTTGAGGTGCACTCCAAACCTACAAACAACACAAAAGACATAAGTCATCAAAGGTGTGCACATGTGCACCTATTCAAGGTACCAATGTGCACACCTTTTCTCACACTTGAAACCTAAAAAAACTAAGGCAACCCTAGGAAATGTGTGCATGTGTGTACTTCTTTTCAAATTATATTGAAAAGATCATTGTTGAAATATAGAAAGAGAGAGATTGTTGAAGAAGACTGTGTGTTTCAATCATTTTTTTGTCATTGATGTCAAACTTGATATTTGATGGTGAAACAATTACTTATAAGATTCAAGTACTATCACTTATTTGATTGATGAAGAGGATTTGATCAAAAGATGTAACAATAGCACCTAGAGGAAAGGTTGAGTTATGGTTATGTATTTAAGTACAAGAATTAGTAAGATAGTGATGACATGATGTATTGATATTCTACTTAAGGTTACAAAGGTTGGTTACACTAAGAAATTTTAGAAGAACAAATTACTCAAAGTTTGTCTGTCAAGCTCGACCAAGTGGATAGTAGGTGTCGAGAAAAGATAGAGCAAGCCAAGAAGAAAATTAGTTGGAGCTGAGTAAAAGTTCATTCTAGTGTATACCAAGCATAGCAGTGGATGTCAAGTAAAGTTTAGTTGATGCAGAGCAGCAATAAACTTTAGTTCATGCTGAATGATTTCATAGTGGATGCTAAGAAATGCAGTATATACTAAGAATCAGAGGCTTGATAATGTTGAGCTGTTGCATTATTCAAAAGATTATGAATTTGATCAATCTAAGCTAACAATTTTTTTCTTGGATTATGTGAACTATGTGGAAGATAAGGTTGATGAGTTGGTAGTACATAATTCAAGGTAAACATTTTCAAGAAAATTCAAAGAGGATTCTAGGAGAATTGTCTAGAAGAGATATGAGCTATGGGGTAAATACATTGTATTCTACCAATCCATCAAAACCCTAAATTGGATGATGGAGAATGAGTGGAAAAATATCTTAATTTTCTATTTATAGGAATGGTTAGTCATGAAGCAAGTTTTTAATGTGTGAGAACCTAAGAGAAGAGTCTATGATGGCATGTTAAGCAAGAAGGCTCAAGGAGATGAATGACTAAAGGGTGAACAAGCTATCAGAGCTGCAAAGTATGAAGGCCAAGTAGAATTGAAGACTAAAAAATTATCTATAATTTACAAATGAAGTTGTAAGTTGTATTAGATAAAAGCCTTATTGTTACTATCTAAAAATTGTATCATTCTAGGGGAAATCCTTTGGATTAAGGTTGATGTAAGAGTCATTTGTAAATCTTTTAACTTGGTGACATTTCAAGTGAATGGTCTAAAGTACTCTAAAAAGACTCACTCCTAACAGGGTGATTGAAATCCTTTAACAAGGTCACATTTAATAGTGTGTATTGTAACCTTTAATAGGGTTGGCCTTTCACAGGGCATCACTTCAGAAGAGTGAAAAGAGTAGCATGTTACTGGTGGTTTTTCCCAAATTGGATTTCCACATAAATCACTATTTTAAGTAAGTTGATGAATCTATTATGTTTCATGCTTTACATCTCTACAAGTTGATTTTATAGTAACCTACAAGTTTTAAGTGATTACATAATATCAAGGATGCATGCATGATGAATAATGTTGTATGGGTTCACTAAGCTATGAAAAGTTTTATTTATACATCTGTACCTCGGATAACAGATTTGACCCCCTCTCAATTATTCTAAAGTATTCCAACAATTGTTATCAAAGCCATATGCTTAAGAGGACTAATTTGAAGGTACTAGAAGCACAAAGATCAAGATCTCAAAAAGAGAAGTACCCAAGCTCAATAGAGATAACTTTCCTGCATGGAAAAGTTTGATGAAGCTAGACCTTGGAAGACTTGGAGATCATGCACAATCTACCATTCTGTGGAGCATATTGATCCTGTTGGTGCCCCTACTACTAAGGATATGAAGAAAAAGTAAGAACACAAACAAGAAATGTTGGAGATTGCATCTACCCTAAGTTATGCCTAATTTGATGATATTAAAGGTCTTGATAGTAAAAGAAAATGTGGGATGTCCTAACCAATATCTATGGAGGAGAAGCAAATGTTCTAAGAGCCAAAGTTGAAAGTCTCAGAGGTAAGTTTTATGATATGAGAATGGAAGAAGGTGAGAATATTGCCCAATATGTTGAAAGGATAAAAGAAGTTTTTAATGCAATAAGAGGAGCTACTAGTAATATAGATGATGATACTGTACTAAGAAAAGTTTTAAGGACATTATTACCTATATATACTATTAGAGTTTCTGTAATTCAAGAACTAAGATGCATACCAGGGAATAAACTATCACTTGAAGATCTAGTAGGTAGACCCACTTATTTTGAGCTATATAACTTTGATAATTACAAACCTGAAAAGATCAAATCTACTTTCAAAGCTAAGGTATCATTGAAGGAACCTAATTAAAAGAAGAAAAAGAAAAAGAAGTATGTGTCTAGTGATAGTGATATAGATGAGGAGGATGCTGAACAACATGAAACACTACTAGCAAGAAGATTCCACAAAGGTAAAGGCAAGTTCAAAGGTAATTTAGCCATCATTTTTTCAATTGCAATGAGGTTGGTCATATTGCTGCTAGATGTCCAGAGAAGAAGAACTAAAAAGGTGGTGACAAGTAAAAGAGTAGAATAGATGAAGGCAACAAGGATTACAAAGACAAAGGAAAAAAGTCTTGCCACATTGCTGAAGAGGGAACAAAAGAAGAATCTGATGAACATGATGATGAAGTGGTGTATGTTACAATGAAGGATGAATATAATGAAGATGAGGCAATTGCACTTGTGACTTTTGTGAAAAAGAATGTTAGATGGATCATTAATAATGGGTGTTCACATCACATGACTGGAGACAAAAGTAAGTTCATTAACCTTAACTATTATGATAGAAATAGTGTAAGATTTGGTAATGATGCACCATTTTTTATAAAATAAAAATGTTCTATCAAACTCATGGATAATATTTTATGTGACAATGCTTACTATGTTGAAGGACTTAACTATAATTTATTGAGTTTGTCACAAATGAACAATTTGGGATGTAAAGTTGAGTTTGAAAACAAGATTTCTAAGATATATGAGACAAATGGGAAATTGATTGGAAAGGGTGATCAAACTAGAAGTAATCTATCCTAACTTCATATAGAGGATGCTACTTATTTTGTTGTAAAATTTGATTATGTATGGCTATGGAATAAGAGATTATGTCATGTTAATTTTGATAACTTGGTTAGTATTAATAACATGAAGAAAGTTAGAGGTTTGCATAAATTGAAGAAGCTTGATAATGTAATGTGCAAAAAATGTTAGTTAGTCAAAATGGTAAAGTTAATTTTTAAGAGTAAAAATTATACCTCTAAAGGAATAGTAGAGATTGTTCATACTGACTTGTGTGGACCAATTAATGTGTAAAGCTACAAAGGAGATAATTACATTATGTTGTTTGTTGATGACTATTCTAGGATGATGATAGTTATATTTTTGAAACAAAAATCTAATGCTTTCCAAATGTTTAAGTGGTACTTAACAAGACTTGAAAAGGAAATAGGTAAAATTCTAAAGTATTTGAGATCTAATAGAGGAGGAGAATTTACATCAAATGAGTTTGAAATGTTCTATAATGACAAAGGAATCAAAAGAGAGACATTTTCCCCTAGAACATCTCCACAAAATGGAATAGCCAAAAGGAGAAATATATCTATAATAGATTTTGCTAGAACACTTATGATGGAGAAGAATGTTTCTTTGAAATACTAGAGAGAAGCTATAAGTATAGCTGTCTATACCTTGAACCATGTGAAAATCAAGAAAAGTACTCATTCAACACATTTTGAACTATGGTATGGATACTCCCCCAATGTAAAATATTTTAAGATATTTAGAAGTAAATGTTACATTCTTAAAGATGTCAAGAATGGTAAACTTGATTCAAAAAGTGAAGAAAGTATATTCTTAGGATACTCCACAAGAAGCAAAACTTATAAGTGTTTAAATACTAACACTAACAAAATTGTGGAAAGTGCAAATGTAAACTTTGATGAATATACAGAGGTATATGAAGCTAAACATATGAAAGAACTAGAAGAATACAAATCATTTGCATACTTTTATGAAAGTATGCCTGTTGATGAAGATGTTACAAATCAAGCTACATATCAATAGAAACTTTTAGTGACTTTCAAGTCACACCCTATGAATGTCGAGTTACATTTAGGAATCGAGCTACATACAGATGCCAGGTTACATAATGAAGTGGATGTAATTATAATTCTAAGATTAGTGTACATGAAAGAGATGCTGAGTTACTTGAAAGAGATGTAAAAAGTGACTTTGAAGTTGAAAGACAAAATGAAGAAATAAGAGCTAAACCAAGATTGTCTAAGTATATCAAAAGACATCACCCTGCTACTCAAATCATTGGAGATAAAGATTCTAGACCAATGACAATAAACAAATTGAGAAATGATACATATTTTATGAGTATAAAGGAATGCAAATTAATAAGAGATGCATTAGAAGATGTTGACTGGAGTAAAGCCATGGAAGAAGAGATTGAAAAAATAGAGAAGAACAAAACATGGAGTCTAGTTCCTAGACCAGAAGATAAAAATGTGATTGGTATCAAGTGGGTGTTCAGAAACAAGCTAGATAAAAATGGTGAAGTCACAAGGAACAAATCAAGACTAGTTTGCAAGGGATATGAATGAGAAGAAGGAATTGACTATGTAAAGACATTTTCTCCAATTTCTAGATTGGAAGGAGAAAGAATTTTACTTGCTTATTCTACATACAAAGGCTTCAAAGTTTATCAAATGGATGTTAAATCTACATTTCTAAATGGTATATTAGAGGAAGAAGTTTACATAGAACAACCAAAAGGTTTTTTTGATGTTAATAATAAGAACATGTTATATAGACTACGCAAGGCTCTATATGGTTTGAAACAAGTACCAAGAGCATGGTATGAGAGAATTCATAATTATCTTGTGAAGATTGGATTTGAAAGGATTGATGATAACAACAATCTATACATGAAGATAGGGAAAGGAAAAGTTATTTTGTTATGTGAAATATTTGTTGATGATATCATATTTGGAAGTCAAGATGCTTTATGTAAGGATTTTGCAAATTAGATGAAGCAATAATTTGAGATGTCTATGTTTGGAGAGATCAAATTTTTTGTAGGTTTGTAAGTATATCAAATGAAATATTTTATATACATCACTCTATCAAAGTATGTCAAGGAAATATTGAAAACTTTTGGATTGGATGATTCCAAACTAGTAATTATACCTATGGTGATAGGACATAAGTTGTCAAAGAATGGTGACTCAGTTGAGATGAATCAAACATTGTACGGGTCTATGATTGGAAAATTGCAATATGTAGTAAATATAAAACCTAGCATTGCATTATCTGTAGGGATAGTTGCAAGATTCTTTGCTAATCCTAGGGAGAATTATTTAATTTTTGTAAAGAGAATAATGATATATCTGAAAGGATGTCATGTCCCCTTTTCAAATAATTAAATATAATAAACTTTGCTAAGGCAGGTAGGCTCCAAAAAGGTGAAGTTTTGGAAAAAGGGGCTAATATTTGGAAACCAATGGAATAATAAATAAAAATTATTATTAAATTATATTTTATTAACCCCTCTTGGATGTGAGTTAGGGTTATGCCCTCTTTTAAGGGGTTTGGAGGCATTTTGGGCTCATTCCAGAACTTTATTTTTGCTCATTTCTTTGTTGTTCTTCAGAGGCTGCCAAACCTATGGAGAAGGAGACCCAAGAACAGGAGTTTGAAGGTTTCCAAGAAGGAGAAGGATGGGATTTTTAAGCCATTCCATGTGCATGCTCATGCAGAGTTTGTCTTTGTGCTGAACAGTGCAGATTTGTGAGTTTTCGAGTGTGTTTTTTGTAAGAGTTTGGTGTTTCTGGTTGAGTATTTCATATCAGTTTGGGTTGCTGCTGTATATCAGACTTTAAAATGTTAAAATAGAGTTGAATATATGTATTTGGATATGATTATAATTCTGTGATAGATTATTAAGTTTTTGTGGTGATTTCGGGCTATTTTGTGCTATTTTCGGGAGCCCGATGAGCATTGTTTTTGTCTTTTTTTTTGGAGCTATTGTGTGCATCTTATACTGACCTGGAAATATCATTTTATAGGCTGTTATTCTGCTCAAATTTCTGTAAAAATTTCCACTTTCAAATTTATTAATAATAGGTGAAGCTGTGAAGCTTTTGGCACTATTTCTGGCATACCCGATTTGGGGTTTATTGAGAAATTGGTGGATCTTTGAAATATTGGTCGCTTGATTTTAAAAATCTGATTTGAGGCTTGAAATATCATATAAAATCAGAGAAAGGGACATTTTAGTGGTATCAGAGCCATGATCTTGCCAGCCTGAGGGTTTGTAGAAGTTTGCATGTCAATTTTGACAACTACCCAGATCTTTCATGTCATAATTTATGGTTGCATGTTGCTTCTAATTAGTTGCATGTCAAAATTTATGGTTGCATGCAACTAAGTGAAAGAGAAAAAAGATATTTGTAGTGAGAAAAGAATAAAAAAATTTTGATCAAACCTCCAGTTGAAAGTAAAAGTACAAAATTCAAGGAAGGGAAAAGTATGGCTGATCCAAATGAGATGGCAAAGAAATTCTTCCAAGACATCCAAAATACTCAGAAGCAAGCAGTGGATAGTTTGGCAGAAACTTGAGAGGCTTTGTGAATATTGATAGAAAAATTACAAGGAGTTGCATCTATTAATGAGAAAGGGAGCACTTCAGAGGAGCCAAGAAATCTGAAATCCACACCATCTAAATCAACCAAAACTATTTTCTTGCCTGCAGATGAGCCACCAGTACCAAATCTAGCCATTAATATCGTGGAAGAGGTTACAGGTAACTTGATTGCATTAAGAGCTATTTACAATGGCTTAAATGATGACTTTCGTAGTTCAGTTCCTTTTAGAGAATATGTGGATATGATGAACACTTTGATGCCCAAGAAAGAGAATAGGAGGGAGCATGACATAAGTGGAAGAGAGCTCAAAAATAAAATAAGCAAGTTTATAGCACCTACTTTTGATGGAACAAATAAAATTTCAGCTAGAGCATGGCTACAAAAATTATAGACTTTCTTCACACTTGACCCCATGAAGGAGAGTGATGCTAATCAATTTGCAAGTCTACACTTGGAAGATGCAGCCTATGATTGGTGGTATCATGGAATGACTACTCAAGGTCATGATCAGGTAACTACATTTGATGATTTGAGTCAAAGAGTGATAGATAGATTTGACCTCAAGGATGATGAAGAGTACTTTAAAGAATTGTCAATGTTGAATCAAACCAAATCAGTTAATGAGTATATAGAAGAGTTTCAAAAAGTGGCTGTTATGGTACCTGATATGAGTGAAAAGAGGATTGTTTATCTTTTTCTTGATGGTTTAGAAGATTTTGTTAAGGGTTTGGTTAAGGCTTTCTCACCCTCAACCTTACAGGCAGCTATCAAAAGAAGCTTGCAACTTGAAACTTGCATGCCTATGAAATCAGTCACTAATCAAAAACCTCCAAATCTTCGGCAACATAAGTTAAATTTTCAAAAAAAGACTTTCCACACACTACCACCAAAAGATGTGATAAATGTGGCAAAAAAGAAGGTAGATAAAGAGACTAGGAGTGAATTATGAAGGAAAAAGCTTTGTTTTACTTGTAGAGAACCATGGGTTCCAAGACACAGATATTTGGGGAAAGGTCAAGTGCACTATATTGAAGTTACTTTAGAATCTGATTCAGATGAGCATGAGGAATTTCATGACACTAAGGAGGAGGTAGAAGAAGAGAAAGAAAAAGAAATCAGCAAGGATGGCACTTTAGTAGCATTATCAGGAGTCCCAAGATACCATCCCTTTTGAATTCGAGGGGTACTAGCAGGGCAAAGGTTGACAGTTCTTCTTGATAGTGGAGCAACTCACAATTTTATTGATGAGGAATTTTTCATGAAAAGAGGGCTTAAAGCAGAAGATTTTGAGGGATTCAATCTTACTGTAGCTGATGGATTCACTATGCCTTGCACATGGGTGGTGAAACAACTCAAAATGACCTTACGAAATTATGAGTTATGTGATGAATTCTATGTGGTTGGCATTGGGGAGACAGATCTTGTATTGGGTGTTCAATGGTTGCACTCTATTGGAGGCTATTACATGAACCATCAAACTATGGAGTTTAAATTTCATTCCAATGGGAAAGAAGTCATATTGAGAGGCTTATCGAATGGAGCACCTAAGGCAGTCTCTACAAAGAGGATGGAGAGGACTTTTCGAAGAGGACAAGCAGCATGGGCAGCAAGAGTCATAATCCATCGAACGAGCTCTCCAAAGAATCAAGGTAATTTCCATTTTGAAATTCAAAATATTCTTGATAAGCATAGTATAGTTTTCAATGACTTGCCTCCAGGATTACCACTAGATAGAGGTTTTGAGCATGATATAGAGTTAGAACAGGGTGCCAAACTAGTTATAACAACCCCATACCGCCATCCAAGAGGTTATAAGGAAGAAATTGAAAAAAACTATTAAAGAACTCCTAGACATGGGATTTATAAGGCCTAGCTCTAGTCCATTTGCATCATTTGTGTTACTTGTCAAGAAAAAGGATGGTACAATGAGAATGTGTATAGACTATAGGGCTCTAAACAAGAAGACCATAAAAAATAGATATCCCATACCATGCATAGATGAACTCATTGATGAGTTGCATGGTGTTGTATACTTCTCAAAAATTGACTTAAGATTAGGGTACCATCAAATCTGAATGAGGAGTGAAGATGTGGAAAAGATTGCTTTCAGATGTCACTATGGGCACTTTGAATTTCTTGTTATGCCATTTGGCCTCACTAATGCACCTGCAACATTCCAATCATGTATGAATAAGGTATTCAGCTAGCATCTTCGAAAATTTGTTTTGGTATTTTTTTATGATATCTTGATTTACAGTAAAACATGGGAAGAGCATCTAAAGCACATACACACTATTTTGGGAATCTTGGAGCAGCAATCCTTCTATGCTAAGCTATCTAAATGTGAGTTTGGTTTGATAGAGATCCTATATTTGGGACATATTATAAGTTCTAAAGGAGTATAGGTTGATCAAAAAAAAATCTAAGCAATTTTGGATTGGCCTCCACCCACTAATCCTACACAATTGAGAGGTTTCTTCGGGTTGTGTAGCTACTATGGGAGATTTTCCAAGGGATTTCCTCAGCTTACTACCCCCTTGAATAATTTGACAAAGAAAGGAGCTTTTGTTTTAACAAAAGAGGCACAAAAAACATTTGATAAGCTTAAGGAGGTAATGAGTTCATGCCCTGTGCTTGCAATTTCAGATTTCTCTTTACCTTTTGTTGTTGAATGTGATGCTTCTGGAGAAGGTATAGGGGTTGTCCTAACTCAAAGGGGACATCCAATAGCATTTGAGAGTATAAAATTAAATCAACTAGAGAAAGGTTACTCCATCTATGATAAGAAAATGTTGGCAATCATGCATGCACTTCACAAGTTTAGACAATATTTGGTATGTGGAAGATTCATTGTAAAGACAGGCCATAATAGCCTTAGGTTCTTCTTGAACCAAAGGAATTTGAATGATCATCAACAAAAATGGGTAAGAAAATTGCAAGCTTATGATTTTGATATTGAATACATGAAAGGAAAGAATAATGTGGTTGCTGATGCTCTCTAAAGAAAGCCCACTTTGTGTTCCTTAACATCTATCTCTACTGATTGGAAAGTCTCCATAATTTCAAAGTATGCTAAAGATTCCTTTGCCATCAAAATTTTGGATAAGTTAGTGGATGATAACAGGTATAAGGTTGTGGATGAATTGATTTATTACAAGAACAGGATCTTCTTAGTGCCAGGATCAAAAACTAAGGAGAGGATATTGAGGGCCTTTCATGACACACCTTTGGTTGGTCATCAAGGATACTTCAAGACATATAGGAAAATTCAAGAGCAGTTTTCATGAAAGGGTATGAAGGAGGATGTCCTTAAACACATTAAGGAATATATGGTATGCCAACAAAGCAAGAGTGAGCAAAATTTTCCTACAAGGTTGTTGCAGCCACTTCCTATTCTTGAACAAAAATGGGAAAGTATTTCTATGGCCTTCATCACTGGGTTGCCCAAGGTTCAAGGTAAGGATTGCATATATGTGGTGGTAGATAGACTAACTAAGTATGCACATTTCTTTCCTATCACATCTGATTTCAAGGCATCACAAGTGGCCGAATTGTTCTTCAAGGAAATTTTTAGATTACATGGCTTGCCTAGAAACATTGTTAGTGACTGGGACAGTAGATTCCTCAGCTCTTTTTGGAAGGAGCTCTTTCATTTGGCAGGAACTGAACTCACTCCCAGTACTAGCTATCACCCTCAAACAGATGGACAAATAGAGATAGTTAATAAATGGATAGAGGGATATTTGAGGAACTATGTTTCAAATCAACAACATGCTTGGGTGAAATGGTTACACCTAGGGGAGTATTGTTAATACATCTCATCACATGTGTATTGGTATGCCTCCTTTTCATGCTCTTTATGGTTATGATGCCCTTTCCTTTGTTGATCTAATACTTTTCGATAGCAGAGTACCTGCAGCAAGTGATTTCGTCAAGCAAAGCCAAGACATAATAAGGTCCCTCAAGGATAATCTACAACATGCACAAAACTAACAAAAGTTATATGATGATAGGAAAAGGATTGAAAGATATTTTGAGGTGGGAGATTTGGTATTTTTTAGGTTGCAGCCATATAAGCAAAGCACCTTGAAGAGGAGTGGGGCAGAGAAACTCAAGCCAAGGTTCTATGGGCCTTATAAGATCATCAAGAAGGTAGGAGAGGTAGCTTATGAATTTGAGCTCCCACCAAATAGAAAAATACATAATATTTTCCATGTATATTTCCTGAAGAAGGTTCCAGGCTAGAAAACCATAGTATCTACAGAATTACCACCTCTTGATGATGAAGGGAAATTAGTTTTGATACCAGAAGAGATTTTGGATACAAGAGAGAAAAGATTGAGAAACAGGAGCATCATAGAGCATTTGGTCAAATGGAAAGGATTACCACTAGAGGATGCAACTTGGGAAGGAGAACATATTCTTGAGAATATTAACCTTCATTTCTTGAGGGAAAGCAATATTTGGGAGGGGAGGACTTGTCGTGTCCCCTTTTTAAATAATTAAATATAATAAACTTTGATAAGGCAGGCAGGCTCCAAAAATGTGAAGTTTTGGCAAAAGGGGCTAATATTTGGAAACCAATGGAATAATAAATAAAAATTATTATTAAATTATATTTTATTAACCTCTCTTGGATGTGAGTTAGGGTTATGCCCTCTTTTAAGGGGTTTGGAGGCATTTTGGGCTCATTCCAAAACTTGATTTTTGCTCATTTCTTTGTTGTTCTTTAGAGGCTGCCAAACCTATGGAGAAGGAGACCCAAGAATGGGAGTTTTTAGGTTTCTAGGAAGGATAAGGATGGGAGTTTGAATCCATACCATGTCCATGCTCATGCAAAGTTTTCCTTTGTGTTGAACAGTGCAGATTTGTGGGATTTCAGGTATATTTTTTGTAAGAGTTTGGTGTTTCTAGTTGAGTATTTCATATCAGTTTGGGTTGCTGCTGTATATCAGACTTTAAAATTTTAAAATAGAGTTGAATATATTTATTTGGATATGATTATACTTCTGTGATAGATTATTAAGTTTTTGTGGTGATTTCGGGCTATTTTCGGGAGCCCGACGAGCATTGTTTTTGTCCTCCGTTTGGGAGCTATTGTGTGCATGTTATATAGAATTGGAAATATCATTTTATAGGCTGTTATGATTCTCAAATTTCTGTAAAAATTTCCACTTTCATATTTATTAATAATAGGTGAAGCTGTGAAGCTTTTGGCACTATTTCTGGCATACCCGATTTGGGGTTTATTGAGAAATTGGTGGATCTTTGAAATATTGGTTGCTTGATTTTAAAGATCTGATTTGAGGCTTGAAATATCATATAAAGTCAGAGAAAGGGGAATTTTAAAGGAACAAAAGGGTTTGGTCTATACTACAAGAACAATGAGAAATTTGAATTGAGAGCCTATATTGATGTTGTTTGGGCTTGAAACATTGATGACAGAAAGAGCACTAGTGGAGAAGCATATTTCTTAGGAAAGAGGAGGTTACATGGACTAGTAAGAAACAAAACTAAACTTCACAATCTATTGTTGAAGCTAAATATGTTGCTACTACTATAAATTGTACAAACATTGTATGGATCAAACAACTACTCAAAGGAATGAAGGAAGAGATCATTGAACCAGTGATACTTTATTTTGATAATACAAGTGCTATCAATATATTGAAGAATCCAATGATGCACACAAAGACTAAGCACATTGCAATCAAGTATCAATACTTGAGAGAGTTGGTTCAAGATAAAGAGATGAAGATGGAATATGTCAACACAAAGAAACAAATTATTGATATCTTCACAAAGGCATTTCCTAAGGATGCTCATGAGTATCTAAGAGGTAAACTAGCATACCCCTATCTAAGGCTATCTAAGTAACAAGAGGAGTTACTTACATCCATCAAGCTGGTGTTAATATGTTACACATTGATGCAGAGGATCTTACTTTAGGAGCTGCCTAAAGTAATCAAAGAGTTGAAACTTCAAATCATAAGCAAGGTGACAAAGGAAGAAATTGAAGAAATGAAAAAAGTTTATATCTATCATATTAAAGATGACAATTCTTTGGCATTGTTGTCAAAGAGGGAGTGTTTTACTAGTCAAGAGAGATTGATTGATCAAGAAGGAGAGATTATATCAAGAGATTTTTGTCAAAAGGGGAGAGTTTACTAATCCTAAGAGGGAGATAATTGTTGAAGGAGACAATTTTTGATTAGGAGAGCAAAGAAAGATAAATTTTAACATCTACCTAGTAAAAGGGAGATATAGTAGTAGGGAGTTATAAGAAATCATTTTGTGACCTATTTAGAAGATGGAAGTTGTTGATAGAGGGAGAGATTTCAATACAAGTTTTCTTTTTGGTATTGTCTTACTATTTTACCCTAGTCAATTTGGTTGAACAAGGTGTTTACCATTTGGTTGATTTGGTTGATCAGTTTGGTTTGCCATCAATGCCAAAGAGAGATATTGTTGAGATCATATTGAAAAGATCATTGTTGAGGGAGATTGTTGAAACTAAATTGAAAGAAGGAGATTGTTGAAGAAGACTATGTGTTCCAATCATTTTTTTGTCACTAATGT
Organism: Cupressus sempervirens; assembly: GCA_028749045.1. NCBI lineage: Eukaryota > Viridiplantae > Streptophyta > Pinopsida > Cupressales > Cupressaceae > Cupressus > Cupressus sempervirens. The sequence goes on from CM053784.1 coordinate 264,349,379, forward strand.
CAAACATACTATTGATTGTGAGATAATTACTTATAAGATTCAAGTACTATCACTTATTTGATTGATGAATAGGATTTGATCAAAATATGTAACAATAGCACCTAGAGGAAACATTTAGTTATGATTATGTATTGAAGTACAAGAATCAATTAAGATAGTGATGACATGGTGTATTGATAATTCACTTAAGGTTACAAAGGCTGGTTACACTAAGAAAGTTTAGAAGAACAAGTTATAAAAAGTTTTTCTGCCAAGCTTGACTGAGTGGATAGCAGGTGCTAAGAAAAGATAGAGCAAGCTAAGCATAAAATCAGTCAGAGTTGAGTAAAAGTTCATTCTAGTGTATGTCGAGTAGAATAGTGTATGTCGAGTAAAGTTTAGTTGATGTTGAGCACCAATAAGCTTTAGTTCATGCTAAATGATTTCACAGTGGATGCTAAGAAATGCAGTATGTGCCGAGCATCAGAAGCTTGATAATGCTAAGCTTATGTATTATTCAAAATATTGTAAATTCGATGGATCTGAGCTAACAAGTTTTTTTTCTTGGATTATGTGAACCAGGTGGAAGATAAGGTTTATGAGATGGTGGCACAAAATTTAATGTAAACCATTTTTAGGTGAATTCAAAGAGAATTATAAGAGAATTTCTAGAAGAGATATAAGATATGTGGTAGATACATTGTATTCTACCTAATCCATCCAAACCCTAAATTGGATGATGGAGAATGAGTGGAAAAATATCTTAATTTTCTATTTATAGAAATGGTTGGTCATGAAGAAATTTTTTCATGTACGAGAACCTAAGAAAGAGAAGGAGCCAAGGGTTTTTCTTCATCAAGTGACCTAAAAGAAGAGTTTGTGATGGCATGTTTTTGATTTGGAAAATAGATTTTACAGGGATCCTGAAACCCAAAGTTTTAAAGCATAAAATAACTTAAAGCATAAAAGTCAGAAAAAACAAAAACAACCTCAAAAGGCTAGAAACAAAAAGGCCCAAAGCCAGGGAAACAAAGGCTAGGAACAGAGCCTGGCAGGCAAACTAGTGTCCCTTCTTCTCCATTGCCTGCAGGATTTCTGCAGCGTCACTTTCCTTCTGGATGGCCTCTTCCTCCTGGGTCACTGGGGGGAATTGCATCTGGTTCCCCTGGCTTTCTTGGATTCCAATCTCTTTTTGAGGATCGTCCCAGCTGGTTTCATGCTCTGTACTCTACTCCACGTTCCCCACAAGACTGGCATTGGTCAGATAGTCCCCCAGATTAACAATGTTTTCATTCAAGGTATGGAGGGTATCCACAATTTTTTTAATCACAACCTGGTGGATGAAATCTAGCCTTTGGACCTTCTACTCGAGCCAAGTGATTCTATCCTCCTGATTGTCACTGGGGTCCTTGCTTCTGTCTTTTTCTTGACTACCCACCTAGTCTTTACTGCCTCTGGCCTCATGATCCTTGACTTCCCCCCTGTTGTTGGTTTGGTTGGACCTGTCCTTCAAAGTCTCAATTTCCTGAAAAAGCCACTTAATGGAGCAAAAATTGTCAATCAGGTTGTTCTTTGCATTGTTGAGGAAGTTGAAACCCATTTCATGGGCATTGTCAGACAGAACCAGTAGAGTCGAGTCAAGGAGCTCATCACAGTGGGTGCTACTGTCGAGATCCCCCAACACCTGGATTTTAGCAGGTTCTCTAACAATGCCCATACTAACACTACCAATATTGAAATTTTGCCAGGCTCTTCTCTTATTTTTTCTTATGGCCTCCCCACCCTTTTCAACCATAATTTCTATCATCTCTTCTAGGCATGAAATGGGGATCTCCAGGGGGGAGGTGGGCGTAGTGGGGCTAGGGGGAAAATCAACGTTATCGCTGAGATGATCTTGGGTTGGGGTTTGGTCCAATTTTCTTTTCTTGGGGTTATCCTGGGTTACCAAGGGGTTCACCTCCTTCTTATCATTATCTTTTTCCTTGTCGTCTTCCAACTCACTTTCCTTCTCTGCCATCGAATCTGCTTCCTCCGAATCCGTATCTGACTCCTCACTAGACTCCTTAGGATGAGGGGTAGGGGGGTTAGGGGGAGGGCACCTAGGGCTCTTCCTGCTAGGGAAGCGAGGAGAGGGTTTAGCTTTTGGGGTTTCAGACTTAACAGATTTCACAATGCGCACTTCCCCTGATTCTGAGCTAGCAGTGTCCTTCGAGGAGCCACCCGAAGCCCCAATGGGCTTGACTCTTGTTTGGGTTTTTAGAAACTCAAAAATGAGGAGCAGAAGACTTTCATGAAGGGTGAGATTCTTGATAGCACATTTTTTGTAACTCTCTATATTCTTAGTCATAGAAGTAAAAATATAGAAAGGAAAGGAGATTTTCACTTTATGTCTAAAATGATTAAGTAGAACAAAATGATGGGTTCTGACTCTATCAAACCTAGGCTCCAAAGTGACATACTCTATGATGATCCTCAGAACAAGCCCCCAGAACTTCTTGATGGACTCTATGTCATAGAAGGTGTCAATCTTTACCAGTTTGCTTTTCTCCTTGTCATTCTTAATGAAAGCGTTGACAGCATTGGAAGACATCTTCTTATCCCTAAAGAAGCTAATGCCTTCCTAGGAGAAGCCTGTCACCTCCGCAATGAGACCCTCTATGATTTTGTGGGAGACACCATCAATTATGACCTTTCCGTTGTGCCAAGTTTCAACCATTATCTTGGTAACCCCCACGTCGAAACCATGGAGCCTCTCCATGAAGCTTGTTATACCACCCTTCTGGAGTTTTTTCCAAACCTTTCGTTTTTCTTTCCAGCTCTCCATTTCTCTCCATGGCTCTCTTCTAATCCTTTCTCCCACCATTTTGATTTTATGCCACTCTAACCCTAAACCCTAAATAGAATTGCAGAGCTCAAAGATGGACAAATCGTTAAGGATGAGAGCTTTAATGTGCATGTTTTTGGGTTTAACTCTGGCTTTCTTCTGCTCGTGTAATCCATACACATTATTATGAAACGGTGGGGGTTCCGCATAACTCCAATTGATTCCCTTTTTAAAACATGATTTAGCATGTGTCATCATCATAAAAATATTTTGAGTTGGTACCTTGAATTTGCTCCTTTTAGATGAGCTCAATAGCTGCTGCCGAAAAATGATTATTGTTTCCCCACGTCATCACCGAATTGAATGTGACTGCTGCATTTGCGAACTAATCAGCAACCATGTTAGCTTCACGGTAGACATGGCTGACGTGGTAATTTTTAAATTTTCTCAAGTCCATTTTTAGGTCCTCAATTATGCTTTTAATGGTCCATGATGGTTTGGTTACTCCTAAAATATAATTAATTATATTTAGGGAGTCACCTTCAAGCCACAGTTGTTCGATCGCTGAGCCCAGGTCCAGCTTAACAATGAGTTTGGCCGCACTGGCTTCAACCAAATGGTTGGTTTGGTGACAAATAGGGGAGGAGATAGCAGCAATTCCCCCTCCCAAGCTGTTTCTTATGATTCCACCACATCCAGCGGGGCTAGGGTTCCCCTTAGCCGCTCCATCAAAATTGGCTTTATGCCAATTTTTAGGGAGGAAGGACCAAGAAGCCTATTGTCTTCTTTCCTAGTCTTAATTTTCCCTCCATCCTTTATGTTTCCATCTCTAGTTGTGGAATAGTTCTCTTTCTTGAGGCTATCAATTTTCTCTGCTATTATACCCTCAAGAGCTTCTCTGTCTCTGAATATCCTGTTGTTGTGCTCCTTCCAGATTCCCCAGCAAAAGTGTGGGATAATCCAAGAACTCAAAATTTAGGATTCCAGGCCTTTGTGGTAGCTTCTCCACTAAATGAAGAATTTTTGGATACTGGCTGGTAGGCACAGGCAGGAGTTCATATTGGAAGTCAGAAGACTCCACACTCTAGAGTAAAAGGGGTAGTGAATGAAAATGTGATTAACTGTTTCCAGGTCAATTTTACAGAGGTAGCATCTGCTGGGAATAATTTGGCCTCTTTTGGCTAAATTATCCAGGGTAAGGATCTTGTCTTGCAAGAGGAGCCAAAAGAAAATGTTGATTTTGGGCATTAATCTAGGGGTCTAGGCCTTGGCCCAAATAGGTTTCTCCCCTATTCCCACAAGGGAAAGATAGCCTGAGGCTACAGTATAATGGCCTCCAGAAGAGTCTCCCCAAACTAAGGTGTCGCCTATCTGGTTGATGTTAATAGCGTTCAAAGAGGCCATCAAAGGCTCAAGATCCTACAAAAGTTCTACTAGATTGTGCCAGTCATTCCCATTTCTGTAGTTCCTAACCAGCATACCATATCTACCTATTGCCTAATCAGCCCACCTACCAAATGAAGGATGGTTATTGAGGGGTTCCTGAAAAAGCCAGCTATCCTACCGAAAAAGGATTTTGTGTCCCATTCTAGCTTTCCATTTGGCCCTGGATTTGGCAAGGGGAAGGGCCTTCAAAATACCTTTCCAAATGTAAGAACCCAACAGCAGCTTAGCCCCCTAGAAAATGGAGGAGAGAGACAGCCCTCCCAAGTACTTCTCAGCCAAAATTTCCCTCCAAACCCCTGTGCCTTGGAAGATGCGCCAAGGGAGTTTAGTTAAGAGGAATTGATTGAGGTGAGAAATTTTCCTAATTCCAAGACCTCCCTGGCTTTTGGGCAAGCAAACCTGGTCCTAGGCTAACAGGCGGTATCTCTTGTGGTCTTCAGATCTAGTCCAGAGAAAGTCCCTCTGAATCCACTCCATTCTGTCTGCAAACTTAACCAAAATCCTAAAGAGACTGAGGGCATAGGTGGGGAGGTTCTGGAGAATCAAGTTAACCAAGGTTCATTTACCTACCTGACTGAGGGTGGCCCCTTTCTAGCTAGCAAGTTTCTTGTTGAAGTTGTTGATAATGCTTGTTCAAAAGGAGTCTGGGGGTTTGGAGCCTAGAGGAAGCCCAAGATAAGTCGCCGGTAGGGACCCAATGACACAACCCAGAATTCGAGCAATTTTCTTCTGCCTCTCCAAAGGAGTGTTGAGGAAGAAGATAGAGCTCTTATCTAAGTTAATAGCTTGGCTAGAACCCATGGTGTAGGAATTAAGAATTCTTTTGAAGGTCCTGGCCTCCCGAACTGAAGCTTCACCCCCCAAAATTGTGTCATCCACAAATTGCTGATGATTGATAGAGGAAGGACCTAAAGAAGGTCTCAAACCCACTAAACACCTGTCCCTAATCTTCTTTTGAATTAGTCTACTAAGGCATTCCGCCATGATAAAAAATAGGACCGGAGAGATAGGGTCTCCTTGCCTTAGACCCCTAGAGGGGGAGAAGAAAGGAGAGGGGTGGCCATTGACCAGAACCGACAAAGAGGGTGAAGACACAAACTGAGAGATGAGTTTGCAAACCTGATCATTAAGGCCAAAGGTACAAAGAACAACAAAGAGGAACTTCCATTCAACCCTATCATAAGCTTTTGAAAGGTCTAGCTTAAGAAGGAATCCTTCCTTTTTTCCCGCCTCAAGAGAGTGGATGACCTCATGAATCAAAACAATTGAACCAAGGATCTACCTGCCAGGGACAAAGCCTATTTGCTGAGGAGAGATAATTAGAGGGAGAACTCTGAGGATCCTGGAAGTGAGAACCTTGGCAATGATCTTGTAGAAGGAATTGTAGAGGCTTATGGACCTGAATTTATCTAGAGAATCAGCACCCAAGATTTTAGGGATGAGAACTAGAAAGGTAGCATTAAGTTCTTTAAGCAAATTTTTGGCTCCAAAGAACTCCTGGACCACTTTAATCACATCCTTTTTCACAATATTCCAAAAGATTTGAAAGAAGAAAGTAGGGAAATCATCCAGGCCAGGAGCTTTATCCCCCGGGAGAGAGAAGAGTGCCTGATGGATTTCCTCCAAGGAGGGGATTGCCTTCAGCATGGCATGTTAAGCAAGAAGGCTTAAGGAGATGAATACTTAAAGGGTGAAAAAGCTATCAGAGCTACAAAGTATGAAGGCCAAGAAGAATTGAGGATTGAATAGTGATCTATAATTTGCAAATGAAGTTGTAAGTTGTATCAAATCAAACCCTTACTATTACTCTCTAGCAATTGTATCATTCTAGAGTAAATCCTTTGGATTAAGGTTGACCTAACAGTCATTTGTAAATCCTATAACCACATGAAATTCCAAGTGAATGGTCTAAATTCCTCTAATAAGGCTCAATCCTAATAGGGTGATTGAAATCCTTTGACAATGTCACATTTAACAGTGTGTATTGTAACCTTTAACATGGTTTGCCTTTCACAAGGCATCACTTTAGAAGAGTGAAAAGAGTAGCATGTTACTAGTGGTTTTTCTCAAATTGGGTTTCCACATAAATCATTGTGTCAAGTGTGTTGATGAACCTATTATGTTTCATGCTTTACATTTCTACAAGTTGATTTGACAATAACCTAGAGGTTTTAAGTGATTGCATAATCTAAAGGATCCATGCATGATGAATAATGTTTTAGGGATTCGCTAAGCTATGAAAAGTTTCATTTATACATCTAGACCTTGGATAACTAATTCAACACCTTCCTCCCCCACCCCCCTCCTCCCCAGTTATTCTAAATTATTCCAAAAAACTTCCCAAGGTATCCACATGTACACCTTTCTACCCAAACAATGAACACAAAGGTAATGGTGTGTAGATGCACACCTTGTCAAGCTGTGCACCTTTGCAACATTTTTGTACCCTAAGAAAAACACTAAGTATAAGTGATGTAGGAGCATCTTGGGTGTAAGAGCAATCTTGCATCACCCAAACATAAATATTTTTATTTTCAGCCTTTACAATTTTAATAAGGATTAGTAAACAGGGGGTTACTATTTTTGGGAACTTTCTTTTTTTAGTAAATTTTTTATACAAACTTGGAATGTTCTAATTTTCTAGATGAAGGTTCATTTTAGAATTATAATCCTACCATAAAAATCTCATTGCTCCAACTTAAGTATCAAATAATTTATTACAAATTTTCAATGGAAAATTTTGGAGAATAATCTTTGAGCTCACTTTTGAAGGCCTTAGAGGTTCCAGATAAGGTCCAAAATCTTGAGAATAGGGTGCTTGCATGGTTTCAAGCTTGTAGATAACTAGCTAACATTTTTGAAAAGTGGTTATAATAGCTAATTAGAGAAATGGTTCAAGAGTTATGGCCTTCCAAAGTTGGGCTACCCAAAATTTCTAAAATAAATGTCAAAGATGTATTTGGTCAACTCTATATGTATTTTTAGGATCTATCAGCCCTAGGTAATAAGATTGAATGTCTAGAACCTTCTCAGGTGCAATAATATTGCCTATTAAGAAAGGCATGAACATTTTCTAGAACAACTCTAGGTGTAGTTCATAGCTTGGTCTTTTAGATTACTGTAATGAAGGTGCCCAGGTGGGTTAGGATATTGTACTTGTGAATTATGGAATTCCATGTTTGCGGCAATAATAAGGATTCCATATTTTGTTCTAGTAATTGCTTTTGTTTCTTTATTTTTGCTATGTGTTTTATGGTATTAAGGGGATCATCCTTCATCAAGTGGTATCAGAGTTAGATTTCTTAAATGTGTGGATAGATCCCTGACTATGAGATAATTCACATTAGGATTGCGATTTGGGTTGAGCATGTAAATAGATTGTTGATTGTGAGGTAGTTTGCACTAGGGTTTTAGAAAAAGTGCAACAAATGTCTCCACAAAGAGAGAGAGAGAGAGAGGTGGAAGAGTTGCAGGTGTTACACCTGAGAGTTTTAGAGCCATCCAAAGAAAAATGAAAGCATTGGAGGGACAAATATGCAGAGGAATAAAATTCTTGTAAGAGATGAAAGTGAGGATGAGAATGAACAAGAAGAAAATGTCAAATTAGAGGAGGTTCTAAACCCAGAGGAAGAGAGGCTTTTAAAGGCCATATCTAAGATTGAAAAAAGGCCTATGTTTGAGGTTTCCACATTTTTGAGAAATCTTAACCTAGAGAAGTTGATTGATTGGATCAATGACTTGGAGGAGTACTTTGTGTATGAAGATATTGAGGATCTTGATAGGGTCAAGTTTGTGAAGGCAAAATTGAAGGGACATGCAAAGATCTGGTAGTAGGACGTTTAGTAGGAGTAAAATAGAAAAGGGAAAGGAAAAAGTCACTAGATGGGATTGCATGATAGCTAAACTAAAGTGATGATTCATTCTTATGGATTATGAGCTTGATTTTTTGAAGAACATGCAAGGGTTGAAGCAAGCAAGAAATTTTTTCCAAGAGTATATCAAAGAGTTCTACTGAGTTCTCCTTAGAACCAGTGATGCAAAATCTAATAAGGAGAAAGTGGCTCATTACCTTAATGGGTTAAGGCCAAGTATTGAGGATGAGCTAAGTTTGATTTTAATGAACAATATTGAGGAGGCATACAATTTTTTCCTAAGAGTCGAGGAGAAAATAAGTAAAAAGTTTAATAACAAGAATAGTGGAAGAGGTCACGATGGAAGATCTAGCGGATGATCTTATGGAGGTCATAATGATAATTAGAAGAACAATGAGGAGGCTGGAAGTAGTAGTCAAGAATAGAGGGAAATAGTTTCAATCACTTCAATGGTCAAATAGAGATCAAAGAGGAAGAGGTAGAGGACAAGGACTTGGAAGATTAGGCTTCCATGGGAAATGTTTTCTCTACTGAGGAGAAGGGCATAGAGTATTTGAATGTTCCCAGTACCAAGAAAGGAGAGATTAAAGAATAGAAGGCTAGGCCATAATTACACATGTTGATGGAGATTTTAGATTATCACATTCTAAAGATGCTGAAACAGGAGGTCCTAGTTAATAGAAGAGTCATCCTAAGTGGTGAGAATGAACATGATCAAAGGAGCTTGTTTCTCACAAGGTGCAAATGTGAAGATAAGTGTTGTGGTGTGATCATTGATGCTAGAAGTACTAACAATCTAGTGTCAGAAATGATGGTCACAAAGTTGAAGCTAAAGAGATAGAAACACTCAAGTCCATACCATATTGCTTGGGTGTAAGATGACCACATGGTCATGGTCAATGAGAAATTCTTAGTGAAGTTCAAGTTCAAAAGCTACTAGGATGAGGTACTATGTGATATCATACCTATGGACATATGTCATATTTTGCTAGGTAGGTCATGGATATTTGACAAGCATGGTGTACATGATGCATGAGAAAATACCTACACTCTTACCAAGAATTAAGTGAAACATAGGTTAAAGTCATTGAAGGATAATGAAGAAAAGGTATGTAGTGCTACCATAATATGATTTTTTGATGGAAACGAGTTTTTTCAAAGGTATGAAATGTGAGCATGTGTGTTTTTACCATATTGCTTGGGTGTAAGATGACAACATGGTCATGGTCGGTGAGAAATTCTTATTGAAGTTCAAGTTCAAAAGCTACCAGGATGAGGTACTATGTGATATCATACCTATGGACATATGTCATATGTTGCTGGGTAGGTCATGGATATTTGACAAGAATGTTGTACATGATGCATGAGAAAATACCTACACTCTTACCAAGAATTAAGCGAAACATAAGTTAAAGCCATTGAAGGATAACGAAGAAAAGGTATGTAGTGCTACCATAATATGATTTGTTGATGGACAAGAGTTTTTCAAAGGTATGAAGTATGAGCATATGTGTTTTTCTATAATTCCAAAAGATAGTAAAGAAGAAGTAGAGGAGTTACCTATAGGAGTTGCAGATATGTTGGGAGAGTTTTCTGATATTGTGTTAGATAATGTATCTAATGGATTAACCCCAATTAGGAAGATTAGTCACCAGATGGATTTGATTTGAAGAGCTAATTTTCTAAACAAGGCAGTGCATAGAATGAGACCTAAAGAAAGTGAAGAATTGAAAAGACAAGTTCATGAGATGTTGCAAAAGGGGTTGATTTGAGATATTTTGAATCTTTGTGTTGTACTAGCCATATTAGCACCAAAGAAGAATGGAGGATGGAGGATGTGCATAGACTGTCATGCTGTCAATAAGATCACAATCAAGTACAAATCTCCATTACCAAGGATGGATAATATTATGGACTATTTGAGTGGGGCTGAGTATTTCACAAAGATATATTTGAAGAGTGGGCACCACCAAATTTGTATCAAAGAAGATGATGAGGGGAAGACTTCTTTCAAGACAAGGAAAGGACTACACAAGTGGTTAGTTATGCCTTTTCGGCTAACCAATGTACCAAGCACTTTCATCAAACTCATGAATGAGGTACTAAAGGAGTTTCTAAGTAAGTTTTTCATTTTTTTACATAGATGATATTTTGATCTTTAGTAAGACATTAGAGGAACATTTGATTCATATTCGAAAGATATTTGATAAGTTGAGGGATGAAAAGTTGTTGATAAACCTAAAGAAGTGTAGTTTTGTGAAGAAGGAGTTGGTGTACCTAGGATTTGTAGCCTCATCAGAAGGTTAGAAAATAGACCTAGAGAAAGTGAAGGTTATCCTTTAATGACCTACTTCAAGGAGTGTGGTAGAAGTAAGATCTTTTCATAGACTAGCTAGTTTTTTATAGAAAGTTCATAATAGGGTTTAGCAGTATTTATGGACCCTTGACTAAAATAATGACAGGGGATAGGAAAGAATTTAAGTGGATTATAAAAGAAAATAAGAGTTTTAATTTGTTGAAATAGAACGTTACTAAAAAAACCTATTTTATCACTTCCATATTTTAACAAGGTGTTTCAAGTAGACTGCGATGCTAGTGGTACTGCAATAGGAGATTTTTTTAGCCAAGAAAGTAGACCTATTACTTATTATCGTGAGAAATTGAGTGATGCAAAAATAAAATAATTTTTTATGATCAATAATTTTATGCTATAGTTCAAGCATTAAAGAAGTGGAGATGATATCTTCTTCCTAAGGAGTTTATTTTCTATATCATCAGCAAGCTTTGCAATATTTGAATAGTCAAGGAAAATTAAACTAAAGACATTTCAAGTAGGTTGAGTTTTTATAGAGCTATACTTTTTTTGTGAAACATGGGAGTGAGAAATCTAACAAGGTTGCATATGCTCTTAGTAGAAAACAAATTTTGCTAACAAAAATGTAGATAGAGGTGGCTAGGGCCAAGGAATGAAATACTTATTATCTAGATGATCATGATTTTAGTAGAGCATTAAAGGCTTCTATAGATTCTATTACACTTGGCAGGACAAAATGGTTGGATTTCATGATCTAGGATGGTATATTGTTCAAAGGAAGCTAGATGTGCATTCCTAGAAGTTCAATAAGAGAGAATGTCATCAAGGAGAAGCATAGTGGAGGATTCATTGGACATTTTGGTAGATAATTAATACTAGCCACATTTGCAGCAAGATGTGAATAAGTTTGTATAGAGTTGTAGAGTATGTTAGATAGTGAAGCAGAATACAAGGTTGTATCAGCTATTACTTGTACTAGAGAAGCCATGGGAGGATGTCAACATGGATTTTTTTCTTAGATTAGTGAGGACATAGCATGGGCATGATTCTATTTTTGTGGTGGTTGATAGGTTTTCAAAGATGGCACATTTCTTTCATTGCAAGAAGACTAGTGATGTTGTTCATGTGGCATAGTTTTTTTTCAAAGAAGTGGTGAGACTATATGGTCTACCAAAGAGTATAGTTTAAGATTGAGATACCAAATTTTTTGAGTATTTATGGCATACATTATGGAAGAAGTTAAAGATAGATTTGGAGTTTAGTTCATTGCATCATCCATAGAAAGATGGACAAATGAAAGTGGTGAATAGGAGTTTGGGGAATTTACTAAGATGTTTTGTTGGAGACAAGCTAAAAGGATGGGATCTAATTTTACCAAAAGAAAAATTTTCATATAATAATTCTTTCAATAGGAGTACTTGTAAATCACCATTCCCAAAAATGCTTATGAATTGTGATAGTTAGATAAAGGAGAGATAAGTAGTGATGAAGTAGAAGAATTTGTTGAACATTTGAAGAATATCCATGAGGAGGTGAGGAAGCACATCATTAAGATGAATACATAATAAAAGGTTGAGGTAGATGTGAAAGAGAGGTATAAGGAATTTCATATTAGAGCTGAAGTCATGGTTGATTTGAGGAAGGAGTCTTTTCCAGTGGGTACATATAATAAGATGAAGATGAAGAAGTTTGCACCATGCAAGATAGTGAAAAGGCATGGTTTTGGAAATGCTTATGAAGTGGAGTTTCCCATTGAATTGAATAGTTCACCAGTATTTAATATTTTAGATTTGATAGAGTATTATGAAGGAGGTGATGGAAAAAAAGTGGAAGAAAAGTAGTGGAGTATTCCAGCAGCTAGTTTGGCTACAAAGGAGATTGAGGAGATATTGAACACTCGTATTGGAAAAAGTACAAGGAACAAAGCTTATGAGGAATACTTGGTCAAATGGAAAGGGAGGCCAATAGAGGATTCATCATGGCTAGCAAGGGAGTAGGTTAACCATTTTCATTTTCCTCTGAACATCTAAGATGTGATAAAGCCACTTTTCAAATTACCCCTAGTGTTTGATGTAGGAGCATCCTAGGTGTAAGAAAATCTTGCATCACCCAAAAAATATATTTTTATTTTCAGCCTTTTCTATTTTAATAAGGACTAGTAGACATGGGGGTTACTATTTATAGGAACTTGCTATTTTTAGTAAAAAATTTATACAAGCTCAGAATGTTCTAATTTTCCACATCAAGGTTCATTTTAGAGTTATAAGCCTACCATAAAAATATCATTGCTCCAACTTAAGTATCAAAGAAGTTATTGCAGATTTTCAGTTGAAAATTTTGGAGAAAAATCTTTGAGCTTAGTTTTGAATGCTTTAGAGGCCCTAAATGAGGTCCAAAAACTAAGGGAACTTATGCAATTTTGAGCCCATATATTAGGGGCTCATGTTTTCAAAAAGTGGTTATAATAGTCAATCAGAGAACCGATTTGAGAGTTATGGCCTTCCAAAGTTGGGCAACCAGAAATTTCTAAAATAAATGTCAAAGATGTATTTGGCTAACTCTATATGTATTCTTAGGATTTTTCAGCCCTAGGTATTAATATTGAATGTCTAGAACCTTCTCGGGAAACATAAAATTGCATATTTAAGAAAGGGCTAAACACTATCTAGAAAAATTCTAGGTGTAGTTTGCAACTTGGTCTTGTAGATTATTGTAATGAAGGCATCAATGTGGGTTAGCATATTGTACTTGTGAAGCCTATAATTCCACATTTGCTATGATAATAAGAAGTCCATATTTTGTTCTTGCAATTGCAGTTATTTCTTTGTTTCTATTATGTGTTTATGGTATTAAGGGGAGCACCCTTCATCAATAAGGGTGTGCACATGCACACCCTATCAAGGTGCACATGTGTGCATCCTTAGCACAATACAAGGAAAACTAAGCAAAGTTCCTCCCTTATTGAACATTCAAATGTTCATGCGTAGTAGGACACACACATGTGTGCACCCCATCATGGTGCACACCTACTTACAAAATGACTATAAAATGGTCATCAAGTGCACTTAGCGCACCTTTCAAGGTGCACAAGGTGTGTCAAATTTCATTTCAGGGTTTAATGAGGGGATTGAGATGATTTTCTACTATTTTGGTGTTTTGGGTCCTTTTTTAGAAATTAACATTTGTTTAGGGTTTAATTTTCACTTCTTTGGGCAAATATTTTTCTATTTTCTGTAGATAAAATAGCTTCCTCATCATCCACTCTTGCTGAAATTTTTTTCCAAAACTTGTTGTCTTCATGCTTCAAGATGCACCAAAGAAATTTAATTTTTAGGATGGGCATTCAGAGATTAGAGATACTGGGTTGGGACACATAGACTGGAACACATTCCTTGTACTCTATAATAAGCCTAAAGAGAGGTCCCTAATGGTCTTGACACTTATCAAATTAGGGTTGTTCAATACAACATCTCACCTACATCAATGTAATCCTTGAAGATTATCATGGCATTGGCAGAAAACTATGTCTCTGAGGAAAGAGTTGTCAAAAGTATCATAGGGAAGAGAGTCCTAGACCTCAAACCTAGAAATATTTAGAAAGTATTCCATCTCCCTAGAATGGATCAGTATGTAAAGATAACTTATGATCAAGCTACAAGATGGTATAAGTAGTGAATGAGGAAGAGCCGAAACAAATACCATCCGATGAATTATTAGATGAAGGAAAGATACCTAAAGAACCTCAGAAAACTTCATAGGATACAAAGGCAAGAACTATAGCTATAATGGATACATAAACTCCCAATGTAGATCTCTCTCAGAAGTAGGAGACTTTAGAAAGGAGTGATAAGGGAAAAGGGCCTACAAGGAAAACTCCCCCTTCATCCAATTGCATGTCTCCTATGGGGACTATACTAGCTTGGCTAAAGAGGGAGGTTATGGTCTGGCAAAAGAGATGGCTGCATTTGAATGCAGATGAGAGTATGGATGAGCTAGTGGAAGCCATCAAGAAGATAGAGCCACCTACGAGTGATGCATGAACACTAGCCTTTGTAATGAAAAAACAAGATCAAGATTTATTTTCACATATTTCTATCCCTCCTCCACATGCTAATGTCAAGGATTTGACTCAAGGTGATTACCAAATCAAAGAGGTCCTCTTAAGAAAACCCATAGTAGACATTGTTAAATTTTTGATCACTACAGGTGTGAAAGAGGTTTTCAAGCAAGATTTTTTCTGGAGTGTGTTATTTATTTGGATTCTTATTCATGAATCATAATGGAGCTAATGGTTTTGTTGTGCTAATTTTATTCTATGATCTTTTAGTTCTTCTGTTTTCAATGTTTTGATGAATTCTACTAATGTACTGAGTTGGAGAAGAGATCACCCTTCTATTCCTACATAGCTTCTTGTCTTGCATGAGCACACTTTTTGTGGCCTTGCGATTCAATGAGAAGTGAAATATCTTTTTATTTTTACTAAGTTTCCACCAAAAATTGCATTAGTGGATTTGAGGAAGCACTACTTCTATTTTGAATTGTTTCCTACCTAATCTTTTCAATAATTTAACTCATAGATGGGTTGACACCATGGTTTATGTTTGTTAGGAATTTCTCTTTCAAGTTATTTTCTTTCATCTCTTGTTACCTTATCTTCATTATTTTCTTTTCCAACACTTGATTAAAATAGGAATTCATATAGTTTCATTCTCAAAATTGCATTTCATCATAAAAACAAAAAATACCAAAAATATATCTCTTTTTTTGGTTACATTTTTGGGATAGCAAGTAGATTGATCATCTTATCCAAAATTGGTTAGAACTAGAAAATGCTTTCCTTTGAAAAAATAAATTTATATTCAACTATGTGAATTCTAGTAGGTCACAAAATCACCCAGAACCTTGGAGTTGATCCTAGATTAGCTTTTCAAGAGAAGAACTAAAAAGAATTCCTATCATTAAGCATCATGCAAAGTGACAACTCAACAATACTATCACCTGACAGTAACATGTTGTTTTCTCATTAATAACTATCTTTTCATGCTTGGTGTATACTAGTTTTTTACTTTTCTTGGCACATACTAAACTTTAATTTACTCAACACATATTGAATTTCTCTTTTCTCAGACACAACTAACTTTCTTCTTAGCTTGAACTAGGCTTCTACTATTTAGTCGATTAGGCTTGGTAGAAAAAATTATTTTCTTAGTCTTCTTCTTGTCTTTTCTCAAGTATCCTTTTATTGTAGCCTTGAGTAGGTAAGAAATACACTATATCATCAAAATCTTACTTGGTCTTATTGCTCCTTTTATACACCATATAACTCAACCTTTCTCTAGGTTATTTTTTTATCCTTTCTTTAAAAGTCCTCTTCATCAATCTTTCAAATGATAACATTCAGGCCAAAGTTAGCCATTGTCATACTAGAAAGTAGTAGGTTTGACATTAGTGACAAAATAATGATTGTTCCATGATATATTTCTATAATATCCTTTATTTCTTTACTTCAAAAATTTTCTTTTCCAATAGTTAAGAGTCAATAAAAACATTCAATACATATTGGTCCCTATTAGGAGACTTTGAATCCTTGTTAGGAGATTCCAACTCTATTAGGAGTTTTTCCAACCCTATTAGGAGTTGTAGAAGGCAGATGGAGCCACTGTCCAAATAGCTTTAGGGGCAAGACCGATGAACCCACTATCTAAATGAGCCTTGTATTACTCCTTGAAGAATAATAGAAATGAACTATATTTGAACTTCCTCTTCCTCTATCCTATCTACTAGATTTATCTTCTAGTTTTATCTTGATACTAGATTACCAATTTTACATCCAATAATCTCGTTGATTACTTACTCACATTTACAAACACTCTTCTCTTGTTTGCACACTTCTCACTTCTCCAACACACATTTCCACCTTCCAAATCAAGGAAAATACTTTCTTTTGTACCATGTCCTCAAATAAATTCATCGAGTCATCCTTAAGGCTTTCCTAATTAATTATAATAGGACCACAATAAAATAATTAATTATTTTTCAACCACTCAACACTATTAGCTTATAGTCTTCACAACTTATCACGCATGCAACTCAAGACTTTATGCACTCACTGACATCATCATCAAACTATCCTCTATCACTACATAACTTTGCATATCACAATTCTATCTTTATTAGGAGATACAATCCAATCATAAAAAATTGCTTATCAAGTACACTATCTCTATACAACTCTCTACAAATCAAACATATCTTTTGCATGTCTTCAACTTACTTCATGTGTGCTTAACCTCATCATCATGACACAATGTAGAACACATCCTTAGCTACACTTCACTTGAACACCAAACCTATGTTCATACAACCTTGATCTCTATCTGTTACTTTGTCAATCTTTCCAGGAACCATACTATGTTATCATAAATGACAAACATTTTCATAAATACAATATTCTCTAGCTATGCTAACAATCTCCCACATGCTCTAGTGATTCTTAGGATACTCCCCAAAGGAATACCATTAGCATGCATGCTAACAATCTCCCCCTTTTGAATTTATGGAAACATAGATGGAAAACATCTAAGTTCTAGGAATACCAAAAGAAAAAATCTACTACTACTATTATTGTTCTCATCTTTTCAAATCCTCTTCATCAATGAAATATGAAATCTTCTAGAACACTACTCTATTTTATAACTCTTACTTTAGGATCAACATCAATTTTTCATCTACTAATAAACTTATAGTTTCGCCCCCTTTCTCTATTTCTCCCCATTGACATCAATACTTTTCTCTTATAGATAGGAGCTCTTCAATCTCTCCCCCATATATTAGTCTTTTCTCCATTAGAGGATCTTCTCCCCCATACATGGTGCTTCTCTATGCAATTTCTCCCCCATACTCATAGGATATTTTTCCTCAATGCATACATTCCCACACTCATTCATAGGAGATGTTTTCATGCATATTCTCTCCCCCATTGAATTCAATGAAAAAATCTTCATTATGTCAATTATCTATTCCAAGTCTTCAATCAAGTCAACTTTTAGAAGACACTATTCAAGACCAATTACCAAGAGTCCTTGATGACTTTGCTCATCTCAAATGCTACCCCATGCATGAAGCATCAATATTTAGTCTAGTTAAAACATAGTACTTTGTACCAGTAGACTGATGCAATCACTAGATCATCTGCTCAGAAGTAGGCATGGGCATAATTGCAAGCATACCTCTCATGTACTCAAATGTATCTTTAGCCAAGGGCTTCATAAAGATATTTTCAATCTAATCTTTAGTACTAGAATACTCTAATATCATTTCTTTCTCTACAACTTTCTCTCTCAAAACATGATACTTAATAGATACATCCTTAGTCTTAGAATTTAATACAAGATCCTTAGACATACTCATTGTACTTGTGTTATCACAATGTATGATAACATGATATAAAATTTTCATTCCAATATCCTTCACCATTTGCTTCAACCACATGATCTAAGTACAATTATTTTTTGTTGCTACATACTCTTCTTCAGTTGTACTCTATGAAATGAAATCTTGTTTCTTGTTCAACTAAGAAACCAATCTTCCTCATAAGAAAAATGCTCCACCACTAGTTCTTTTTCTATCATCCATACTACCTACCCAATCCACATCAACATAAGAACATAGAGTGAAATCAGTTTACCTATCATACCATAAACCACAATCAAGTGTACCCTTCAAGTATCTAAATATTCTTTTCACTACTACATAATGATACTCCTTAGGATCAACTTGAAATCTAGGTACAATCCCAACTACATTTTCCATATCTTGTCTAGGGTGAGTCAGATATTGCAAACCTCCAATTTTTGATCTATACTTCTTCTGCTCAATAATAGGTGTCACATCTTTGCTAGATAACTTGTGACTAGTTATCATTCATGTACCAATAGGCTAGAAACTTTCCAAAAAAAATATTTTCAACAAATCATAAAAATACTTATATTGAGAAATGAAAATTCCATCATTATTTTGTACAATTTGCAAACCTAGAAAGAACTTCATTTCACTAATCGTGGTCATCTCAAACTCATTCTTCATCTCTTGAACAAACATGTCACTTCCTTCATCATTGCCTCCAAATATTATGTCCTAAAAAAATATCACTATTATAAAAAATCCATTCTATATTTCTTTAGAAAGAAGTTACTATCCATTTCAACTTTAGCAAATCCAAGTTTTTCCAAATACTTGTCCAATCTTGTATACTAGGTTCTGGGTGCTTGCTTTAAAACATATAGATATTTCTTCTATTCATATACCATATCCATATCTTCTATTCGAGGGAATCCTTCAAGATTCTTAATATAGACTTCTTCTTCAAGTCATCTAATGAGAAAGGTTGATTTGACATCCATTTGATAGACTTTGAACTTCCTACTTGTTGCATAAGATAAAAGCATTCTCATTGCTTTCATTTTAGCTACATGGGCATATGTCTCCTCATAATCTATTCCTTCTTGTTGTGAATAATTTTTTCATACTAGTCTATCTTTTTTCTCACAACTTCAACTTTTTCATTCATCTTATTTCTAAATACTCATTTAGTTCCTATAATAATCTTGTCTCTAGGTCTAGGAACCAAGTCCCATGTCCCATTCTTCACAATCTAATCAAGTTCTTCCTTCATTCCTTGAATCCAATGGCCCTCTCTACATGCCTCATCTATACTCTTAGGTTCCACTTGAGAAATCAAACATAATTCCTCATTTACTTTGTTTAGTGTCATCACCACTCTATTGTCTTTTCTTCCAACAATTTTCTCTCTTAGGTCATTCTTTGCCAAGTTCATGTTAGGTGTTGGAGTTTCTATCTAAACTCTTGTCTCTTCTCCTCATTCAGATCTATATTCTCCTCTTTTCTCAACAATTTGTACATGACTCTTCTACAAATTGTTATTCTCAAACAAAAATTCAATATTCTCATTGTTAGTCTTCAGATCAACAATAGTCACCAAAGCTATCTCTAATATTACTTTCTCTTTTTTGACTAATTCAAGCTCATTATCTTTATTATCATTCAAGAATCTTTCCATATTGGCTTTAAATTCTTTACCATCATCAAAAAATAAATTATTTCTAGTTTTCCTTACTCTCTTAGGAAATCTAAAACAAAAATGAATAATTCTTTATATGTCCAAAAAACCAAAATTTTATAACTTCTAGCTCTCTTTTCATAAGAAGATCAGTACCTTGTTTAATCTTCATGTTAGCTTCAGATCGAGATTTTTCTTTACTTGTGCTTCTTTTATTTTGAGTGCAATAAAAGAATTCTAAATTTGGAAACTCAATCTTAAGTTTTGTACATAATTCTAATAACTCACCAAGGAATTTCATCTTTTGAGTGTCAAAATTTATTCTATCTGACTTAGGACCTTCATTTCTAAACTGACTTTCCATTGATCTCCCAAATCTATTAAGCTTTCTCTTCAAGGACCTAATACTCTGATACAAATTGTTAGAATGTAAAGTCCACCAAAAAAACTAATAGTAGGGGGGGTGAATCAGTTATCCAACTATTATACAAATTTATCAACCTTATTTATCCTTAACCATATGAGCAATATAATCAAAAACCATAAGAAGATATTCATGCACAATAAAACTAGATATTCTAACTAAGGAAACACTTGGTTAGAGTGAAAACTCCAGTGGCAATGGTACCCACAAGATGTGATGTACTAATATAAATATACCTTGTTAGAGGATGGACCCTATTAAGAGTAAATAAAAACATTCAGTACATATTAGTCTCTATTAGGAAACTTTGCATCCATGTTAGGGAATTTCAACCCTATGAGGAGTTGTGCCAACCTTGTTAGGAGTTGTAGAAGGAAGATGGATCCACTGTCCAAATAGATTCAAGGGAAAGACTATTGAACCCATTGTCCAAATGATCTTTGTATTATCCCTTGTACAACAATAGAAATGAATTATATTTGAACTTTCTCTTCCTCTATCTTGTCAATCAAACTGCTCTGCTCCTTCTAATCTTGATATTAGATCACCAGTTTTACATCCAATAATTCCTTGGATTTCTTACTTGCATTTACCAAAAATTCTAGTCTCATTTGCACACTTCACACTTCTTCAACACACAATTCTCATTTCTCAATCAAGGAAAATACTTTCCTTTATACTATGTCCTAAAATTAGTTCATTGAGTCATCCTTGAGGCTTTCCTAACCTTTTCTAATTAATTATAATATGACCTCAATAAGATAATTAATTATTTCAAAATCACATAACATTTTCAGCTCATGATCTTTAGAAATTATCATATGTGTGACTCTAGAATTTGTGCACTCATTGATTTCATCATCAAACTATCCTCTATCACTCGATAACTTCCATATGATGATTCTATCTCTATTAGGATATACAATCCAATCACCATAAGCTTCTTATCAAGTGTTCTTTCTCTATATTGCTCTCTATAAATTGAATATATCTTTTACATGTCTTTGACTTACTTCATGCACACTAAACCTATCATCAAGACATAATATTGAATATATCTTTAATCATGCTTCACCTGAACATAATTTATTTTTCCATATGACCTCAATCTTGGTCTACTATTTTCCAATGTTTACAAAAACCATACTATGTTGTTATAAATGAGAAATAAAGTCATGAAAGAAACATGCTAGCTATGCTAACAATCTTCCACATTCTCTGGCAATGCTTAGGATAGTCCTCAAAAGAAATACCATTAGAATTCATGCTAACCATTTCATCTTGAAGAAGATTGGGAGAGTGTGGTTGATTACTTTTTGGTTTGATGGTTATGTCCCCCCATCCATTATGTCAGTATTATAAAGAAACCTAACTATCATTATTAACAACCCTTTGATATTGATTAAAGGCTTCTTGCTAGAGGGGTTTAATGTAAGCCCTACACCTCTAATCATCCCTCCTATCAAAATATATCTTGCACACAATTCTAGATTCATTTCTAACTAGAAGACATTGCATATCCACTACATACTTATAAGTGTGAAATTGTTCTCCCCTAGTTATTTCATTTTGAATCCAAGAAATTAAAGCACGGATTTGAATATCACCAACAGAGCATACAGGATTTTAATTGGTGTTGTGTAGGATAATAAGTTCATGGAAGTAAAATTCATAAACAAAAATGTTGATGTGTTAAAGGGAGTCCCTTGTTGGAAATATATATGATAGGCTAAGTTACTGAGAGTGGAGTGTAATGCCCCACCTAGATATACTTGGAACAAGAATGAAATACAAGCCTAAAGATTTTTTTTTAAAACAAGTGTAAGTGCACATGTCAACAACCTACACGGATCAAAAAGATCACAATGGAAGATTGAACCATCATCCTGACACCTAATGAATATCCAAACGCCACTACTGACCAAAATGACCAAAAACAAAAAATTCAAAACTAAATTTGGATCGAACATGCCCCAAATTCAAAATGCAACACCATAGGGTTGAAGAAAATTGAAGAGGGTATCTGAGTCAATTCTCAAAAAGTTCAAACTAGACTGAAAAGTGCTCACTATCTGCCTGCACGAGTTTTTACAAAATCTAGGTGATACTTTAATACAACACAGGAAAGTATTGCATCACATTTCTAAAGAAGGAGGGCGACATTTTCAAGGGCTAGGTGATACTTCTACTAAAGGCATGTGATACTTTAAAGGTATGATATGGTATAACTTACAAGGAGGTGCGATATTAGAAAGTATTGCATGGAATTTCTCCAAGAGGCATGCAATAGAATCAGGGAATGCACGATACAGTTTCAATGGGCATGCAATACATTTTTGTGTTGCACCATGCTAATAAAAGGTCACCCAAGGAACTAAAGAAAGACACTTAAGGACAAACAATAGACTAAAACTGAGTTTAGAACCTCCACACTAGGGAGTACTGAATCCAAAATTTGAGGCATGAACACTTGAACAAACTAGTGAAAGAGGAAATCTACATCTAACCATCTAAGAAGCAGTAGGAATCAAAGGTATAGAAGGAACATCATAGTAACTGAAATAACATCGCAATGTACAAAATAACCAAACTAAGTATGTTGTTCCTCCCAACCATCAATGGCATCATAAGATCATCATGGGCACTAGCCATCCCTCGTGTGTAATGTCCCAAGCCACTAATCAAATCATCAATACTATCATGATAGGGACGTCACTACTAAAACATACTAGTAGTAAAGCATAAGATATACCTGCAAGTAGATAACATCACCTATCACATGCTAATCATCATAATAAGGAATGCATCAAAACTAAGATCATCTAAGCATGATAAACAACATCTCAATGAAAGCATAAATCACAAGAAAGCATACTCCGTAAACTGAAGTTACAAGTGAATACATCTAGCAATGTTTGCACTAGGATACAAAACTGTCTCTGTACACCATTCCCTAGCAATGGTGTAGGTAGCTGTGCCTCCTAACCATGTGGCACCCATAGGTCCACAATTTCCATGTTGATGGAGATTATGAACCAACCATAACCACATGCAGAACAACATCCATGGCTAACACTCACACCAAACAATATGATGACTAAACCCAAGACATAAACAAAACATAAACTATAGGTCCTAGTTAGACATCTCAAAAGGTTACTATTTAGGTGTTGACATCATGGAGAGTCACTTGGCATTGACAAGCCCAAGCTCAGATCATGTGTCCTCAAAGTTAAATGGGTGCTCACACATTGTGTCCTCGAACTTAATCGGGTGCTCACACATTTTACTATCTTAAGTTTTATTAGCACCTAGTATTTTTCTTTAGTTATCACTTAAATAAAGCTTCCTCTACCAACCCATGACATCATGATTGCCAAGTTGCAAGATATAAGCCCCTCCATATGCTACCCTACCCTACCCATGCTCATCCAACGATGAGTGCCTGTAGGTATGCAAATTCCCAACCCAACCCCAATGATCATAATTCTTGAAATACCATAGAAGATTGAAACTCGCAAGTCATCTGACGATGTATGTGCATGTACTCATGTGTGGCACACCACCATCACGAAGATCATAACAAAAGGATTGGATGAGAACACAAGGCAAAAAGTCCCTCAACCAAAAATAGAATGGAGAGGACGGATGCAACATGCATCCCAATACAACAAAAGATGTAAAAGTGGTCTAACTGATATCCAAATGAATCATCCAGGTCCACAAACCACATTGTGCTGAGAAAACCTGAGAAAATAGGGTGGCATGCAAAATGAGGTTTAAAAAAAACCCATTTGGCCTTTGGGTGCAAAAACCCCAAAAAATCTATAAATAAATAAAATCGGATACTGTATGCAAAAATGGCTAGCATAACAACTCAAAAACCCAAACCCCCATTTTGAAAACATGGAAAATGTTCGTACTCATCCAACTGGGTAGAACTAGAAAATAGAAATGGAGGAGAACACTAGTTCTCAACCTCCTAACATGCTACTACAAGAAATGGAAGCTGAAACGGAGCAAAAACAAAAAAAATGAGAAAGCCCTACCTAATAGAAAAAGGGGATGAAATAGTAACTTGCCCAAAAAAATAAATCACCCATTGAATCTATTGAAAATGAGGGCAAAGTAAAAACTCCCCGAGTTGAATCTAATGAGACCAACCTCGCACAGATCCCACACTCATAGCTCCTGGAATGAACAAAAAAAGAATCCTTTAGAAGAGGATTCCCAAATTTTCTCTCAAAATTCTATTTCTAAAATGTGTGAAGTGAATAATGAATTCACATTTCCAATAATTATTCACTTTTCAAGTGAATAGTCGATTCTAGAAATTAGCCCACTAGAGTAGCTAAACTCTGAATTGACCCAAATGAAAATAGGTTATTATCCATAATGAAAAATCACCTAAGGAAAAGCTGCCAAAAATTAAATCTAAAAAGATTAAAAATTAAATCATAGAAAATCACTTAACACTTTCACAACAGAGTGAACCTCTAAATTCATAGACATGCTCACTAGTTGAATCACATAATGTAGATGACTTCAAATTTACTAATCACCAAAAGGTTTAGATTAAGACAATTTAAAATATAGATACATCGACCATACAAGGATGACATTGGTAAAATATGAACATTTGGATCACTAACTCCATCTGCCACTGCCAAGGATATAATTCTTGCACACTAAAATACATGATCAAGTACAATTACATATAATATCATATCTGAAGCAACATGTATTAAAATAGCTATTTAATCCATTTACATCACTTACATTCATAGAAAGCATAAAAATACAAGAATGAAGTAAATAACCATAGAATATAATCCATTGCATAACATAACCAACAAATATGTCCAAATAGACCATATAACCAAATATCATCATATATCTACTATCGTCTCAAAATAGCATCAACATGCAAATATGATAAACTAAATAGAATAACAATATAGCATCTATGGTACCAAATCAAAGTATAACATCTGACCCTCAGTTCATCACAAAGTACATATAATCAGAGTATCAAGTATCTCTCAAATCAAAATAACAAGGTATAGACTACAAACACGAGAGGTGCTACATCCTCCCCCACTAGCATAAGCTTACTCCTAGAAGCCAACAAAAAGGTAAGGGTACAATCCCCTCAATCGTGTAGCATCTTCCCAAGTCATAGAGGTCTCATGACTTGAGTCTCATTGGACCCTTACCTGCTCTATGTCTTAACCTCGTATGGTTAGCCTCCACTTTTGTAGGATATGAATGGGCTCCAAAGTAAGCTACTTGTCTACTACTTGCAAAGCATCCCAATCAAGAACATGGGTCACATTCAGAATATACTTCCGTAAAATAGAAACATGAAAAATATCATGGATGTACAATAGGCTAGGTGGAAATTCTAGTCAATAAGCAACAAGAAAAATCCTCTTGAGGATCCCAAAAGGTCTAAAAAAACATGGTGCCAACTTAGAGCCTTTCCCATAATGGATGGGGTTCTTTCTTAGATGCACTTGCAAAAATACCCTGTCACCAACAGAAAAGTGACGATCCAACCTATGGGCATCTACATATTTCTTCTGCCTATCTTGAATAGTAACCAAATGCTCCCTAATGCAAGCAACCTACTGCTCCATATCCTAAAGCATCTCTAGACCCAAAAGAACTCAGTCCTCTAAATGATCCCAACTCAAAGGGATATGGCATGGTCTACCGTACAAGGCCTCAAAAGGGGACATGCCAAGAGAACCATGATAGCCATTGTTCTGTGCAAACTCAACAAGGTACAAATAGTCCTCCCACTTCATCTACCTATCCATAACATACATGTGAAGCATATCCTCTAGAACCTAATTTACTCTCTTAGTTTGACCATTAGTCTTTGGGTGATAATCCAAACTAAAATTGAGTTGCACACCAAAAGCATGCTAGAGAGATGTCCATAGTGTAGAAGTAAACACGGGATCTAAATCTAAAATGATCTGATGAGAAATCCCATGCAAATGAACAATATTCGCCACGAAAACATGCACTACAAAAGAAGCTATGTAGGATGCTCTCATGGGTGAAAAATGTGTTGTCTTGGACAACTTGTCCACTATCACCATAATACAATCATATCTCTTTGATGACATAAGCAATCGTGTGATAAAATAATTGGATATCGTATCCCACTTCCACTCAAGAATGGTATGTGGATGCAAAAGACCTATCAGATGCTAATGCTCTACCTTGACTCTCTAGAACTCAAGACATCTAGCAACAAAATCTGCAATATCATGTCTCATCCCTACCCAAAAGTATAACTATTTGAGATCAACTTGGATCTTCTTGACTCTAGGATGTGTAGAATATGAAGCATGTTGTGCTTTAAAAAAAATCGAGATACAAAGATCACCTGACATGGGTACATAGATATGCCCCATGTGATGTAGTAGTCCATCAGACTCAAGTATATAACCTAAAAACCTTCCCTCAAGGGTATGTCTAGACTCAATCTCCACCCTTAGCTCATGATACCAAGTGTCACTAAGAAAAGCCTCCAAGATACGGCTTCGCAAGTCCACTCCCAATGACATCATTGATACCTCATGTCACCTTCTTCTCAAGGCATCTGCAATGACATTCTCCTTCCCTTTAATTTAATGAACATCAAAGTCATACTCGCACAAGAACTTCATCCAATGATGTTTTTGTGTATTTAGGTTTGATTGACTAAAGATATACTACAAGCTCTTATGATCACTATGCAACTCAAACCTATGTCCCAAAACAAAATGCCTCTATTAGATAAGGGCATGGACTATGGCCATGAGTTCCAAATCATGAGTTGGGTAGTTAAGCTCATGGTTCTTGATTTTTCTAGACTCAAAAGAAATCACTCAACCATCCTGCATTAACACTACACCCATGCCTTCCAATGAAATCATCTACAGGATTAGGCACTACAAGGATTGGTGCACTGGTCAAACACTCCTTATGAGCACTAAATGCTACCTCATACTGGTCCAACCAAACAAACTTCTTCCCTTTCCTCTGAAGAGAAGTGATGGGATGGGCTACTCATGAGAAATCCTTCATGAAGCAACTGTAGTAACTTGCCAATCCCATGAAACTATGAACTTTTGAGACTTTAGTTGGTGCCAACCAATCCATGATAGCATGAATCTTCTCTAGATCCATTGTAATTCCATCACCAGTGATGATGTGTCCCAAATACATCACCTCAGACTGGAAGAACACACATTTACTCAACTTGCCATACAACTGATGGTCTCTCAAACACTGCAAAACCTAACATAAATGGACTTCATGCTCCTCTTCAATCTTCAAATTGATCAATATGTCATCTAGGAATACAATGACACATTGATCAAGTTAAGTGCAAAATACACCATTCATCAAACTCATAAATACTGATGGCACTTTGGTTAACCCAAAGGGTACAACTGTGAACTCATAATGCCCATACCATGTATGAAAAGCTGTTTGATGAATATCAGTCTCTTGGATATGAAGCTAATGGTATCCCAACTTTAGATCAATCTTTGAGAACACTCATGCTCCCTTCATCTAATCAAACAAATTATCTATCCTCATCAGACGATAATGATTCTTCATTGTCACCTTATTCAACTGTCGATAATCGATGCACAAAACAATGAACCATCCTTCTTCTTTATGAAGATGATTGGTGCACCCCATGGGGATACACTAGGATGAATATGGCCCTTGGCCAACAATTCCTCCAACTACAATTTGAGCTCACTCAACTCCTGAGTAGTCATGTGATAAGGAGCTTGTGAAATTGACTCTACTCCTAGTACAAGATCAATCCAAAAATCAATTTCATGCTATGGTGGCATACCTAGAATCTCATTAGGGAACACATCAACATACTCATGGAGTGGGTGATGATCAAGTGTCAACGTATGTCTATGAGCTTCCTTGAGATCACTAAGAGACATAAGGAACAACTAGAAATGCTTCTACACACTCTGTTTCAGCTAATTTGCTAAGATCATATGAAGTGAGACTAGTCTCTAAACTCCCAAAAGTTCCACCTACCCACCTATGTTGTCAACACAATGTACCACCTTATGATGGAAATTGATATACACCTAATGGGTAGCTAACCAATCTATGCCCAACACAATGTCATATGATCCTAGAGGTAGAATCCATAGATCCACTATGGTTGTGAAGATTCTCAAATTCAAACTACATCCTCTGACCAACAAGTCAACAACTACCTTAGAACCCATGGCTAACTCAACCTGCCACCTATCAACCTAATGCATTGCCACTAGCCCACATTGTTGAACAACAGATGGTGAAATGAAAGAATCAAAAGCAACAAAGTCAAACAAAACTGAAGTTGAAATACCATGCAGCACACTTATAGCCTCGACTATCGTACCTTGATGCTTAGCTTGATGGTTGTCAACCACCACAAATACTCTATGATTCCTACCACATCTCCTACATTAGGCTTAGATATTTCTATACTCTCACCAAGTCTAGTGGATGGATTAATCAAACAATCATAAGATTTATGACCAGGTTGGACACAAGAAAAACAATTTCCTCCAAAATTGACACCTATTCCACGGTCACCTTGAGTAGCACTAGTGTAAGGTGCACTACCCCTACTAGAATTTTGATGACTACTTTGAGGTGGATGATCCTACTGAGGTTTATGTCCTTAGTTCTGGTTATCTCCTTTCTTTCCTAATGTACCAAAAGATTTACCCTTCTTTTCTCAGAACTTCTTCTTACTCTTAACATGATAACCATCCTGAGAGGGTTCTGATTGGGATTGGCCCTTCCTTGAGGGTTGAGTGAACTAAAAATCCTATCCTAAATTCAGAGAACTTTGGTTCTAAGAACCAAATTGACCACTATACCTCCTAGCCACATTTCTCTTGATGATCCTTGCCTTCTCCATGATAAGAGCAAGTGTCCTCGGTTGATGAGCACAAACATCTCTAATGATGGAGTCTCTATGACCCCTAATAAAATGTTGGGTGATGAGTGCATCATCATGCCTATAGCTCGAATAATGTTTCAAACCAAGGAACTTCATCTCATACTAATCAACCATCATAAAGCCCTATTTAAGCTTGTGGAATTCATCAATGAGATCTTCACAATACTATGGTGATAAGAACTTCTCTCTAAATCTTTCCTTGAAGATCTCCTAGGTGAGATCTATGACATTGATACCAAGTTTTTCACTCTCTTCACCCCTCCAAATGGAACCATGTTCCCTTCGCTGTGTGATCGCACAATAGGCCTTTATGTTGCTCCCATAAGGTAATAATGAGAAATAATGCCCCATTTCAAGTAACCAAGTCTCAGCCTTGAGTCTAATTCCTTGGCCATCAAAATCTGGTGGTTTGGACCTCTAAAGTTCTCACATCATCTCAATATGTGTGAGATCAAAATCATCCTAGCCATGGCCCCTCCATTGGTGCCTTCTTTTGTTGAGTGGTGTATGAGAATGTTCATGTTCATGCTCATATTCCTCCTCTCTATGCTTTGAATGGTGGGACTCTCCATGATGAGATCCCTCTTCCCACTCCTAATCATGTTGGTGCTCCTCAACACGAGGGCCCATTTGAGTAAGAATTTCCTTGAGCACTGGCATCAATTCCCCCAAGAGATTCTGATTAGCATTGTTATCCTATTCTCCCTCCCCTTCCTGACATTCCTCTTCTTGGTGTTCATTTCCGTGGTTATCACTATAGGTACCACCACGACCACCAGGTCTACATGTAGGAGGCATCCCTACAGGAATAAAGAGATATTGTTAGAACAAATGGATCACAAGCATAAGAGTCAAAGCCATGAATGAACAATATGTCAAATAATAAAACATAATCTAGTGATACACAATAGAAAACAAAACCATAGTGGAATCATAACACAGAGATCCCAATGTTGCAACATGGGCTCTAATACCAAATGTAATGCCCCACCTAGAGATCCTTGGACCAAGGATGAAATACAAGCCATAATATTTTTTTTAAAACAAGTGTAAGTGCAGATGTCAACAACCTACAGGGATCACAAAGATTGCAATGGAAGACTAAAACATCATCCCAACACCCAACGAATCTCCAAACACCACTACTAACCAAAATGATTGAAAACAAAGAATGCCAAATTGAATTTGAATCAAACACACTCCAAATTCAAAATGTGACACCATAGGCTTGAAGAATACTAAAGAGGGTATCTGATTCAACTCCCATAAAGTTTGGACCAAACCAAAAAGTGCCCACTACCTACTCACATAGGTTTTTACAAAACCCAGGTGATACTTTAATACAACACAGGAAAGTATTGCACGACATTTCTAAAGAACGAGGGTGACATTTTCAGGGATTGGGTGATACTTCTCCCAAAGGCATGCGATACTTTAAGGGTGTCGTACGACATAACTTACAAGGAGGTGTGATACTAGAAAGTATCCCATGACATTTCTCCAAGAGGCATACAATAGAATTAGGGAATGCACAATACAGTTTCAATGGGTGTGGGATACATTTTTGTGTCACACCATGCTGATAAAAGGTTGCCCAGGGAACTCAAGAAAGACACTTAAGGACAAACAATAGAGTAAAATTGAGTTTAGAACCTCCACACCAGGGAGTATCAAATCCATAATTTGAGGCATGAACACTTGAACACACTATTGAAAGACAAAGTCAACATCTAACCATCTAACAAGCAATAAGAATCAAAGGTATAAAAGGAACATTGCAGTAGTTGAAATAGCATTGCAATGTACAAAACAACCAAACTATGTACATAGTTCCTCCCAACCCTCAATGGTGTCATAAGACCATCAGGGGCCCTAGCCATTACCTACACATAACATCCCAAGCCACTGATCAAATCATCAATACTATCATGATAGGAACATCACTACTAAAACATGCTAATAACAAAAGCATCAAGAAATCTAACATGCTAGTAGTAAAGCATAAGATATACCTACAAGTACATAACATCACCTATCATGTGCTAATCATCATAATAAAGAATGTGTCAAAACTAAGATCGTCTAATCATGATAAACAACACCTCAATGAAAGCATAAATCACAAGAAAGTATACTCTATAAATCAAAGTAACAAGTGAACATATCCAGCAACGATCGCACTAGGCTACAAGACCATCTCTGTACATTGGTCCCTAGCAGTGGTGTAGGTAGCTACGCCTCCCAACTATGTGGCACTTGTAGGTCCACACTATCATATTGATGGAGATAATGAACCAACCACAACCACATGCAAAATAATATCCATGGCTAACACTCATGCCAAACAGTATGATGACTAAACCCAAGACATAAATAATGCATAAACTATAGGTCCTAGTTAGACATCTCGGAGGGCTTCTATGAAAAGATTGACATCATGGAGAAACACTTGGTATCAACAAGCCTAATCTTAGATTTATTTTCCTCAAACTTAAATGGGTGCTCACACATTGTGTCCTCAAACATAATTGGGCACTCACACATTTTATTATCTTAAGTTTTATAATTGGGTGCTCACACATTTTATTATCTTAAGTTTTATAATTGGGCGCTCACACATTTTATTATCTTAAGTTTTATTTTCTTTAGTTATCACTTATATAAAGCTCACTCTACCAACCCATGGCATCATGATCACTAGGCTACAAGATACAAGCCCCCTCCATATGCTACCCTAGCCTACCCATTCTCATCCAATGATGAGTTCATGTAGGCATGCAAATTCCCAATCCAACCCCAATTATCATAATTCCAAAAATACCACAGAAGATTAGAGTTCACAAGTCATTTGATAATGTATGTACATGTATTCATGGGTGGCACACTACCATCAAGAAGATCGTAACAAAAGGATTGGGTGAGAACATAAGGCAAAAAGTGCCTCAATTGAAAATAGAATCAAGAGGACAGATGCAACATGCATCCCAATGCAAAAAAAGATGCAAAATTGGTTTAACTAATATCCAAATAGATCATCTAGGTCCACAAATCATATTGTGCTGAGAAAACCTACAAAAATAGGGCGGCATGCAAAATAAGGTAAAACCCCAAATTTTGAAAAAAAAATTGAAATTAAAACCCATTTGGCCTTTGGGTGAAAAAACTCTAAAAATCCAAAAATAAATGAAATCAAATACTACATGCAAAAATGGCTAGTATAACAACTCAAAAACACAAACGCCCATTTCAAAAATAAGGAAACATTCATACCTGTCCAATCAGGCAGAACCAGCAAATAGAAACAGAGGGGAACACTAGTTCTCAACCTCCTAATATATTGTTACAAGAAACAAAAGCTGAAATGGAGCAAAAACATCAAAACAAGAAAGCCCTACCTGATAAAAAAATGGGATGGAACAGTAACTTTCCCAATAAAATAAATCACCCACCAGATCTATTGAAAATGATGGCAAAGTGTAAACTCCTCTAGTCAAATCGAATAAGACCAACCTCACATGGATCCCATGCTCACAGCTCCCAAAATGAACAAAACAAGAATCCTTCAGAAGAGGATTCCCAAATTTTCTCTCAAAATTCTATTTCTAAAATGTGTGAAGTAAATAATGAATTCACTTTTCCAATACTTATTCACTTTTCAAGTGAATAGTCAATTTTGGAAATTAGCCCACTAGAGTAGCTAAACTCTGGATCGACCCAAATGAAAATAGGTTATTATCCATAATGGAAATTCACCTAAGGCAAAGCTAGGAGAAATTAAATCCAAAAAGATTAAAAACCCAAAATCAAAGAAAATCACTTAACACTTTCGTGAGAGAGCGAACCTCTAAATGCACAGACACATAATCACATAATGAAGATGAGTTCGGATTTACTAATCACCAAAAGGTTTAGATTAAAAAAATTTAAAATATAGATACGTTGACCATACAAGGATGACATTGATAAAATATGAACAACTGGATCACTAACTCCATCTGCCATTGCCAAGGATATAATTCATGCACACTAAAATACACGATCAAGTGCAATTGCATATAATATCATAGCTGAAGCAACATGTATTGAAATACCTATTTAATCCATTTACATCACTCACATTTATGGAAAGCATAAAAATATAAGAATGAATTAAATCACCATAGCATATAATCCATCACATAACATAACCAACAAATATGTCCACATAAACCATATAACTAGATATCATCATATATCTACTGTCATCTCAAAATAACATAGCAATATAGCATCTATGGCACCAAATCAAAGTATAACATCCGACCCTCAGGTCATCACAAAGTATATATAATCAGAGTATCAAGTATCTCTCGAATCAAAATAAGGTACATGCTACAAACTCAAGAGGCACTACATGGAGGGGTGAATCAGTAACAAATAAAACTTTAATCTTTATTTACCAATTAATCCTTCATGTTTATTCTAATATAATTCCATGCATAAGAAACTAAAAGTTTTAAAACATTCATAACACTTTGACACACAATATGGTGACCCAAAAACCTTCCAAATAGAAAGTAAAACTAGGGAGGGGATGATACATGCAAGCTTTAGTACAATAGTACAATGTTGGACTATTAAGGCTTACAATGATCACTTTTGATGATTTTCCCTACTAGGAGCAATAAGGACTTCTAGGTCCACCTTGAAAAAGGATTTACAAACATACAATGAAGTATGCACTCAATAAAGAGATTTACAAAAGATTGAACTAAGTCTACCTTGTGAAAGGATTTAACTAATCCACCTGTTAAGATGAAACAGTGGTTGATCTTTGATCTACAACTTGGTTTTCTGAATGAGATTCCTTTGAGTGTAATAATCACCTTACTATGATATATAATTCCTTACTGCTCCTTATACTACTGTAGCCTTTTACCTCACACTTTAGCTCTTCAAATTCATATCATACTCATGTCATACATACATACATACATACATACATACATACATACATACATACATACATACATACATATATATATATATATATGGATGTGATAAAATGCATTACATATATACCAATCCAAATTACAATTTAACAAAGTTGACTATAATACAAGTTTAGACAAAATACACAATGTCGACTCAATTGTAGGAACTTAGGTTCTGAAGATTAACTCTATGAGGTTCTGATACTCAACATCCATTTTCAATGCTTGACATCATCATGTGCTCAGTAGATGTAGAAACTCAATCCATACTAATCATTTCCAAGTAGTCTAAACTTGGTTTGCAGTAGTGACTTGATGGATACTATGATACTTGGCATATAAATTGAATCACTTGATTCACAGTACATAGCTCAGTCAATGCTATCACTATGAGCTCAGTATAAACTGAATCACTTGGTTAATAGTTAGTTGCTTGGTCAACCCTAGATTCACATCATTGAAACTGTAAACTCAGTAAGCATTGCACAACTCAATTTTCACTAAGAAACTTGAAAAACACTAAGAAGCTCAGTTTACACTACTAATCACCATCATGGTAGAAACTGGTCATCACAAATTGAATATTGTTCCTTGAACTCAACAAAAACCATAGAACTTGATCAATCCTGAATGCTTAGTTAACACTATTAAATGTACAATAATCTCAGTAGATACTTACTATCTAAATAAGTGTGCATCGCTAATAAAAAACTTGATTGTAATGTCAACAATCACTCCCTTTGGTAGTAGTGACAAAAATACTAATTTTTTTTGGTATATATGTAATGCATTTTAACTATATGACTTGGCTATATGGATCTTTCCTTCTAGCTGACTCAAACTAATGTGAGATGTTTTCTTTAGAATCCTAGTTCCAATTCTCCTTGTGTGACATCAAGTAGAAATGATCAAGTCACCCAATTCTTGAGTGACATGTTCATTATTGATCGAACTTGCATTCTCAAAAGATTTTGAAATCCATTGTTGTCTCATCTACTTTCTGATATTATCAGCCTTGGCTTTCTTTTCATCTTCAACTCTTCTAGTATTCATATAATTCTTGGAAAGATGACCAAGTTCTGTACAAATAAAGCATCTTTTGGTGGTGTCTCTTCTCCTCATGTGATGTTTAACAAAATTCATTCCAATGTGTCCATATTCTCCATAGTAATGACATCTACACCAAGTGTTATAGTCCAACCAAATATAGCTTTTACAATCTATTCTGCTATATTCG
This sequence comes from Cupressus sempervirens, assembly GCA_028749045.1. Taxonomy (NCBI): domain Eukaryota; kingdom Viridiplantae; phylum Streptophyta; class Pinopsida; order Cupressales; family Cupressaceae; genus Cupressus; species Cupressus sempervirens. The sequence continues at coordinate 264,384,519 of CM053784.1, forward strand.
ATATCTTAGTTTTTCACTTTGAAGATTTGTGCCCATGCTTCTACATTTGTGACATTTTCCTTCAAATTTAGGTTTCTCTTTACATTCATTAGCTCTATGACCACACTAATTACAATTGTAGCATTTTCCATTGAATTTATCTTTCCCATTGCTACAACATTTGTTTGATGTATGACCTATCTTACCACAGTGACTGCAAGTAGGTCTTTGATTCTTTTGAGCTCCTTGCTTGGATGATTCGCCTTCCTCTGTATATCCAATGCCTACTTTTCATTTCTATCTATATTGGATCCACTCATTTAGTTGATCCATGACTACTTAAGATTTCATCATCCTCTCATTGGTTTTTCTTTATGTTTTTAGATCATTTTGTAATCTTTCATTCTCTATCCTTAGATTCATGATTTCTTCATTTGCATTGGTAAGACGATCAATGAAATCTACTTGCTAAAGTGATAGGTGCTAAATTTCATTGTTATTTCCTTCTATCTCTTCTTTTTTCTTGCTTTTCTCTTCCATAACTTTACACAATCTTAATGATCAAATTTCTTGTTCTCTTTTCAACTTTCTTACTTCTTCTTGAAGTGTACCATTATTTTCTAATAGTTCTTTGATTGCCTCATTAGCTTCATCTGAATTTCTTTTTTAATGGATGTCTTCAATTATTTCCTCAATGTAGAGTTGGTCATTCATCTGGATTGCAATATCTTTTCTTCTCTTCAAGGATTGAGAGAGTTTTTGTTTTGCCTTCTTGAGTTGCCCAATACCTAATTCTAAATCTAGCTTTTCATTGTCAATAGCCTTATCAAGTCTGAACACCTCTATAGCCTCTTGATCTTTGCTTAAGTTATTAATTTTTCTCTGAGAACCACAAAGCTTTGTTGAACTTTTCTCTAAGAACCACAAAGCTCTGATACCAATTATTAGAACTATATATTATAGGCTAAGTTACTAAAAGGGGAGGGCAGAATTAGTAACTAATAAAACTTTAATCTTTATTTACTAATTAATCCTTTATGTGAATTATGATATAATTTTGTGCATAAGAAATTGAAAGCATTAAAAATTTCATATAACTTTGACACACAATATGGTGACCTAGAAACCTTCCAAATAGAAATTAAAACTAGGGTGGGGATGATACCCACACACTTTAGTACTTTAGTATAAAGTTGGCCTATTAAGGCTTATAATGATCACTTGTGATGATATGCCCTATTAGTAGCAATAAGGACTGCTAGGTCCACCTTCTAAAAAGATTTACAAACATACAATGAAGTATGCACTCAGTAGAGATATTTACAAAATATTGCTAAGTTTACCTTGTGAAAGGATTTAACTGATCCACCTATTAGGATGAAACATTGGTTGATCTCTGCTCTACAACTTGGTTTGTTGAATGAGATTCCTTTGACTGTGATGATCACCTTGCTATGATAGATAAATTTTTGCTACTCCTTATACTATTGTAGTCTTTTACTTTACACTTCTACTCTTCAAATTTGCATCATACTCATGTCATATATATATAGCATCAGCATGCACTTGGTAGACATAGAAGCTTATTCCATACTAATCACTTCCAAGTAGTTTGAACTCAGTCTACATTGGTGACTTAGTGAATACTATGAAACTTAGCATATAAACTAAATCACTTGATTCACATTGCATAGCTCAGTCAATGCTATCACTATGAGCTTGGTATAAACTAGATCACTTGGTTAACATTGAGTAGCTTAGTCAACACTAGATTCAAATCACTAAATCTGTGAACTTGGTAAGCACTACACAACTCAATTTGCACTGAGAAACTTGATAAATACTAAGAAGAGCACTTTACACTACTGATCACCATTATGGTAGAAACTACTTAGCGCAAACTAAATATTGTTCCTTGAAATTGGTAGCAATTGTAGAAGTTGGTAAAGCCTGAAATGCTTGGTTAACGCTGTTAACTATATAATAAGCTTGGCAAATACTTACTATCTAAATAACTATGTGTCACTAATAACAAACTTGACTACAATGTCAACAATCTCCCCCTTTGGTATTAGTGAAAAACACACTTATCAATCAAAACTGAATTCCCAAAAATTTAACAAAATCTTTATTCTTCATTCTATGTCTTCAACTTTGTAAAGTATTCTATTTTTGAATTTTTTAAAAATTTCTTTTGTAAGAGATGTTTCTCAGAATATCTCTACATATATAATGTGATAATATATGTACATATATAATCTGATAATGTCTGTACATATACAATATGATAATGATCCCCCATACATATATACAATGTACTTTATATCTTCTCACGTCTTCTTCTCTTTATGCATAATACCTTATATACATCATCTCCTCCTTTAAATATGCTATATATATCTTCTCCCCCTTTTTGACATAAATTCCAAAGGTGTATTCTATATACTATATAGTAATACCAAAATGTGACAAGAAATTAGAATGTACCTTTAGAATCAGTGTCATTGTCTTGACCCAATTTTATTGCAACACCTTGCATGTATGCAATGCAATCTGAACTTCTACTAATAGTTATATCATATGATCAACAATAGAGAAATTTTTTTCATGGATGAGGGTTTTAGCATGTGCAATATGTTTATGTAATGCATCCATGTTCAAGAGAATCATGTCTTGTATGTCTACCAGTGTGGCTCTTATCTTGGCTTCTTCTCTTAGCAATTATACCTACATATCAATTAGAAATCATATTTTTGTATAGTGGGTAGAGCTATGACTTTGGCCAAGTTGCAACTGATGTGCACTTGCCTTTAGATCTTCATCAATTTTTGAAAACTAATCTTTAATTTCCTTAGTGAAATTGGAATATTCACAAAGTTTACCAGATAAAGAAGTTACATTGATGAAAGATGTCTCCAATGAGCCTAGAATAGTAGACAAGTCTACTTGATGAATTGCAATATTTTGTGCTATTGGCTCCAAAACTTTATTCTCAAATTTCTTCTCAACTCTCTGCAACAATTTCTCCTGTCCATTCAAATCTTCATTAAATTTTTGGACTACTTCTACTAACTAAACCAAAATTGGTTGAGAAGTGTCAACCTCTATGCTGAATGCCTCTGCAAGAATGTTCTTAGCATCTTCAAGAACTTGAAATTATTTATTCATTTCTTCTCTAAGCTTTGGTTGCTTAGCTTTCTTCTATAGAAGTTCTCTAGTGATGAGCATTTGATCAAGATTAAGATTGGACATATCCCAATTTGGGATGACTATCTCCTCATCAAGATTAGTTTTGTCTTCCTTATCTTTGCCTTTGCTCAAAACTTTTGTACTCTATTAATGCTTGGTCTCAACTATCCTTGTACTTATTAATTACATGCTTGAAATAGAAACAAAAGTAGAAATAGTAGGACTGGAAAAAAAAAATAGATACTACACTTATTGAAGAAATACTTTATGTGACCAAAACTAATGGAGAAGGAAGTACTATCTACTGTCAATGAAGTACTAAGCTGAATAGTTGGAAATATTGATTGAGTGCTTGAACTTGCAATGCTTAACACAACCAATTTTGTAGTATCTTTCTCAAAGCTTGATTTCTTCTATGCTTCACTTGGAGAATGAGGAAGTGAGGCCATGAAAATTGCTACAATCTTCTTAGGGTTGGTCTTCTTGATGTTTTGAACCTCAGGTAGATCTCCAATGGTAGCTTCCTATTCTTGATCTTCTTCCTCATCATCTATATTGTCATTATTTTTTTCCTCTTCATCATTATTTCCTTCTTTTTCCTTGTCATCATCATCATCCTTGTCATTGACATTAAAAAAAAATCACTCTTCTTATGACGATTATAGATATTCTTCCATTTATTGGTAGCATTCTTCACTACGTGTTCAATGTCATTGATTAATATTAGACAAGTGTTAAACTTCAAGGTAAGTTTCTCTTCATTCTTCTTGATGGACTTATTAAATTCTTTATCACTCAAGCTTAGCATGAGTTTCCTTAGGGTTTTCTCCATCAATTCACTTGGAATCTGTTGAGCAAGGTGGTCTAGAGAATATTTCTATTTGCCCATCTTAGACATAACCATATCTTCAATTTTTTTTTTCTCTTCTATAGTTTTTATCTCATACCTTAGTGATTTTAAATTTTCCTTACTATCTCCAATATCAATTTCCTTCAACTTTTCTTGGAATAAGGGTGGTGGCCTTTTGAAGGTCACATCTCCTCCTTGTTTCTTCCTAGATGCCCTCCTTGTTAACACTACAATAGATTTTTTTGTAGTTTTGGTTATAATAACCTTACCTTTCCTCTTTACTACCTCTTCTTCTTCTTCTAACTTCTCTTCATCTTTTGCATCATCTTCCTCAATGTCATCTCCTTTACCTTCAGTCAACAGAAGAGTGGAGCTAGTTTTTAATTTTGTAATCTTCTCCTTCCCTTTATTGACTACTTAAGGGAGTTTTATCTCAAGTTCTATTCATGATTTTGCTTCATCATAAGTGCCAAAGTATGCTACTTTTGGGTTAATAGGTTCATTTAAAAATTCTTCAATAATGTCCTTAGTTTCATCAATATTAACCTCATATCCTAAAGGCTTGACCCATACAATTCTCAATCTTACTGCTTGTATATATAGTTTATCACTATCAACCATGAAAAAAATATCATCTTTGAAGTCTTCAACAAGTTTTTTAGGGATTCTAAATCTATTATTCATGTTGTCTTTAAATGCATCAAAATAGTTATCCATTATACTAACATAGTTTTCTCCTATTTTAGCTATATACTCATTAATTTGATAGAGAACAGGTACATCTTTCCTCCACATAATTGTACCTTTTGATGGGAAAAACTTTTGTACATAGAAAAATATACAAGTTAAGAGTGAAAAATACTTAGAAGGATTGTTCTTTGAATTTCTTATGCTTTCCATATTTTTGTTGAACTGATTTAACATCAACTTAGCTAGGTCAAATGACATGTTGTTCTTGATCACTTTGAGCGTGAGATCAACAACTTCACATGATACATTGTTTAAACAACTCGAGCTATATATCTTGTGAGTGATCACATGTATACCAAAGTTCAATTCCATATCCATGACATAACTGATCTTCATTCCCCTTCCATCCCACTCGACAAGGGTTTTCTTCTCTAGCTTTACCTGACTTAGGGTTTTGGTGGATTTGGCCTTCGCCAACATTGGAAGCCCTGTGATCTAATGTATAATTTTCTTCATTATAAAAATAGGTTGCTACAACCAAAATTATCCATTATGCACATGAATGAGAATAAATCTCATTCACTTAATCTAAAAATCTCATGGCATGTGTGGAATGTGAGTCAAACCCTTCATTTCAAGGTATTGATGCTCTAGTTTTAACACACCATTCACACACAATTCCTTCAAAGATTCATCCATTTTTAGAGTTACTATGTCTTGTATAAAATATCAAAAATGTGTGTGGATATCATTAATAAATAGTACCTTGGACAGAATTTGTGATTGTGCTCCAGTTGGATCTAGGGTTTTTGCAACTGTTAGACTAAGCTTCAAATCTAGTGCTTTCCATTCCACACATCAAACTAACATTTCAGATCCTTTCTTTTTTTTTCTACTCATGGATTCCATCACTTGGTAGGGTTTACAAAGATATGAAAATCTTCAATAGTAATTTGCGTGGAGCACTCAGGTGCACTAAAATCACTCTGTACAGATAGCTCTTAAAAATTTACGATAACAAGTTACTTGGATTTTGCCCTTTTTATCAAATTTTTCCTTTCAATCTCCATAAATTCCTGGTATGACTACTTTACTAATGACAAATTGTCTTCCACTTGGCCTAAATTGAATGCTTAGTAGGAACCTTCATGACTTAGTTTCCACACAATAACGAGTTACTCCTAACCTTACTTATAGGGTCTACAACTTGACCTTGCTTGATAAGGACTAGCATTTTTTGTGAATGCTAGGTGATCCCTTTTCATCTTGAATTTTTATATGGATATTTCCTCCTAACTAAATGGAATATGTGAGATGTTTTCTTTAGAATCCTAGTTCTAGTTCTCCTTGTATGAGATCAAGTAGAAATGCTTGAGTCACCCAATTCTTGAGTGACATGTTCATCATTGCTCAAACTTTTATTCTCAGAAGATTTTGGAATCCATTGCTATGTCATCTACTTTGTGATGTTATCAACCTTGGCTTTCTTTTCATCTTTAACTCTTCTAGTATTCATATAGTTCTTAGCAAGATGACCAATTTTTGTGTAGATAAAACATCTTCTGGTGGCATCTCTTGTCCTCATGTGATGTTTAACACAATTCATTCCAATGTGTCCATATTCTCCATAGTAATGAAATCTACACCAAGTGTTATAGTCCCAAACAACTATAGCTTTTACAATCCATTCTACTAGATTCAATATCTTAGTTTTGCACTCTGAAGATTTGTGCCCATGCTTCTTACATTTTTGACATTTGCTTTCAAATTTAGGTTTCTCTTTGCATTCATTAGCTCTATGACTATGCTAATTATAATTGTAGTATTTTCCATTGAATTTAGCTTTCCCATTGCTCCAAAATTTGTTTGGTTTATGACCTATCTTACCACAGTGACTACAAGTAGGTCTTTGATTCTTCTAAGCTCTTTGCTTGGATGATTCACCTTCCTCTGTATATGCAGTTCCTACTTTTTCTTTCTATCTATATTGGATCTACTCATTTAGTCGATCTATTGGTGAATCTCTCAATTTTTTAATATTAAATATTATTTATAATGATGATTATTTTGGAATCATAAGTTTTTTGTACAAAATATTAGTGAATCTCAATAACAATAGGAAGTTCATTAATCACCATGAAATATTACAAACCAAAATTAATTTTTTTTTACCTCATAGAATATTAGGAGGATTATTAAACTATGTTATAAATCAATAGGGAAAACTACATATTGGTAATATATCCCTAAAATAACTAATAACTATGATAATTATTCATGAATTATTTTTAATTTCTCCAATAAAATATAATATTCAAGTGAATCGAATCTAATCATGTATCAAATATTTTGGTGAATCTTTGAGTTTAATTTTTTAATAAAATATATTATTGAGCGATTTTAAACATTTTTAGAACTAATTTTTATAAAAATGTGGCAATTTTGGTTGCCTTAAATCTTAAATTATTAGCCAAATTACTAACCAAAATTTTCTAAAATTATCCAATTGGTGAATATTAGCCACCAAAAAATACCTTGGTTAAGTCTACCTTGTGAAAGGATTTAACTAATCCACCAATTAGAATGAAATAATGGCTGATCTCTGATCTACAACTTGGTTTGTTGAATGATATTCGTTTGAGTGTAATGATCACCTTGTTGTGATAGATAAATCTTTGCTACTCCTTATACTTTGTAGCCTTTTATTTCCCACTTTTTCTCTTCAAATTTGCATCATACTCATCTCATATATATATGGATTTGATAAAATGCATTACATATATACCAATCCAAATTACAATTTAATAAAGTCGGCTACAATACAAGTTCATAGAAAATACACAAAGTTGGCCCAACTGTAGGAACTCAAGTTTTGAAAACTAACTTGATGAGTTTCTTCTACTTGGCATCCATTGTCAATCCTCAACATCACCATGCACTTAGTAGATGTATAAGCTCGGTCCATACTAATCACTTCCAAGTACTCTGAACTCGGTCTACACTAGTGACTCAGTCAATACTGTGAAACTCAACATATAAACTATATCACTTTATTCACACTACATAGCTCAGTCAATGCTATCACTATGAGCTTTGTATAAACTAAACCACTTAGTTAACACTGAGTGGCTTGGTCAACATCGGATTCACATCACTAAAATTGCAAACTTGGTAAGCACTACACAACTCAGTTTGCATTGAGAAACTTGGTAAACACTAAGAAGCTCTGTTTACACTGCTGATGACCATCATGGTAAAAACTACTTAGCACAAACTGAATACTATTTCTTGAACTTGGTAGCAATTGTAGAATTTAGTAAAGCTTGAAATGTTTGGTTGACACTGTTAACTATACAATAAGCTTGGTAGATACTGACTATCTAAATAAGTGTGTGTCACTAATAACAAACTTGACTACAATGTTAACAATCATATATGCTTTATAAAACTCATAAGAGGTTGTGAATGAGGGATTTTTCCTTTTCCATACCCTAATGATCTAGAGATTCAAATATAATTCTTTAAGATAAAGTGCATAAAATGAAGAAGGTGATCTACATTAGAGAATCTATGGAACTAACTAGATTACATGAGTAAATTTTATTTGATATTGGAAATATTCACATCTTTATCTTGAATGACCTTCTTTAGGTTACAAATGTCCTTTTCATACATAGTTTTTTGATCTACCATTTCCTTATAATATTCCATACTTGTAGTAAAGGTAGTGAGATAAAGAGGTGATCTAACAATATATTCTATTTCTTCCTCTTCCTTATTAACCTTATTCTCAAATTAATCACCCTCATCTTGATTGATCAATTTTCATCCTTTACCTTAAATTATTTTAAGATTCTTTATTAATTAGAATATTAATAGAACCCTTTGTAGTTGTTTTTTCAGGTGGTTGTTATATCACTAAATGTTCTACTATATCATTGAGTTTCTTTTTTGGTGGCACATCATTCATTTAATTATCTATTCTCTATCCACCTTCTACCATATATTCCCTAGTATCCATGTGCACTTATTGTCTCAAAACTAACTCATCTCAAGGAGTTTCTCCTTGCACATGCTCTATAATTTCTTCTTCTAGCTACATTTTAGGTACCTCCAGTGGAATCCCTTCTATGTATTGTAACACTTGTGTTGTTGGGTACAATTGATTAATTGTGTGTTATCTTTGATGTTACACAAATTTCATAATCATCATCAATTAGTATATGTTGAGCTCACTTGGGCAGTGGAGATAGTTCTTAGTGTCTATCGAGCATTCTTATGTTTTCCTAATTCAAAAGGAAGTGACTACTAAGTTCACTTGGGCATTGAAGGAAAAGTTGTAGAAACTGAGTGTTAACCAAGCTTACTCAAGTAATGGAGGAAAGTTGGAATGAACCAATGCTAACCAAGCTCACTTGGTTTCCAAAGAATTTTTGTAAGTTTTCAGTGTTAACCAAGCTTCTGTTGGTTAGCAAAAGAAATTGTTTCATAGTTAGTTTCTATCAAGTAGGGTCAGCTAGTAAAATATTTTCTTATTTTTTTTTATTAAGCTTAATTGACTGATCTATTGATTCCAACTAACTAAGGTGATGAATATCGATTATTGTAAGTTACATTTTAGCCATCTTAACAAAGTGGAAGGTATAAGTACAAGGTCAAGTTATAATTTCAAGTGTGTGAGCAAGAGAGTGTGCAAAGTGTGATGATGTAATTGAAGATTTATTGATGAGAAAAGGAAGTGAATTTGAAGGATAAGTAGAATATCCTTGTGGTGCAACAGAGCCATATTTTATCAGCAAGGATCAAGTACAAGCTAGAACAAAGATCTGAAATTAGAAAATTAGTTGTAGTCAAATAACATCAGCTCATTGTTACTCTCTAACCATTGTAGTAGTGATCTAAATCTCCTAATAGAGTTGGCTTAACAACTATTTGTACACTCGAAAGTGTCCCACTCTAAACCCTTCTATCCAAATGATTCCATGAGTTTGGAATGCTTGGATGCTAGCTTAGAGCTCCCTATCCACGAAGTGCAAGATAGTGTATTTCAAGTTCAAGGGCTCTCAGATGAGCCTTATAGATACTCTTCTTGCTAGTAAACCATGCAATGGGAGGTTCCAAAGACAAGATGCAAGAATGCAAATGTCCCAAGGAGTTCCTCAAGAATGTAATGCAAATGAAAATTAAGCTAGAATGAGATGCAAAGTGGAGCTATGCTAAAACATGTATGAGAGTGTTACAATACCATTATTAAGCTATGTGAGATTAAGCTACATGTAAAAATGAAAGCTAAGCTAAGCTAGAATGCCATGATGCCATGGATGAGAGAATGTAGACAAGAAATAGAAGTTCTCCACAAAGCTCCAAAGAAACCTGTTAGAAAATCTGCAGCATAACAATATTCAAAATGAGGATTGGATTGAGGGGGAAAGCTCTCTCCCTTTTAAAGATGTATGGACGGTAGAGATCAAGATGAAGATGGTGGATGATCAACGGTGGAACTCAAAAAGAGGAGTGATCCATGTGCACACACAAGTCAACCAATAGAATATAAGTTGACTTGTCATATAAGACAAAAGTCACAAAGCCTTTTCTTTTAATTGTACAATAGAAAAAGGACTTTATGTGTGCACTTTAAGTGGGTTAGAAGAATGGGGTCTTTTATTTAATTAAAAGGAGACATGTTCTTTTAATCAAATAATGAACTTAGGATAGCATAGTCAAACTATAGGTTATAATCAAATAAATTGATTATTAGCAATTTGGTCTAGGTAAATGATTAAATTAATTTAGCCAAAATGTTGAAAAGGGGGCTAATAGTCTAGATGACCATTTTTAGGTGATTACACTATTTACAAATCCTCTAACAAGGTGGAAATTCTATTGAATTATTCGCAAGACCTCTAACAAGACCACTCCTAAGTGGGTGATTAAATCCTTTAACAAGGTCACACTAATACTATGTTTTGTAACTTTTACTAGCATTGGCTCCTAGTAGGGCTCACTTCAGAAGAGTGAAAATTAGTAACTAATTACTATTGGTGGTTTTTTCCCAAATTGGGTTTACACATTAAATCCTAGTATCAAATGTGTTCACGCTATTTCCTTTATGTGTTTGCAACTAAGTTAAAGTAACTGTAATCATAGATAAGTTCTAGTGATTTATATGTTAATCTTTTATCAAGCTAATCTAGTTATTACCAAGTTATAGCATTTTGTGTGTTTACCAAGCTTTAGTAGTATTTAGTTGTCTGTTTACATTTTGTACTGACATCTAAGGTATCTAAGATTTATGTTAGTAGTATCTAATTCACCTCTCCCCTCTCAAGAAAAGGTTTCAAGGACCTAAGCTAAAGATCAAGATTTCTTACAAAAGAGATATTTTTAAGCTAAACAAAGACAATTTTTCACCAGGGCAAGAACTTATGAGATTACATCTAACTACCATTAGTGATTCAAGTTGCAAGTATCTTGATGCTAAATATAAGACTCCCACTGGAACATTATTAGTTGAAGACATTGTTGAAAAGAAGAATCCTAATATAATGATGATTGATATTGCATTCACTCTCAGTTATGTTGAATTTGATGAAGTAAAAGATTGTAAAATTTCTTTTGAATGTCGAACAAACTGAAAGATATCTATGGAGGAGATCACAATGTAATAAGAGCCAAAGTAGAAAGCCTTAGAGGACAATTTGATCAAATGAAAATAAGATCAGATGAAAACATTGAAAAATATGTGGAAAGGATCAAGGCCATTGTAAGTGTAATTAAAGCATTTGGAGGAGACATCAAGGAGAAAACTATTCTAAGTAAAGTGCTCATAACTCTTCTTCCCATTTATGCAATTAAAGTATCTGCTATTCAAGAAATGAGATGTGATCCAAATAATCAAATAGGTTTGGATGCTCTAGTTGGAAGATTAATAGCTTTTGAGTTAGACAATTATGATAGCTATGTTTCTAGTTCAAAGAATACTAAATCTATGTTTAAATCTAAGCTTTCACATTAAAAAAGGGTAAAAAGTCAAAATCTAGTCAATCAGGAAGTGAAGAAGATGGATCATTAGAAGAAAGTTTAGATAGTGATCTTGAAGTTGTTGAAGCCCTACTTGAAAAGAAGTATTCCAAAGGAAGAGGGAAGTACAAAGGTAAAGTTCCTTTGATCTGATTTTCCTATGAAAAAATTGGTCATATTGCTGCTAGGTGTCCAAACAAGGAAATTAAGGATGAGAAGAAAAGTAATAAGCATAAAGAAAAGAAGTACTCCAAGAACTACAAGAGCTTCAAGGAAAAAGGCAAGAAATCTTGTTTCATAGCTAAAGGTTTTGATAACAGTGAAGATGAAATGGTATATATTTTTGTGAAAGATGAATTTGATGATGAAGGAAATAAGATGGCACTTATATCTCATGTTAGGAAAAATGATATATGGATTATTGACAGTGGCTATACAAATCATATGATTGGTGATAAAACAAAATTTGAGCATATGAAATATTATGATGGAGGTGGTGTAAGGTTTGGATACAATGAACCTTGTAACATAAAAGGAAAAAGATGTATCTTGTTAACTAAAGAACTTGTGTGTGATAATGCTTATTAGGTAGAAGGACTAAAGCATAATGTGCTAAGGGTGGCACAACTGAATAACATTGTTTTGAAGGTAGAATTCATTAATGAATAGGCCAAACTATTGGATGGGAAAGGACATTTGGTTGGTTCTGGAAAGAAAACAAAAGGTAATCTATTTTATCTTGATCTTAGTGATTGTTCATGTTTTATTGCTCAAGTAGAGGAAAGTTGGTTATGGCACAAAATGATATGTCACACAAATTTTGATAATCTAGTTAAGATAAACAAATATAAAAGAGTAAGAGGTATTCCTAGCTTGAAGAAGCTTGACATGGGTCTATGCAAGAATTGCAAATTGGTAAAATGGGAAAGACAAGCTTCAAAAGCAAAGACTATCAGTTAGAAGAAGTCTTGGGAATTGTTTATACAAACTTATGTGGAACTATTGGAAAAGAGAGTTATAGTGGAGAAAAGTTTTTCATTCTCTTTATGGATGACTACTCGAGAATGATGACAATTATGTACCTAAAAGAAAAATAAAAATCTTTTCAAAAATTCTAGTGGTATCTAGCAAGAGTAGAAAAAGAAACTAGAAAGAAGTTGAAATGCCTAATATTAGACAAAGGTGGTGAATTTATCTTCCATGAATTCAACAATTTTTTCATTGAAAGAGGAATCAAAAGACGAGTATCTGCCCCTGGTACACCACAATAGAATGGTATACTAGAAAGAAGAAATAGATCTATCATGGATTGTGCAAGAACCTTAATGATTGAAAAGAATGTTGCTCTCAAATATTGGAAGGAAGCTATCAACACTATAGTTCATACCTTGAATAGTGTTTAGTTGAACAAAGATTCAATCAAGACACCTTATCAACTATGGTACAGTTACAAACTTAATGTAAGTTACTCAAAAATATTTTGTAGCAAATGTTACATACTAAAAGAATCTAGAAAAGGAAAATTTGATGTCAAACGTGATGAAGGCATATTTCTATGATATTCCTAAAAAAATAAAGCATAAAGATGTTTGAATTTACTTACTCACAAAATTATAGAAAGTGCGCATGTCAGAATTGAGGAATATGCAAAAAAGAGTGAAGAAGAAAGAAACAAGGAACCTAATGACTATAGAAGATTCATTTACTATGAACTTGATACTCTGCCAAATCTATTTGAAAAATAAGAAACTTCAACTCTCAAGTCCCCAAAAACTCCAATAGTTACTGAGTTGTAGGTAGTGCAACTTGAGCTACAAAGACTTGAGTCGCAATCAGAGTCTACTGAGCTAGTTCAAACTGAGCCTAATGGACCCAAGTTAGAGACAAAAGGACCTGAACTTAAAACTTAAAATCAAGAACATGGTGGAACTCATTCAAAGACCAAGAAGCCTGTGTTAGCAAGATATGTTAAAAGACATCATGCACCTGATCAGATCATTGGAGACAAATTAGATGGAATAATGACAAGAAGAAAATTAAAAGGTGCATGTTTACTTGCTAAATTTGAACCTAGAACTGTTAAAGATGCTCTAAAAAATGAAATTTGGATTGAAGCAATGAACGAAGAGATAGAATAGATAGAAAAGAACAAAAATTTGACTCTTGTTCCTAGACCCAAGGATAAAAATGAAATTGGTACAAAATGGGTATTTAGAAATAAGTTGAATGAAGATGGAAAGATATCAAGAAATAAAGAAAGATTGGTATGCAAAGGTTATTCTCAAAAAGAAGGTATTGACTATGGTGAGACTTTTGCTCCTTTAGCAAGACTTGAAGGTGTTAGAACTTTACTAGCATATGCAACACATAGAGGATTTAAAGTATATCAAATGGGTGTTAAATTGCATTCTTGAATGGAATTCTCAATGAAGTAGTTTACATTAAGAAACTAGAAGGTTTTGTAGATCCTAGCAAAGGAGACATGATTTTCAAACTTCACAAAGCATTATATGGTCTTAAGCAAGCTCTTAGAGCTTGGTATGAAAGATTCCATAATTTCTCGGTACAGATTGGTTTTCAAAGAATTAAAAATAATAGTAGTCTGTATATCAAGGAAGGACTAGATATAAAGATTGTGTTAGCAACAATATTTGTTGATGATACTCTATTTACAAGAAATGATGATTTATGCAAAGCATTCTCAGAAAAAATGAGTAAAGAATTTGAGATGTCCATATTTGGTGAAGTAAAATACTTTGTTGGATTGCAAATACAGTAGAAGAAGAATGGACATGAGCCTTCCAAAAATGATGATTCCAAAGAAGTAGATAAGACCACTTACAGATCAATGATTTGAAAATTGCAATATGTGGTACACACAAGGCCTAATATTGCTCTAGTAGTTGGAATAGTGGCAAGATTCTCTACAAATCCCAAGGAAAATCACATGATGGAAATCAAGAGAATCATGAGGTATCTTAAAGGTACTAAAGACTATGGTTTATGGTACAAACTTGGAGGCAATTTAGAATTGAAAGTATTTATTGATGTTGATTGGGTAGGAAGTCTTGATGATAAAAAAAGCACTAGTGGTGGAGCATTCTTTCCTGGTAATAGACTAGTATCTTGGACAAATGAGAAAAAAAATTATACATCTCAACCTACAATAGAGGAAAAATATGTAGTAGCAATAGTCAATTTCTCTAACATTGTTTGGTTCAAACAACTATTGGAAGGAACAAAGGTAGGGATCAAAGATCCAATTGTCTTATATCGTGATAACACCAGTGCAATCAACATATTAAAGAATCTAGTAATGCATTCAAAAATAAAGTATATTGCTATTAAATATCAATTCTTAAGAGAGTTGGTGCAAGATAAAGAAGTTAGATTGGAATATGTGAATACAAAAGAGTAGATTGTAGACATATTCACTAAGCTAATACCTAAGGATGCATTTCTATATCAAAGAAGTAAGCTAGGGGTCATTCTCCTACCTAAAATTCACTAAATGAATTTTAGTGAATGTCTCAACTAGAACCTATTGAAAATAAATCAATTGGTGCAAAATTGGCAAGGGCATATTGTAGATAAATTAGTACTTAAGGTACATTGGTATTTATAGAGTTATTGTCTTTGGCATGTGTTGTTAAAGAGCAAGAAGTTTATTGTCATATCTCTAAGAAATTTTTGGTACCAGAATAAAGTTAGAAACCAAAGAGGGAGAAGCCTTCTAAAAGATTAAGTATGCTGAAAGAGGGAAGATGTGTTGAATGAACTTGGTAATAGCTATTATAGATAGAATTTAGTAAAAGGAAGAGCTCATACTAATAGAGGGAGTTCTCAAATCTAAAATCCAAAATTTTATTGTGCTATGACATGTTGTGTTGCCATCAATGCCAAAGAGGGAGATTTTGGATACAAGTGATTTATTGTGTGTTATCTTTGATGTTACACAAATTTCATAATAATCATCAATAAGTACATGCCAAGCTCATTAGGGTAGTGAAGACAATTCTCAAAGTCTATCGTGCATTCCTATGTTTTCCTAGCTTAGAAGGCAGTGTCTACTGAGTTCACTCAGGCATTCAAGGAAAAGTTGCAAAAAGTGACTGTTAACCAAGCTCACTCGGGTAAGAAAGGAAAGCTAGATGGAACCAATGCTAACCAAGCTCACTCAGTTGCCAAAGTATTTTCATAAGTTTGTAGAGTTAACCAAGATTTTTTTGATTAACAAAGGAAATCATTTTGAAGTTAGTTTCTACCAACAAGGATCACCTAATGAAGGATTTTCTTATTTTATTGTATTAAGCTTAATTGAATATCTATTCATTCCAACTGACTAACATGATGAACATTGATTATTATATCTTGTATTTGAGCTAACTTGACAAAGTGGAAGGTATAAGTATAAGGTAAAGTTGTGATTTCAAGTGTGTGAGCAAGAGAGTGTGCAAATTGTGATGATATAACTAAAGATCTATTGATGAGAAAAGGAAGCAAATTTGAAAGATAAGCCGAATATCCTTATGGTGCAACAGATCCATATTTGATCAGGAAGGATCAAGTACATGCCAGACAAAAGATTTGTAATCAAAAAATTAGTTGCATTCAAATCAAGTCATCTCATTGTTGCTCTCTAACCATTGTAGCAGTGATATAAATCTACTAACAGAGTTGGCTTAATAGCTATTTACAAATCCTCTAACAAGGTGAAAATTCTATTGATTTTTTTTCAAGAACTCTAACTAGGCCACTCATAACAAAGTGATTGAATCCTTTAGTAGTGTCACACCTAATAGTGTGTTTTGTAACCTTTAACAAGGTTAGCTCCTAATAGGGCTCACTATAGAAGAGTGAAAATTAGTAACTAGTTACTATTGGTGGTTTTTCCCAAATTGGGTTTTCATGTTAAATCTTGGTGTCAAATGTGTTCCTTCTATTTTCTTTATGTGTTCACAACCAAGTTAAAGTAATGGTAATCACTGATAACTTCTAATGGTTTATATGTTAAACTTTTACTAAGCTAATCCAATTATTACCAAGTTACAACATTCAGTGTGTTTATTGAGCTTTAGTAATATTCAGTTATATGTTTGCATTTTGTTAAGGGATCTAGGATTTATTTTAGTAGTAACTGATTTACCCCTCCCCTCTCAGTTACTCCTCTTATATTTCCAACAATTGGTATCAAAGCTTTTGGTGCTTGTAGAAAAGGTTTCAGGGACCTAATCTAAAGATCAAGATGTCTTACATAAGAGAGATTCCCAAGATGAACATAGATAATTTTGAAGCATGGTAAGGACTGATGAGATAACATCTAGCTATCATCAGTAATTCAAGTTGCTAGTGTCTTGATGTTGAATATAAGACTCCCACTAGAACATTATCAGCTAAAGGAATTGCTGAAAAGAAGAATCATAATATCATGAATATTGATATTGCATCTGCTCATAGTTATGTTGAATTTGATGAAGTAAAAGATTCCAAAACTATTTTTGAAATATGGAACAAAGTAAAAGATGTCTATAAAGGAGATGACAATGTAAGAAGAGCCAAAGTAGAAAGCCTTAGAGGAAAATTTGATCAAATGAAAATGAGAGAAGATTAAAACATTGAAAAATACATGGAAAGGATCAAGGTTAGTGTAAGTGCAATCAAGGAATCTGGAGGAGACATTAAGGGGGAAATTGTTTTAAGTAAAGTGCTCAGAACTCTTCTTCCCATTTATGAAATTAGATTATCTACTATTCCAGAAATGAGATGTGATCTAAATAATAAAATAAGTTTGGATGCCCTAGTTGGAAGATTAATAACTTTTGAGTTAGACAATTATGATAACTATGTTCCTACTTCAAAGAATATTGAATCTATGTTTAAAGCTAAGCTTTCACTCAAAGAAAGGGGTAAAAAGTCAAAATCTAGTCAATTAGAAAGTGAAGAAGATGGATCATCAGAAGAAAGTTCAGACAGTGATCTTGAAGTTGTTAAAACCCTGCTTGCAAGGAAGTATTCCAAAAGAAGAGGGAAGTACAAAGGTAAAGTTCCTCTAATCCACTTTTCCTATGAAGAAATTGGTCACATTGCTGCTAGGTGTCAAAACAAGGAAATTAAGGATGAGAAGAAAAGCAATAAGCATAAACACAAGAAGGACTCCAAGAAATACAAGAGCTTCAAGGAAAAAGGAAAGAAATCTTGTTTCATAGCTAAAGATTCTGATAACAGTGAAGATGAAATTCTATATATTGCAATGAAAAATGAATTTGCTGATGAAGGAGATAAGATGGCACTTATCTCTCATGTTAGCAAAAAATGATATATGGATTATTGACAATGGCTACTCACATCATATGATTGGTGATAAAACAAAATTTGAGCATATGAAATATTATGATGGAGGTAGTGTAAGATTTGGAAACAATGAACCTTGTAACTTAAAAGGAAAAGGATGTATCTTGTTGACTAAAGAACTTGTGTGTGATAATGCTTATTGGGTTAAAGGAATAAAGCATAATCTACTAAGTGTGAGACAACTAAATAACATTGGATTGAAGGTAGAATACATGAATGGATAGGCCAAAATGTTGGATGGGAAAGGAAATTTGGTTGGTTTTGGAAAACAAATAAAAGGTAATCTATTTTATTTTGATCTCAGTGATTGTTCACATTTTACTACTCATATAGAGGAAAGTTGGTTATGGCACAAAATGCTATGTCATGTGATTTTTGATAATCTATTTAAGATAAGAAAACATAAAAGAGTAAGAGGTATTCTTAGTTTGAAGATGCCTGACATGGGTCTATGCAAGAATTGCCAAGTTGGTAAGATGGGAAAGACAAGCTTCAAAAGAAAAGACTATTAGTCAAAAGAATTCTTGGAAATTGTTCATACAAACTTATGTCGACCTAGTGGAATAGAGAGTTATAGTGGAGAAAAAAAATTTCATTCTCTTTGTGGATGACTACTCCAAGATGATGATAGTAATGTACCTAAAAAAAAAATTAGAAGCCTTTCAAAAATTCAAGTGGTATCTGGCAAGAGTAGAAAAAGAAACTAGAAAGAAGTTGAAATGCCCAAGATCACGTAGAGGTGGTGAACTCATCTCCCAAGAATTCAACAATTTTAGCATTGAAAGAGTAATCAAAGATAAGTATCTACCCCAAGTACACCACAGTAGAATGGTATAGCAAAAAGAAGAAATAGATCTATCATGGATTGTGCAAGAACACTGATGATTGAAAAGAATGTTGCTCTCAAATATTGGAAGGAAGCTATCAACATTGTAGTTCATGCCTTGAATAGAATTTAGTTGAAGAAAGATTCAAACAAGACACCTTATCAACTATGGTATGGTTACAAACCTAATGTAAGTTTCTTAAAAGTATTTGGTAGAAAATGTTACATACTAAAAGAATCTATAAAAGGAAAATTTGATGTAAAAAGTTATGAAGGCATATTTCTAGGATACTCCTACAGAAGTAAAGCATACAAATGTTTGAATTTATCTACTCCCAAAATTATAGAAAGTGCTTCTATTAGAATTGATGAATATGCAAAAGAGAGTGAAGAAGAAAGCAACAAGGAACCTAAAGACTAAAGAAGATTCATTTACTATGAACCTAATCCTCTACAAAATCTATCTAAAAGAAAAGAAGTTTCAACATCTGAGTCCCTAGAAACTACAATAGTTACAGAGTTGTAGGCAATGCAACCCAAGCTGCAAGGACCTGAGTCACAATCAAAGGCTACTGAGCTAGTTCAAACTAAGCTTGATGGACCTGAGTCATAGACAGAAGGACCTATACTTGAAACTAAAAATCAAAAAGATGGTGAACTCATTCAAAGAACAAGGAGCCTATGTTAGCAAGATATGTCAAAAGACATCATGCACCTGATCAGATCATTGGAGACAAATCAGATGGAATAATAACAAGAAAAAAATTAAAAGGTACATGTTTACTTGTTGAATTTGAACCTAGAAGTGTTAAAGATGCTTTGCAAAATGAAAGTTGGATCGAAGCAATGAATGAGGATATAAAATAGATGGAAAAGAACAAAACTTGGACTGTTGTTCCTAGACCCAAGGATAAAAATGTAATTGGTACAAAATGGGTATTTAGAAATAAGGTGAATGAAGATGGAAAGGTATCAAGAAACAAACCAAGATTGGTATGCAAAGACTATTCTAAAGAAGAAGGTATTGACTATCGTGAGACTTTTGCTCATGTATCAAGACTTGAAGGTGTTAGAACTTTACTAGTATATGAAACACATAGAGGATTTAAAATATATCAAATGGATGTTAAATCTAAATTCTTGGATGGAATTCTTGATGAAGAAGTTTACATTGAGAAACTAGAAGATATTTTTGATCTTACAAAGGAGACATGGTTTGCAAACTACACAAAGCATTATATGGTCTTAAGCAAGCTCCTAGAGCTTGGTATGAAAGACTCCATAATTACTTGGTATAGATTGGTTTTCAAAGAACTAATGATAATAGTAGTTTGTATATCAAGGAAGGACTAGACAAGAATATTGAGTTAGCAAAAATATTTGTTGATGATACTCTATTTATAGGAAATGATGATTTATGGAAAGAATTATCAAAAAAATGAGTAAAGAATTTGAGATGTCTATGTTTGGTGAAATAAAATTCTTTGTTGGATTGAAAATATAATAGAACGAGAGTGTTATCTACATCACTCAATCCAAGTATATCAAGGAGATACTGAAAAAAATTTGAATGGAAGATTCAAGATCAATTGGAACACCTATGTCTAATGGACATAAGCTTTCCAAAAATGATGATTCCAAAGAAGTAGATAAGACCAATTATAGACCAACGATTGGAAAATTGCAATATGCAGTAAACACAAGGCCTAATATTGCTCTAGTAGTTGGAATAGTGACAAGATTCTTAGCAAATTTCAAAGAAAATCACATGATGGCAATCAAGAGAATCATGAGGTATCTAAAAGGTAATGAAGAATATGGTTTATGCTACAAATTAGGAGGCAATTTGGACTTGGAAGTATTTACTGATGATGATTGGGAAAGAAGTCTTGATGATAGAAAAAGCACTAATGGTGGAGCATTCTTTCTTAGCAAAAGACCAGTGTCTTGGACAAGCAAGAAGAAAAATTGTACATCTCAG
Organism: Cupressus sempervirens; assembly: GCA_028749045.1. Taxonomy (NCBI): domain Eukaryota; kingdom Viridiplantae; phylum Streptophyta; class Pinopsida; order Cupressales; family Cupressaceae; genus Cupressus; species Cupressus sempervirens. Next base: position 264,405,405 of record CM053784.1, read on the forward strand.
TCTATAGTAGAGGCAAAATATGTAGCAGCAACTGTAAATTGTTCTAGCATTGTTTGGTTCAAAAAACTATTGGAAGGAATGGAGGTAGAGATCAAAGATCCAATTGTCATATAGTGTGATAAAACTAGTGCAATAAACATATCAAAGAATCTAGTAATGCATTCCAGAATAAAGCATATTACTATTAAATATCACTTTTTAAGAGAGTTAGTGTAAGATAAAGAAGTTAGATTCAAATATGTGAATACAAAGGAATAGATTGCAGACATATTCACCAAGCCATTACCTAAGGATACATTTCTGTATCTAAGAGGTAAGCTAGGGGTCATTCCCCTATCTAAAATTCACTAAATGAAGTTTAGTGATTGTATCAACCAAACCCTATTGAAAATTCAATCAATTGGTGTAGAATTTCCAAGGGCATATTCTAGATGAATCTATACTTAAGGTACATTGGTATTTATAGAGCTATTATCTTTCACATGTCTTGTCAAAGAGGGAGAAGATTACTATCATATCTCTGAGAAATTTTTGGAACCAAAATAAAGTTAGAAACCAAAGAGAGGGTGAAGTCTTCTAAAAGAAGAAGTATGCTAAAAGAGGGAGGATGTTCTGAATGAACTTGGGAATAGTTTTTGTAGACAAAATTTAGTAAAAGGTAGAGCTCATACTAACAGAGGGAGTTCTGAAATCTAAAATCCAAAATTTCATTGTGCTATGAGAAGTTGTGTTTCCATCAATGCCAAAGAGTGAGATTGTTGGATACAACTAATTAATTATGTGTTATCTTTGATGTTATACAAATGTCATAATCATCATCAATCAGTATATGCCGAGTTCACTCAGATAGTGAAGATAGTTCTTAGAGTCTATTGAGCATCCCTATTTTTGCCTAGTTTAGAAGGAAGTGCCTACCGAGTTCACTCAAGCATCGAAGGAAAAGTTGCAAAAAGCGAGTGTTAACCGAGCTCACTCAGGTAACGAAGGAAATTTGGATGGAACTAGTGCTAACTGAGCTCACTTGGTTGCCAAAGGATTTTCGTAAGTTTGCAGTGTTTGCCAAGTTTCTGTTGGTTAACAAAGGAAATCATTTTAGAGTTAGTTTCTACCAAGTAGGGTTAGCTAATAAAGCATTTTTTTTTTCTTGTATTAAGCCTAATTGATTGATCTATTGATTCCAGTCGACTAAGGTGATAAATGTTGATTATTATAAGTTGTATTTGAGCAGACTTGACAAAGTATAAGGTCAAGTTGTTGTAGTGCTTGCCCCTAGTTCACATTTTGTTATCGTTGCTGAACTCTTTTAGAACTAGTTTTATGTTGTTGGTTAGCAGCATTCTTTTGAGATTATCAGATATTGTGCTATGGATTCAGTTTATTACGTGATGAGATTACTTAGAATCTACATTTCATGTATGTATGATGATTATTTTTAGTGTTCACAATTATTGATGATGATTATTACATTGCTTTCAATTATTAATGATGATTAGTAAGATGATTTATTATCATATGTGCTTTCTTATGGATACTTAACCCATACTTGCATGTGTATGGTGTGCGTGTTTGCCTTGCGTGTTTGTTTTTATATGGCATGTCTGATGTGGTTAAGGAAGGGAGTCATAGTCACCTGCTAGTCGGGATCTACACGATGCACCACTTCCTACTATTTTCTGTTTAGTTTAGTATATATTGTGTTTGTACATGCATGATTTTTATGTAGGTTGCAGGTACTGGGTATCGACTTCCCTGAATTGCCAGGATGAGCATACCCAATCACATTATCTCAATGATAAGAGAGGGGAGATAAATTCTCAAGTCCAAATTCCAACCCTTTGAGCCATTTGTCCTAATTGAAAAATTAGGACAAGTATCTGAGTTGAATACCCACCGAATGTGTCGGATGACATATTTCGTGATTTTTAACCCTTTAGATTTATTTTGTATGATTTGTTCTATGATGGATTTTCATATTTTATCTTGGAGGTCTATGGTGAATTTTCCATTAATTAAGTCTTAATAAATAGATTTAATTAATAAATTATTTATTTGAGAAAATTAATAAAATATCATGATTTTTGATATTTTGATTGTAATTAATTAAATGTGAATTATTGGAAAAAAAAATTAAATAAAAGAAAACTAGAAATTAAAATTAATAATAATTATAAAATAATAATAAAGTAATAAATAAAATAATAATAATAAAAAGTTATAAAAATTAAAATGAAAGTTATAAAATTTAAATAGAGATTATTTAAAAAGTAAATTGGAGTTACAAGCTTGCATGAGAATTAACATGTGTCAACAACACGGGGGTTAGTGCATCAATTAAGCACAAGGTGTCTACAATTCTATGACTCATCAAAAAGAATTGGAAAAGATCCATGCTTAGTTGGTGACACCTTTAGCAGTTTCAAAAAGCATTCCAAAGGTTTCTTGAGAGCTCTTGATATTCAGGCATTCATAGAAGCTAAAAAAAAAGGGGGGGTGGAGAGCAATTGGAGCATTGGAAGACTCAAGAACTCTGAAGAAGGGAGCTTGCCCTGTGGATTTTTCTAAGGAAGAGAAAATTAGCATCAAAATTCGGGTAGATTCTTGTGATTTTTCTTATGCTATTTTCACATCATGCATTCCTATCTTCTTCGGGTCTTCCATATGTCTTCTAAGGAATTTCATATTTTTATTGTATACATTTTCAATTTGGGCAATTAAATTTATTTCATAATTTTATATGCATGGATTTTTTATTTTTTTTTAAAAAGGATTTGGGTTCAAATTAGAATCAAATTGAAATAGATTTGAAAATGGTTTCAATATTTATGGTCAAATCCATTAGTGAAATTATTGGATAAATTTAAAGAACAATTACCTTTTAAGAAAAAAAATTTAATTGTCTTGTCACTACCCCTTGGATAGACCCGAACTCAGTTATTCATAATTTTTTATCGGGATCAAATTTATTCAATCAATCTAGTCAAAATTGGCGCAACTTGGCCCTCTCCAACATATTTAAATTTCAGCCCGATCCAACAGTTCATTAGGGAGATATGACCGTCGTACTGGGACTGTTTTATTCAAGGACAGATATTTTTCCATTTCCCATAACCAAGAGTTCTTTATGCTTAAACTTCATAAAAATAATATATCAAAGCATGGAATGAATTAAGATATTATTGAAATCTTCCCTTATTAGAATCTTATTAATATGCATTAGTTTTATATGATTTATTATCTAATCTAATTAAATCAAATTTAATTAAGATTAGTTAGTAGTAGAAGAAGTGTAATTAATTATTAGTCAATTTAAGTAAATGGATTTTTAAGTGAGAGAAAAAAAAAAGAGATACTAATGATTTAGTTGTTATTCATTGATTGATTTGAATATCAATCATTATAATTGAATATTGAAATTATTAGTGAGTTATTATTTATTAATAATTGTTAAGTTTAACAAATTATTAATGAAAGATAGTATAGATAAGTTTATATATAGATTCAATTAAGTTCAATCTAATTGAGATTAGTTAATAATTGAAGTATAGTATTAAGAATTTAGTTGAGATCAAATTAAGAAGGGGGGGGGATACAATGGAAATGAATTCATGTTATCATGAATGAAATTGTGATTAATGAAGTTGGTGATCATTATACTTAGAATTATCAAAGATTATTTTGGACAAATGATTACCTATTGATTATTGGTAAATCTTATCCCGGGAATGATTCTTAAGGTAGTTATATTTAATTTACTAGTGACATCGTTGTTAGCAAAAATAATAAAGAATTTGTTATCGTAGATTTATTTTAACTTGTTATTAGTTATTAAACTATTACTAATTCTAATGTTAATGAAATAGAATATAGTTGGTTGATAATTAGTTGAATCAAATGGGGTTTAACTGAATGATTATCAATAATAAGGGTTTGTCAAGGAAAAGTTAGTTTTCATTGATAGAATGACGAATGTGGTCATTATAGATTTATTAATAAGATTTCCAATATAGCTTGTTATTAAATATTAACAAGTTATTATTATTGAACTATGAATATGAATATTTGTGTACTAAATTATAGATGACTTTTAACTTACAAAATTATAGTTAGTTATTAGTCAACTGATATTAATTGGAATGTTGCCTTGGATATGTAATTATTAATTAAATTAATTAGAGTTAATTAGATTTAATTAATAATCAAGTTATGTAATAGTGTTTTAATTGATATGCTAATATCGATTCCTCTAGAAAAGTTGTGAAGTATTTACATCGAAGTTGATAAGTCATACTCTCATGACTTGAATAATGACCTTGATGTTTTAATAGTGAGACTTAGTATTATTGAATTGGAAACTATTAGATATTAATAGGTCATGGATGGTGTACCTATGTTAATTGTTTGATTTAATTAATCATTTTAATAAAGTTATAATTCTTCTTAGTTTGATAATTGGTTCTTTTATAAATGAATAATGATCCTTTGAATGTTGAAAAGTAGAAATAACATTAAGGAAGAATTATTCAATTAGTAATATGGATCTTAGCAAATAAAGCAAATGATAACTTAAGACACTTGAAAATATACTTGCAAACAGAAAACTGAAAACTCCTACACATTATTCAACTATGTGAATTTAGTAAACCAAAACATGTGTTTGCATCGTGTATTCTATATGCTTCTTATTTTGAATTTTGGGTTGACTAGTGTTGACCAGTCCTAGGTTGTTACCAAAGGCTCGGGGGTTATGAGATGTGATGGCATGTTGATCTTATTTGGTCTTGATCTTTATAAGCCCAAAAATGGTTATGTGATCATATGCTCTATGAAATGTTTGTATTTATTGATTGTTATTGTTCATCAGTCTTCATATGTGAAGATGAGATGTATATGTATCTGAGACACTTGAGCTAATTATTTTTGAGTCATCGATCAATTATCCTTGGATTATTTTCTAGTCACCATGATGGGACTGAAATATGGATTTATTTCTTGATGATGTCATGTTGTGACATGTTTAACTCAACCATTTTGGAGTCTTCGATCAGTATGATTTTGAGATATTCTTGGTTACTTGTTGAGAACCATTTATCTTGAGATATATTTTGGTTATTGAGAACCAATTGATACTTATGATTATCAGTGATGCCTTCAGTTGCCAATAGAGAACTGTTGTGATCATGATTTTCTATGGATGCTTTTTCAGATGCTCATGGAGATTTGATGGTTCTTATCTTGGAGATTTGATGATTCTTATTATGGATATTTGATGCTTTTATGCATATTTGATGATTTTATTATGGATTATCTTTTATCATTTTGAGATTTATGATTCCATGAGCTTACGGTAGGTAATCTACTTATAGTGTCGAGAAGTGGCTTGCAATGGAGGTCGGGGCCCTAAGTGGCTACCAGGGTAACTCATTGTAAGTTTGGTTAATAAGTGATAACATTTACACACTAAATGAGAATTAAATGAACCTAAAAAGATAATTGTTTTGATGTTCTCACCCATGCCTTGAGTGCTTGTACAGGCTAAGATGGGAGTAGTGAGAACGCATGGTTGCGACCGTGCATTTCGTAATATGCCTCATCAGTATGAGAGGATACTAGTGGCCGCATAAGATCAGTATGGACCCGTGGAGTTTAGCTAACTGTCAGGGTAACTTGTACGTGATAATTGCGATGACACTTTCTCGCTTGCAGAGTAGGTTTCCTACATGTCTTTGTGTGCCTCTAGGAATTAGATGTTGATTTTGTGTGTGTTGGAACCTTTGAGTTAGTATACTTTTAGGATTCTTGAACTTTTTATGCTATGTGTATTGATATCCTGTTTGGGACTTGAGATTATCTCCTCAACACGGTGGGTGTGGACCACTTAGGTTCCACACGGTTAGGTGGTAGTGTATTTTCACTTTTATCATTTGAGATCCGTCCGAGACACCGTGGCTGGAGTATCCTTGGTTGGTATTTATTCTTCATTATGTTCTTGGAGCATTATGATAGATAATATACCTTATGATGGATGTATTTATTGGTATGTTTCTTATATTGATGATTTTCTTTACTTTGCATATGTTAGTTGATGATTTATTATGCTTTACTTTGCATGTTAGTAGTGTTACAATACAACTCATCAAGAATATTACATGAGAATCTTTACATGTTGCACGTCCATCTAGGTACAACATTACATAATAAAATAAAATAATCAAATAACAATATTATGCAATGTGTGCAACACCCATTATCTCAACAATCTCCCACTTGTTGTATACATTGCATAGGGTCAATTCGTAGACACACAAAATGAACAAGGGAACAATCCCTCCCAGCACATCCACCATCATGGATCAAAATACACCAAGTGCTCCATCCTGGTACCTGCAACAAAATCAAAGTATCCAGCATCTCGAACATGAATGATCTCACCTCATATTATGCCACTCCCACTGGACATACATAGAAGCCATCCAAAGAGAAAGCCACCCAACCTATCGCATTAGAAGATCATAAAATCCTGTACCAATTAAAATTCAAAGCAAATAACCTGATCCAAAGGTAATCACATGTATCCGTAGTTGTCAAAAAATATCCATAGCTGAAATAGCACCCATAGCAAAGTGCCAAACCCATCCAACTATCCATACCTCAAAGGTATAACAAGTGAATCTCATATCACTGACATATCCAATCTGCAACCTGCAATCATAAGCCTCAAGAGCAATACCTACCACATATATACCAAGAAGCTCCCACTACAAAAGATAATGTCAAATCTATAACCAATCCACTCACAACATCTCAAAGAAGTGAATCCATGTAGTATCAAGGACATCCACAATACATAAACTAATATCCTGCAAGAACAACTCTCATACATTCCCATAGATTCAATCTAGGGTTACAATAATAAAACCATAGCTCTGATACCACTTGTAAGGAAACTTGGCAACAAAGAATATAACCATTTCCACATAACCCATAATAAATCTGAAATAATCACGAAATTAAAATCCACATGCAAGAGAATAGACAACATACCCATAAAATGTGACACAAGATATACCCTGGGAAACCCTCATTGAGGGAAAAACCCAACCTCCAAAAGCATCCATCATCATGTATTATTCAGCAAAAAATACCATTGCCATACAACCATGGAAGCCTTCATGGCCATAGCCACAACCGAGCAAACTATGTGAACTAGCATGAATCCACACATCCCATGCCATGCTTTCAACCTTCACAAATGCTCCCTTGGCTAACCTGTCAAGCCTTATCTCGCTCAACTCTTGCCTTTTGTCTTCTCCTTGTCACTCTCTCACACTCTCTACAACAACTACCCTTGTGGCTACTTATATAGTAGCAAGTCCCACAAAACCATTAAGTGGTATTACATAAGCCATGTGCTACCTAACCCACTGACCCCACATTTAATATTGGGCATTTAATTCTTTCCCCCAATATTAAATAATTACATCAAATATTATCACAATGTTACAATACAACTCATCAAGAATATTCTATGGAAATATTTACATGTTGCACGTCCATCTAGGTACAACATTACATAATAAAATAAAATAATCAAATAACAGTATTATGTAATGTGTGCAACACCCATTATCTCAACAAGTAGGATGTTTTAGGAGTGACATTCTTACTATGTTAATACCGATGATCTCTTCGGTGCTTTGGAATGTTACGCATGGAGGGATGGCTAGGATCCACAATGGTCTAATGATGCTATTTATGGTTGAGAGGAACCGTGCACTTAGTTTATTTATGTTTGTGATATATGATTATCTTTTGTGATGGATGTTTATATCTTTTGTGATGATGTATCATGTATGATATGTGGTTTCATTTATGTTATTGCATCATGGATTAATATTAGATGATGATGATGTACTTTATTTACTTGGATGTTTATTTTTTTAAGCTTTTCATACCTTGTGATATGTATAGTGGATGATTGAGCTAAACTAAAATATAATTACAAAAAGACACTTGTATATTGTTTAAGTACATTGGATGTATCATTGTTATTTCATAAGGATGGGATGTTAGATGAATAGTTAATTTAGATGTGATACAACGTTAAGGGATCTTTAAAGAATGTAGCCTGTTATGTATATATGTTATGTTTATTTTCATTTGAATTGTTGCTATTACTTCCACAAATGTTATGAATGGTTTTATCTTTCATGTTTAAAAAAAAAAAAAAATTGTTTCACAAACTTAGTAAAATTCTTTGGATCTCTTGGCGGGGCATTACAGTTGTGATTTCAAGTGTGTGAGCAAGAGAGTGTGTGAATTGTGATGGTTTAATTGAAGATCTATTGATGAGAAAAGGAAGAAAAATTGAAGGGTAAGAAGAATATCCTTATGGTGTAGCAGAGCCATATTTGAATAGGAAGGATCAAGTAGAAGCCAGAAAAAAGATATAAAATCAACAAATTAGTTGTAGCCAAATCAAGTCATCTCATTGTTACTCTCTAACCATTGTAGTAGTGATCTAAATCTCCTAACAGAGTTGGCTTAATAGTTATTTACAAATCCTCTAACAAGGTGGCTATTCCATTGAATTGTTCTCAAGACCTCTAACCAAGCCACTCCTAACAAGGTGATTAAATAATTTAATAGGGTCACACCTAACAATGTGTTTTTTTACCTTTAATAGGATTGGCTCCTAATAGGGCTCACTTTAGAAGAGTGAAAATCAGTAACTAGTTACTATTGGTGGTTTTTCTCAAATTGAGTTTCCACGTTAAATCTTGCTATCAAATTTGTTCATGCTATTTTCTTTATGTGTTTATAACTAAGGTAAAGTAATGGTAATCACAAATAACTTTTAATGGTTTATATGTCAATCTTTTACTGAGCTAATCTAGTTATTATCAAGTTACAACATTCTGTGTGTTTATGGATCTTTAGCAATATTCAATTATCTCTTTGCATTTTGTACTGACATCTAAGGGATCTGAAATTTATTTTATTAGTAATTGATTCACCCCTCTCCTCTTAGTTACTCCTCATATATTTTCAAAAAAATTTATCAGAGGTTTCAATTCTTGTAGAAAATATTTCAAGGACCTATGCTAAAAATCGGGATGTCTTACGAAATAGAGATTCCCAAGCTGAACAGAGACAATTTTGTAGCATGGCAAGGACTTATGAGATTACATATGACTACCATCAATGATTCATGTTGCAAGTATCTTGATGCTAAATATAAGACTCCCACTAGAACATTATCAGTTTAAGACATTGATGAAAAGAAGAATCATAAATATCAAGATGATTAATATTGTGTTTTCTCTTAGTTATGTTGAATTTGATGAAGTAAAAGATTGTAAAACTATTTTTACAATGTGGAACAAATTGAAAGATATCTATGGAGGAAATGACAATGTAAGAAGAGCCAAATCATAAAGCCTTAGAGGAAAATTTGATCAAATGAAAATGAGAGAAGATTAAAACATTGAAAAATATGTGGAAAGGATCAAGTCCAATGTAAGTGCAATCAAAGCATCTAGAGCAGACATTAAAGAGGAAACTATTGTAAGTAAAGTGCTAAGAACTCTTTTTCCCATTTATGTAATTAGAGTATCTACTATTCAAGAAATAAGATGTGATCAAAATAATAAAATAGGTTTGGATGCTCTAGTTAGAAGATTAAAATATTTTGAGTCAAACAATTATGATAACTATGTTCCTACTTCAAAGAATATTGAATCTGCATTTAAGACTAAGATTTCACTCAAAGAAAATGGTATAAAGTAAAAATCTAGTCAATCATGACATGAAGAAGATGGATCATCAGAGGAAATTTTAGAGAATGATCTTGAAGTTGTTGAAGCCCTACTTGAAAAGAAGTATTCCAAAGGAAGAAGGAAGTACAAAGGTAAAGTTTCTCTAATCTTCTTTTCCTGTGAAGAAATTGGTCAGATTGTTGCTAGGTGTCCAAACAATGAAATTAAGGATGAGAAGAAAATCAATAAGCATAAAGGCAAGAAAGACTCTAAGAACTACAAGGGCTTCAAGGACAAAGGCAATAAATCTTGTTTCATAGCTAAATATTTTGATAACAATGAAGATGAAATGGTATATATTGCTACGAAAAATGAATCTAATGATGAAGGAGATAAGATAGCACTTATCTCTCATGTTAGAAAAAATGATATATGGATGATTAAAAATGGCTACTCACATCATATGACTGGTGATAAAACAAAATTTGAGCATATAAAATATTATGATGGAGGTAGTGTAAGATTTGGAAATAATGAAACTTGTAATATAAAAGGAAAAGGATGTATCTTGTTGACTAAAGAACTTGTGTGTGATAATGCTTATTGGGTTGGAGGACTAAGGAATAATATACTAAGTGTGGCATAGCTGAATAACAATGGATTCAAGGTGGAATTCATGAATGGATAGGCCAAACTGCTGGATGGGAAAGAAAATTTGGTCAGTTCTAGAAAGTAAACTAAAGGTAATCTATTTTGTTTTGATCTCAATGATTGTTCAAGATGTATTGCTCAAGTAGAGGAAAGTTGGTTATGGTTAAAAACAATATGCCATATGAATTTTGATAATCTAGTTAAGATAAGAAAACATAAAAGAGTAAGAAGTATTCCTAGTTTGAAGAAACCTAACATGGGTCTATGCAAGAATTTCCAAATTGATAAGATGGAAAAGACAAGCTTCAAAAGAAAAGACTATGAGTCATAAGAAGTCTTGAAAATTGTTCATACATACTTATGTGGACCTATTGGAATAGAGACTTATAGTAGAGAAAATTTGTTAACTCTCTTTGTGGATACTACTCTAGAATGATGACAACAATGTACCTAAAAGAAAAATCAGAAGCCTTTCAAAAATTCAAGTGGTATCTAGCAAGAGTAGAAAAAGAAACTAGAAAGAAGTTGAAATGCCTAAGATTAGATAGAGGTGGTGAATTCATCTCCCAAGAATTCAAAAATTTCTACATTGAAAGAGGAATCAAAAGACAAGTATCTACCCCTAGTACACCATAATAGAATGGTATAGCAAAAAGAAGAAATAGATATATCATGGATTGTGCAAGAAACCTAATGATTGAAAAGAATGTTGCTCTCAAATACTAGAAGGAAGCTATGAATACTGCAATTCATACCTTGAATGGAGTTCAGTTGAAGAAAGATTCAAATAAGATACCTTATCAGCTATGGTATGGCTTCAAACCTAATGTAAGTTATGTGAAAGTATTTGGCGGCAAATGTTACATATTGAAAGAATCTAGAAAAGGAAAATTTGATGTAAAAGGTGATGAAGGCACATTGCTAGGATAATCCTATAGAAGTAAAGCATATAGATGTTTGAGTTTATCTACTTGCAAAATTATAGAAAGTGCTCATGTTAGAATTGATGAATATGTAGAAAAGCGTGAAGAAGAAAGTAGCAAGGAATCTAAAGACTACAAAAGATTCATTGACTATGAACTTGATACTTTTCCAAATCTATCTGAAAGAAAAGAAGCTTCAACTCCCAAGTCCCTAGAAACTCCAATAGTTATCGAGATGTAGGTAGTGCAACCCAAGATGCAAAGACTTGAGTCACAATTAGAGACTATTGAGCTAGTTCAAACTGAACCTGATGGACCTGTGTCACAAATAGGACCCAATCTTGAAACTAAAAATCAAGAAGGTTGTGGAACTCATTCAAGGACCAAGGAGCCTATGTTAGCAATATATGTCAGAAGACATCATACACTTTATCAAATCATTGGAGACAAATTAGATGGAACAATGACAAGAAGAAAAAAAAAAGGTACATTTTTACATGTTGAATTTGAACCTAGAAGTGTTAGAGATGCTCTAAAAAAATGAAACTTGGATTGAAGAAATGAATGAAGAGGCTATATAGATAGTAAGGAACAAAATTTGGACTCTTGTTCCTAGACCCAAGGATAAAAATGTAATTGGTACAAAATGGAAATTTAGAAATAAGTTGAATGAAGATGGAAAGGTATCAAGAAACAAAGAAAGATTGGTATGCAAAGGTTATTCTCAAGGAGAAGGTATTGACTATGGTGAGACTTTTGCTCCTATAGAAAGACTTGAAAGTTTTAGAACTTTATTAGCATATGTAGCACACAGAGGATTTAAAGTATATTAAATGGATGTTAAATCTACATTCTTGAATGAAATTCTTGATGAAGAAGTTTACATCAAACAACTAGAAGGTTTTGTAGATCCAATAAAAGGAGACATTGTTTGCAAACTACACAAAGTATTATATGGTCTTAAGCAAGCTCCTAGAGCTTGGTATGAAAGACTCCATAATTACTTGGTAGAGATTGGTTTTCAAAGAACTAATGATAAAAATAGTTTTTCTATCAAGGAAGGACTAGATAAGAATATTGTGTTAGTAGAAATATATTTTGATGATACTCTATTTATCAGAAATGATGATTTATGAAAAGCATTATTAGAAGAAATGAGTAAAGAATTTGAGATATCCATGTTTGGTGAAATAAAATTCTTTATTGGATTGCAAATATAGTACAATAAGAATGGTATCTACATCACTCAATCTAAGTATATAAAGGAGATACTAAAAAAATTTGGAATGGAAGATTCAAGACCAATTGGAACACCTATGTCTACTAGACATAAGCTTTCCAAAACTTATGATTCTAAACAAGTAGATAATACCACTTATAGATCAATGATTGCAAAATTGTAGTATGTAGTACACATGACGCCTGATATTACTCTAGCAGTTGGAATGGTGGCAAGATTCTCAGCAAATCCCAAGAAAAATCATGTGATGGTAATCCAAAGAATCATGAGGTATCTAAAAGATAATGAAGACTATGGTTTATGGTACAAACTTGGAGTCAATTTGGACGTTGTTAGTACCTAATATGGTTACAATTTCAAAACTTCAAGTTTAGAGTTGTTGAGCCACTTCAAACTGAAGTTCAAAGTAGTTCAATGGTTCAGAGGTCCAAGTTGGTTTGTTGGTTCAACATGCAGACACAGATCAGGCTTAAGGTTGTCAAGTTCAATGATTCAGAGCAAAGGTATAAGGATCATTTAATCCAAGTTCAGAGGACTTCACAAGAAGTTTTATAGTTTCCAAATTCAATTTCAGATGTTGAACCACTTCGAACTGAAGTTTGAAGTAGTTCAAAGTAGTTTAGAATGGTTTAATGGTTCAAATAACCCATCTTGCAGGTTTAATATAAATGAAGTTCAGACTCTGGATTTCTAAATGCAGATTCATTCATTAAAAAAGTTCAAAGCCCAGTACCAGTCCATGATTCAAGGTCATTACAGAAGTTTAGAGGGCACAAATTGGGGAGGCACTCCAATCAAAGGATAGAATAACATCATGGTAAACCTTCAAGGTTCCTTAATTCAGAAGTTTGAAGTGGTTCAGTATTTCAGCATGCAGATTCAAAGATAGTTTTCAGGCCAAATGTCTTCAAATTTGGTGATTTGGTGGAGGAAGTTGATGCCTAATGTGTAAGCTATGGATTTGTTGTTTGGTGAAGATTCTCAAGTTGTAGATCGAAGTGAAGACCCATCCTATCATTGTGAAGGCAACCCAACAACCAATGGAAGAGAAAGTATCGCCTAGGGAAAACCATCAATGGAGAATCCCATATGTTAGACGTGCAACCTGTCAGCTTTTTGCAGGGGATAGCATTATAATAAGTTTGGAAGGCCACAAGTTTGTCTGCAGTTACATAGCAACAGTTCAAATGAAACTAAAGATATCAATACCCATGCTTGCACATTCACATTAGACATCCTTTGGCATGGAAACATTGATAAAATCACAGCAGGGAGGCATGTTCAAAATGATGTCCAATGATCAGTAGGGAATTTCAATTCAGCAAGTTGGATTTTTGACAGTCATATAGACCCTCAAACAGAGGGCATTATTTTCAAAATCACCTTACTGAGAATGTGGAGAACTAGGATTCAGATAACATATCCAAAATTCAGCAAGATCCAATGGTGGAATAATTAGTTATGCCCTCCGTAATCAGGCTTATTTTTACTGTCAGAATCATTTCCAATCCGCTCAGCATCATGAATATCTTATTTAAAATTAGATCATTCAAATGATAGGTGGCATATGTAAACTCTTTCACATAATGCAAATATATGACAGGTTTCTAAAATTAAAGTTTGGAAAGGAACAAATAAAATTATAATGTTTCATTAAAAATTATAATTATCAGGATATATAAAAAAAATTTGGGTTATAAACATATCTCTTGTATAATCTTTTCAAGACAAAATGTGAAAGATTATGTATTATATTATAACTTTAATGACATATGTCATTAAGAGTTAATACTCAAATAAGAATTAGTGGGAGATATTGCAAAGGAAGAGGGAAATCAAAAGTTTTTCAAGAATCAGTTGCAAAAACTAAACAGTCACAAACATCAGAAAAGATAAATATGTTCCAATAAATTTGAAGAGGGGGTTCCACTTCTTTTCTGTAGGGGAGACTTTGGCACTGCAATACAGGAGAGTTTTGGGCTGAGAGTTCTACTTTTTCTTTATAGGAGATTTTATGCTACTGCAAAGGGGAGGGTATAAATGTTAGAGTTTTAGATAGGCAGATATTGTAATGACAGTAATTGGTAGATATGATATGGGTGTTTTAGTTTTTGCATGACTTTGTGCATACAGAGATTTGACGTCTATATATGTATCTTCTTGAATATGGCTTAGAAACCTTTGTTCAGGCATGTTAAGTTAGTATTACTTTGTGAATCCTGATTTATCAGTTCTAGATATTTGGTTATTGTCTTTATTGCAGATAGGTGTTATTATTCATTTTTGTAGATCAGTTAAAATATCTCTTTGTTGTTAGAAATAATCTATACCTCACGATCCAAGAATCTGTGAGAGATCCTATCGTACTTTCGGGTAAAAGTGCAAGATATTTAAATTCATTGAATATTTCATACAGGGAGCTGTACCCGATAAAATTCAAAGGAAAGTTATCAGTCCAATGATAACTTGTCCAACTGTTAGTGCTGATTCATCTTCTCATTTGGGCATTCAAGGTTATATTTGTATGAATTTTCTTGGAGCACAATCTGTTCACTAACAGAATTGAAAGTATTTATTGATGCTAATTGGGTAGGAAGTCTTGATGATAGAAAAAACATTAGTGGTGGAGCATTCTTTATTGGTAAAAGACTAATATCTTGGACAAGCAAGAAGAAAAATTGTAGATCTCAATCTATAGTAGAGGCAGAATATATAGCAGCAGCAGTCAATTGTTCTAACATTGTTTGGTTCAAACAACTATTGGAAGAAATCAAGGTAGAGATCAAATATCCAATTGCCATATATTGTAATAACACCAGTGCAATCAACATATCAAAGAATCCAATAATGCATTCCAAAATAAAGGATATTGCTATTAAATGTCACTTCTTAAGAGAGTTGGTGCAAGATAAAGAAGTGAGATTGGAATATGTGAATAAAAAGGAATAGATTGCAAACATATTCACCAAGCCATTACCTAAGGATGCATTTCTATATCAAAGAGGTAAGCTAGGGTTCATTCCCTTATCTAAAATTCACTAGCTAAAGTTTAGTGAATGCATCAACCAGAACCTATTGAAAATCAACTAGTTGGTGGAGAATTGGAAAGGGCATATTGCAGATGAATCAGTACATAAGGTACATTGGTATTTATAGATTTATTTTCTTTGGAATATGTTTTCAAAGAGGGAGAAGTTTTCTGTCATATCTCTAAGAAATTTTTGGAACTAGAATAAAGTTATAAACCAGAGAGGGAGAAGTTTTCTAAAAGATGAAGTATGCTAAAAGGGGGAGGATGTTCTTAATGAACTTGGTAACAACTATTGCAAATAGAATTTAGTAAAAGGAAGAGCTCATACTGACAGAGGGAGTTCTCAAATCTAAAATCTAAAATTTCATTGTGCTATAACATGTTGTGTTTCCATCAATGCCAAAAAGGGTGATTGTTGGATATAATTGATTAATTGTGTGTTATCTTTGATGTTACACAAATGTCATAATCTTCATTAATTATTATATGTCAAGCCCACTCAGGTAGTGAAGATGGTTCTCAAAGTCTACTAAGAATTCTTGTGTTTCCCTAGTTCAGATGGGAGTGTCTACCGAGTTCACTTGGGCGTCGAAGGAAAAGTTGTAGAAAGTGAGTTTTAACTGAGCTCACTCAGGTAATGAAGGAAAGTTGGATGAAAATAGTGCTAACTAAGCTCACCTGGTTGCCAAAGGATTTTTGTAAGTTTTTAGTGTTAACCAAGATTCTATTGGTTAACAAAGGAAATCATTTTAGAGTTAGTTTCTAGCAAGTAGGGTCGACTAACAAAGGATTTTATTTTTTGTTGTATTAAGCTTAATTGACTAATCTATTGATTTTGTCTTACTAAGGTGATGAATATTGATTATTGTAAGTTGTATTTGAGCCGACTTGACAAAGTGGAAGGTATAAGCATAAGGTCTAGTTATGATTTCAAGTGTGTGAGCAAGAGAGTGTGTGAATTGTGTTGATGTAATTGAAGATCTATTGATGAGAAAAGGAAGCAAATTGGAAGGATAAGTAGAATATCCTTGCAATGTAGTAGTGCCATATTTGATAAAGAAGGATCAATTGCAAGCCAGAACAAAGATCTAAAATTAGAAAATTAGTTGTAGTCAAATCAAGTCATCTCATTGTTACTCTCTAACCATTGTAGCAATGATCTAAATCTCCTAATAGAGTTGGCTTAACAACTATTTACAAATCCTCTAACAAGGTGGTAATTCCATTGAATTTTTCTCAAGACCTCTAACTAGGCCACTCCTAATAGGGTGATTAAATGCTTTAATAGGATCACACCTAACAATGTATTTTGTAACCTTTAATAGGGTTGGCTCCTAATAGGGCTCACTTCATAAGAGTGAAAATCAGTAACTAGTTGCTATTGGTGGCTTTTCCCAAATTGGGTTTCCACATTAAATCTTGGTGTCAAATGTGTTCATGCTATTTTCTTTATGTGTTTTCAACTAAGTTAAAGTAATGGTAATCATATATAACTTCTAATGGTTTATATGTTAATCTTTTATCAACCTAATCTAGTTATTACCGAGTTACAACATTTTGTGCGTTTATCAAGCTTCAATAATATTTAGTTATCTGTTTCTATTTTGTACTGACATCTAAGGAATCTAGGATATATTTTAGTAGTAACTGATTCACCCCTCCCATCTTAGTTACTCCTCTTATATTTCCAACATGTGTAATTATTATTACTTCATGGAAGTTCTCATTCAACATAACCTACTCCTAATCAGCCCGAGTGTCCACTCCATTCTCCTATGATAGTCTTAGTGATTTATTTTGTATATGCACCACCACATCTTTCATATCACTTAATCTAGGTCCAAAATTCATTTCTTATTCGACTTTCAATTTCACCTCCTCATGCATTTTGGCATAGTATATTTAGAATGAGACAAGGGAGAGGTAGGATTAATAGGCAATGTGGAGGGCTAATTATGTTAGAAGGAACTAGAATAAAAATCTATAGTTCCATATGCATGTTTTGGTTGATAATATATCCTAGATCTTATTCTTTGCAAATTAGGTTTTGTTTTAGGTTTCTTAGTTTGAGTGGTTGCACTAGAAAGGATTTATTTTGGTGGTTTCCATTTAATACCCTTTTTAGTGATAGTGATAGGGGATTATTCTCACAAAGGTTCTTCATGCACTTTTTATTTTCCCTTTCGAGAGTAAGGGCCAAGTTCTTGGGGTGCAACCTTAGTGTTTTTCCTAACCATTCTTTTAGAAAAGTGTATATTATCTGATGCATCAAATGAAACAAAGGTTTATTGAGAGGATTAAGTAGTGGAAGAGTCCTTAATAAGAGAACCCTTATATTTTCCAGTAAGAGGTTCACCCTTAGGATCAACATTTCATGGTTTAGGGCCATACTTTGATAGAGCACAAACTCTTCACATGTCATCCTAGAAACATCAGTAAGTGACCTTTCCATGAGTAATTTAATTAAATAGTGGTGCGACACAAATTTTAGCCTATTATTTGTATACTCAACATAAGTATTTGATAATAGATTATAAAGAAAATTAGGAATGTTCATCATTATCCCATGTCAAAAGTGAGACAAATATTTAAAATGATGGTAGTGTAAAATCAAGAATTTATGTTCACAAGTGATGTATATTATGGTGTATGCCACCCTATGGATCCATTTTAATTGAAGTATAATCCACTTAGTTCCCTTCTTGTCTATATTAAGGACTGTCTATAGGCCAATATAATTCAAATCATGCACTCCTTGCATCTTTTTTTTGAGAAAATTATTCTGCTTCTTGCAGAAAATGAGAAACCTATGCAATGAGATCAATGGACACATCAATGACCACCCCTTTCATCCTAGCTATGTCATTACGAAAGGCCATAAAAAATTTTCTATACTATCCTCTTCAAAGTTTGTCAGCTCGAGTAAGTAATCAAGTTGGTCATATCTACTGAAGCTTTGCAAATGGTAAATATATTGTAAAATTACTTGATGATCTATCAACTAATATCAAATTAGATTACTACCCATCTTTCATCTTCTTAAAGTCCATTGTACTAAAAACCCCTTTCCCTCTATGTACAATTTACTTCTTTACCAATAACATTTGTCTGATCTAAACCACACAAAACCCCTACAAACACTAAGATGAGTCTACCCCTCTCCTCAACTAAAACTATTGACCGATGCTCAATAGGATAATAAGGTGAAAAAATAGAGTTTCAAAGCTCAAGAGTCTACTATACAATTGTGTGGGCATATAAATTCATAGGAAGTGAAGTAATATGTATTATTAGTGGTAGAGGTGGTTTTACTCTTTGTTGTCCCAATTGATATATGATAAGATACAAATGATTATCTTTATATTTAGGTTCAACAAAGAGGTTATTCAAATGAAATGATCCTTCTACGGATAGGGGTGAAGGCAATTCTTTGGTGGCATCTACAAATGAATATTCCAACAGTTGTTCCTCTTCTTTGGGAATTTCCATTTCAGTTTTAATAATTTCTTTTAATTCAAATGGGTTGTTATGTGGAATGGATCTCCTAAGGTGGTATTTTCTTCTATGCATGCAATAGATGTAAGCCTAATATTATCACAATAATTTTAAATATTATTTAAGCTGGAAATTATAACTATAACTATTATATCTAAGATATGCTCTTAGTTGTACATCATCCTTGACAATGGGGCAAAAAATGTAGTGCTTGAGATATGGTTTATAACTAGGAACTTATACTCCTTTATATAGGGATTGGACATCTCAATTGGTAGTGAAATCACAACCTAGTACATCAATTAATCATCAAGCTAGGGACATTAAAATTGTAATGTGTCAACATGGAATATGCACTAATTTCCTCTTTCAGAAATAGATTCCACCTAAAACTAACATACTGGAATGTAAACACTAACAATAAAATTAATCTAACTTCTATCACACAAATAAAACCTACACTCAACTTTTAGAAAAAATGTTACTCTTTTCATAGTGGATGTAGGAATAGAAGACAACTGTATGATTCTATTGATTGCAAGAATAGTCAAACTAAGTCACCTATGCAAATGGCATAGAAAAAGAACTAAAAGTATTGACAATTAACCTACTTATTGAAAATTAATTTTAAAATTTAAGGAAACTCCCTAGGTGGGCCCCCTTACATAGTGTCAAGATTAATATGATAGACTTAAGAGAAAAGGTTCATAACTTTACTGATAAGAAATTCAACAAAACATCAACTTCCATGTGATCTTAACTATAAATCAAATGCATATCTATCTATCATCTCTTTATTTTTAAGAATGAATAGGATTTTTTTATTCATTAAATCTTATTAACTAACTAACCTCTCCCAAGGAATAGGGAGGCATTTATAATAGTTTTATCTATTTACAATGAAGAATGGTATAGTGAGAAGGAGGAAGAAGTCAAACAAGTTGGAGCAGTTAATGAACCATCATTCTAGATATATAGATAATAAAGGAACAATACCACTAGATTCATGGTGTACTACAAGTCTTCCTTAGTATCTTTAATGCATTCTATCAAGTGGTGGATATTCCATCAACTGATTCCTTATCCACTGCTAAAAACTCCTTATTTGACACAATCTTATAGTAGTATTTAAATGATAGCTACAAGTTCTCATCATCTTTTGGTACCTACAACATCTAAATAATAATCCTTTAGTAGTAGGTTATCTCAACATAAAACCTCATACTTGGTTCATAATTCCATTCACATACTCATTCGATATTAAATAGAGTTAAAGAAGTAATTCTCATATTAGTTGTAGGACTCATAATAAAAATGGCTACAAGAAATTCTTAGTCACATGATGTTAAAATACATTCCACACTATCTTTAAAACACCAAGTATTTTACCATGGCATAATATAAAGATATATTTATATTAGCATATAATAAAAATTATTGAAGTCTGGTTATTGTCCATAATTAATACTTAAAGTCTATTTTGTAGCATAAAAGTTATCTAAAAGGTTGTAAGGTCTCTCCTCACACATACTTATTGAATATGAATCCTCTGTTAAAACCATAATAGGAGATTGAATCGGATATGAAGTAATGTGTTATGTTGTGAATGTCCTATTGACCTTGAGAGCAGTTGATTTATCCATATTTTAATACTCAGTGATTTGAGAACTACTACATCATCTCAATGGTTAAAGAATTAAAATTTCACTAACAATGATACAAAGCATTTTTCACTCGATGGTAAGGGTGTTGATTGATACCTTGATGATTATTTTTTATGCTCTAAATAGTACAATATTTCTTAACTGGTGATGTTATGATGATAGGTATACGCATACCTAATGATGATTATTCTAGTATTTTAATCTAAATTAATGAATAAAGTTACGTTGATTACATAATTTATAATGATTAAAGGTGTGTATAAATAAGAAAGCATTGCTTAAATGAAAGATTCATGTTTTGATTTGTGAGGCCTCACCCCAACCCATCGTAGCATCGATGATACATTGTTATTTTGATACTCATGCATTGTTATGTTAGAACATTATTGGATACATTGAACATTTTATGCTATTTTATGATGTGTGATGCTTTACTTCAGTTACTTGATTTTTTCATTTAATGCTTATAAATATGTATAATGATGAAGAAAACCTATGCAACACTAGCACTTTTGGTTATGCAAGTCAAAGGGTTAGAAATATGAGTAGAATTAGATAAACAACTATTTATTACAAAATGGATGCTTTAATTTATATAATTCCTCTAATATGTAATTCACATTATGCATGTGGTTTTTGGACCTACTGATGTGTGCAATGAGTGTGCAGGAAAATTAGCCGAGATAACTCAATGGAAAAAATGAAGCTAAATTACTTGTTAATTTTGTGCTAACCTTGTATTGTAATTCTTTAAAGGTTGTAATTTGATCTTACTACTCCCCTAACTTTTAATTGTTCCTAATAAGTCTTTAAAGGCTTAGAAACATTAAATTTAAGTACCCCTATGGCTAAGGGTATGGGTGGGGGTACTTTCCAACCCTTTAGCTTCCTAGGTTGACTCTTAGGGTCACTCAAAAACCCTATTTTAGGTTGACTTCGAAAATGGGTTGTTCTTTGCTTGGGTTGGTGAAACCAAACCTCCATCTTGAGTTACTTGAAGCCTAGTGGAGTTAAGGACCATACTTAGAGGCATTTTGGGGGGAGTTTTGGTTTTTGTCACCCAATCCTCTAGTTTTGGAGGAAGTCTTGAAGATTGAAGGAAGAAAGGGAAGCTCTTCTCAAACCACCATTGCCATAACTCTTCTATGAAGGCAGGAGTTCTTCACTCCTTGAATGGTTCTTTATGTGTGTTCATGTTTTCAATCTTGCTTGAATCATGTTGGAGACATTGTGTAGTTATCCATTTCTTTCTTATGTGTTGGGGGTGGATTTGGGAGGGATTTTATCTTATTTTCTTTTGATGTTATTCATATGCCTTCTTGATGTTTTGATTGTTTTTGAGAGGTTTTCATGGGGATGTTCTTGGCAACACTCACCGTTGGATAGGGAAGAAGTGGCCATGTTTGGGGAAAGGGCCTTAGTTGGACCTCAATAGTGTAGAGTCTCCTCTCATGGTGAGAGGAGGGAGAAAGGGTAGGGTGTATGGGCCCCTACTTGTCATCTCATACCTTGTTGTTATTGAGAATTCTTGAATGTGGAAAAGAATGAAAATCCTTGTGGATATGGCCTCAAAAGGGCCTTGTGAAAGAATGGAAGTTCTTGAAGTTTTAGCCTCGAAAGGGCTAAGTGATGGTATGGTGATTGACTTCTCCTATTGAGAAAATCCACCTTTCCCCTATATTGGTTCATTGTTGGACCTATTGTGCAACCGGGTGGGAATGCATATTTAAATTGGCTTATCTCTTTGTGTTGTTTATCTCCATGTTGGTTCTTGTCTCTTTCATGTTTTCCCTTGATGCAATGAAGACATTTGATAAAAGTCCTCTTGTGAAAGCCTTGAAGAAAACTCAACGAATTGTAATATTATGTAAAATGTATTTGAATTTTGATGTATTGGCAAAGACATCGGGTTTTCTTACTGGTTCTTTCCCGATGGAGCCTTGAACCAGGTTGATTAATAAAAGAAAAAAGATTGAGTAATCTTCTTGCATGTGAAATTTTTGATATTTTTGTGCTTGTATATGTTTCTTAAAAGTAATTGAATTTATATTTAACTTCTTGTGATATTGTTAATTGTTCAAAAATTGTGATCACCGATCAAATTTTAATTTGATATAATGATGAGAACAATCATGCAAATTTAAGATCCAAACATGAGAAAGAAAATTCATAATGGATGGGAACTACATTGTTTTATTACGAATCAGTTTTGGAAAGAAATTTCATTCTATTTCCTTGACTAATTGTTATGATGAGTATTAATCCTATTAGTAGAGTTTTTAAAATTAAAAAAAATTGTTAGTGCGTTTATGCCCCTATATGATGGGCATGACATTTTGTATCAGAGCCCAGTTTTGTAACACTTGGGCAATAATGGGTCCATATAATGTGTCGATATTTAAAATTACACGAATTGAATCCCTTCTTGCATGGAAAGGGAAAGAATCCTATATTATGCTATGCTATAATTCAAACACTTAGAAAGGATAAAATATGACTTGAAATTTTATAAAAAAAAAAAAAAAAAAAAACCCAGGAGCCAAAAAGGCTCTTTGGATTTTGTATGGAGAAAAAACTATTCCCCTTGAGACAACAGAGAATATTCTCTGTTCATACTTCTTTAATTTTACAATCACAAAAAAAAAAAGGGAAAATATATTATAAAAAAATAAAGTTGCATGGACTTTAGCAGCCCATATTCCTTGTCACCCTGGCTTGCGTGAAGGACAAAGGGAGTGGGGACGGCTTTCACTACTGGGACAGTGCATGGTAGCATTCAGGCCTCTTGGGATTGCACAGGACCATTGGTATCAAGGGAGATTTGGGTGCAGGCGTACATTTAAAAAAAAAAAACTTGTCCCTTCCACCATTCTGCCTTAGCTAGGCATGTTTCCTTGGTTGCTACAAATTCCCCACTTGGGCGACGTGTGCAGTCACCTTGGGAAGCGCTTGACAACCTTGGGTTGTGTGAAAGCCAAGTGGGCGGCTAAATTCGGAAGATTAGGGAGTGTGGGAAAAATTTTGTAGTATTATTGGCAAGTCCATAAATTTTCACAGGATACTAATTTTTGTCTAAATGCAAGTTGACTTTGAACCATATCCACTATCTCCACTATCTTGCAGTCATATGCCGTAAACTATTATAACTCCACTCTAATATGTTCCTTCAATTGTAATGTACGAGTGTCTCAATTTTAATAGCTTTAGTGCCTTACAAATCTAATTTTTTGTGCTCATTGTATTCCTCCCCAACCACAAAACCGAACTTCTATGGCTAATTATGTAATTTGTCAAAGAATTGACTGTAATAGTATCATTAAATATAGGTTCATATGTCACTTGTAAAATCTCATTTTCTTGAACACTTAATATGTGTGATGGGAGCATGCTAACTTTTAGATTTGATTTACTATTTGTCAATTCAATCTTTTTCATTGTTAGAACCAACTACATTTAGCTTTCTGACCGCACAAACATCTTCTCATGCAGAGCTTAATGATGAGTAATTTTATTTATTTGACCATTACTATTCTTGAGATTTAGATGTTTACATAATAGTTTTGATCTGTAGTTTGATGGCACATCTTTTGTTTAAACTCAACAACTTCTTTTCTTATGGTGTTTTGGTAATTTTACTCCCTTTTTTCACATAAAATATTAAAAATGAATGAGAAAAGAGGATGGCTGAAATTTGTTTTGGTTACTATTAATTGTTTTACTCTAGAATGCCATGCAACATATCTACTTTAATAAGGAATGAATAAGAAGTTTGGCCCGTTTGAATTTAGAGTGTTTTACATCATTTTAAACTAGCTTTGAATAATCTAATGTTGCAACCCTCATGAACTTACACACTAGTGAATAATTAACCAGATCTGCTGGAGAAGGAAACCTAAAAATATTTGGATATAATTCCATAGGTACAGTATTAAATTGGCAATTCTGTATACAATACCTTGGCATCAAATCTACACAGTAGTTTCTCAAGGCTTCTGCACCCTACCTTCTCTCTGCAAAATCAAGGTTCTCTGCAAATTCATTTGCATCAACCTCCCTTTTTCTTTTCTTTTCTTTTTTTTTCTAAACAAACCTGCTTTGAGGACCTCAAAGTTATATCTTCCTAGTTTAAATCTTGAGAAATTTCTCAGACCTCTTCAACGAGCACCTCAACTTGAAGGAATTGGGCAAGTAATTCTTCATCATCTTCACTGCCCTCCGACATAATATTATCAATTTCTAGCAAAGACATTGTAAATACACAATATATTGATAGTGTGTATAATAAGTGCATGTCAAATGATTCACAAATATAAGCTAGACTGGGCGCAAGACAACCATCACTTGTTTTCTTATTGCTAGCTTGATTATGGGTAGATAGATAGATTAATTGTGATTCTTTTCACCAACCAGAGAGATACTTTTTCCTTATTCATGCAAATGAATGAATGAGCTAACCATCTAGTAAAGAGGTGCATGCTCTGCCTCTTTTAATTAGTTTTTTCTTTTAAATCCATTCTACCTAAATACCTCTGCCAACCTACTCTGCATCTGGGAAGGCATCATCCATCGAGGCATGCATATAAAGAAGAGCCCAACAAAGTGAATTGCAGAGGATCTTCAAGAATCCCCCCCGTATATATTACTTTGACTGCTTTAAAATGGATGAAATTTGTGTGTTCCTCCCTCCATGCATTTTTTTGCCCTGCAAGATCACTGACTTGGAGACCACATACTATCCCTACCTTGCGTTTGGGAAGCACCAAAGCCTTAGACCAATAGTCTCGCGAATGTCATTAAAAGCTTTTTCATTGCATTCATTAATAGTACTAATACCTCCACCTTTTCTTTTTTTTATGGATATTATATTGAGTAGTTTGAGTAGAGATGAAGTTTTTTTAAAAAGCGCCATTTTCTATCCAATTGCTCAAATTTCAAAACTTTTATAGTGCATATAATTCCAAGACTTGGGATGAATGTACAATATTCTATACATTAAAAGCCATGTTTGCTTACATCAAAGACAAATGCACGAGTGTTGAGTAGCGTTGATATGCAAGGTGACAAATGGATTAACAATAATAATAATAAAAATGAGGATATCTCTTTTCACTGCTTTTTTGTTGGTGGAAATAAATTTTTATTTTTATTTTTTGATTTTCCATGCTGTTATACTATTTGCATGTATGCAAAATCCACCAGGAATCCATTATTTAAATGATTCCGTTAAAATAATAATAAAAGTAATATAAAATACATCCATCGATTGCTACAATTGAATAAATGAATCTATTTGATGTTGGGAGTTGGGAGATATTTTGGGTAGCGTTAGTAGAGGGTTTAGTTGTAGTAAAGTTAGTTGTGGGATGATAGAGTGTTAGGTAATAAAGTTAGGTTACGATTTTAAGTATTATTGTTAAATTTTAGTGTTAGGTGATGATGTATGATTTAATCTTAGATGTTAGGATATGTATGTAAGATTTAATGTTAGTAGTTTGTGTTAGATTATAATTTGTTTTAACTAATAAGTTAGAATTAGTAGTTAAATTTAAATGTTAGAATTTAATTAAAGTGGTTAGATAATGATTAAATTTAATTATTATTGTTTTCAATTTTAAGCAAAAGTTTCATTGATACAATCGATTGTTAGATTTTTAAAAAAAATAAAAATTTAATTAGTTTTAATAAATACAAATAGCAAGATCTAAATTTGGGTTTTCTTAATTGTTTGGTTACATGTTTAAGATATGGTTGTTATTGGATTAATTTTAGTTAGTAGGAGCTTAGGTAACAAGTATCCTAGTTAGTGGATAATATTTATGTATTAAAATTGAGTAATCATGATTAGGTTAGTTAGAGTAAAGGTGAAGTATTGTTAAATGTTAGGATTTGTTTTGAAAGTTAAAGTTAATTAAAGTTACATAAACTAGGATATGTTAGTATGTTTTAAATTTGTTGATAAGATATTCTTTTTTGTTATTAATTGAGATATGTTTTAAAGTTTTAAAGTTAAGGCTAGTTTTGTTAGATGTTGAGTTTAGTTAATGATGAAGTTAGTAAGGTATAGCGTAATGATATTTTAATATTATTATAATGTTAATGAGGTATAGTTGTGGTTAGATTTAATTGAACTTAAAGTTAATGTTAGATTTTTAATTACTTAAAGTTATTTATTAATTTATATGTTAGCGTTAGTTGTTACTTAATTTATTATGTTATGTTAAAGTTAGTAAGTCAATGAAGTTAAGTTAGAGGTTAACTTAAGTGGTGTTAGGTGTTAGTAATAAGTTTAAGATGGTATTATTTAACGTACCTTTGTAAATAGAATTAGTATTTGTGTAATATTGTTTAGTTATTTTAAATTTAAAATCAATATATTTTAACTAAGATTTAAAAGGATTGGAAGTAGAATGCAATTAAGAAAGTAATGTTATTTTAGATTATATTAATGCAAGTGAATAATAGCTATTAAATTATTATTTTTTGAAAGTAATAGTTAGTATTTATTTTGGTGTAGGATGTTAAGGTTGTTTTATTAATGAATATTTAATGTCTTGAATTGGTTAAAAATAGGATATGATCATTTTTAGGAATTTAGTATTAATATGTTATGATGGATTAACTCTTAATTGTAGAATTAGATTATCATAGGATTGATTTGGTATAGTGTTACAAGGGATAGCATCATAGTCGACTAAAGAACTTGGAAACCCTAATCATAGGGTGATGTTGATAAAGTGATTTGTGTAGTTAGTAGGTGGGATTAATCAGAGTTTGAGCGACATGGTCTTTAGACCACCATCCAATTTTGATTCAAAAACCTTGTAATGTATTTGGCTAGTATTTCATTATTAGTGAAAAGTTTGATTTTTCATCTAGAAACAAATAATTACTTTTATGGTAACTTATTCACCCCTCCCCTCTTAGTTACACTCTTCATTTCCAAAAATTGGTATTAGATCATTTTGTGCTTGCAAGAATGGTTTTGAGGACCTAAGATAAAGATTAGGATGTCATACAGAAGGAAGATACCCAAGCTTTACAGAGATAACTTTTCAACTAGCAAGGAATTGATGAAGTTGCACCTATCAAGTATTAGTGATATTGGACTATTTTACATGGAAAATAGATATGTGCTACCACCTAAACCTATGACTATGGAAAAGATAAAAGAAGAAAAAGATCATAATATAATGATGATTGATATAGATTCCTCTCTCAAATATTCTAAGTTTGATGAGGTTAAAAATTGTCCTACTACATTTGAAATGTAGTAAATATTGTAGAGAGTCTATGGAGGTGATAAAAATGTGATAACCTATGATTTTGGAATAGATGAAAGAAAAAATAGATCACAATATAATGATGATTGATAAAGCTTCCTCTCTCAAATATTCAGAATTTGATGAGTTTAAAGATTGTCCTATTACATTTGAAATGTGGGAAAAAATATAGAGATTCTATGGAGATGATAAAAATGTGCAAAGATCTAACACAAAAAGTTTAACTGGCAAGTTTGATTGAATGAAAATTGAAGAAGGTGAAAACATTGTCCAATACAGTGAAATAAACAAAGAAAGTGTAAGTGCAATATCAAAGTTGTAGAATGAGACATGACTAATGAGATAGTAGTCAACAAGGTGCTAATAAATCTTCTTCCTATTTATTCAATTAGAGTTTTATCAATTCAAGAGATGAGATGCAATCCTAAAAATAATATAACCTTGGATGCACTTGTGAGAAGATTAACTTCTTTTGAATTGGATAACTTTGAAAACTATGCTCCTAATTCTAGAAATCGTGAATATGTGTTCAAAGACAAACTAACTCTTGGTATAAAAGGAGGAAAATCAAAAGGAAAATAGGTTGGTTGTGAAGAAGAAGAAGAATCATATGAAGGCCTTGAAGTAATTGAATCTCTTCTTGTGAAAAGAGTATCAAAAGGGAAAGGAAAATTTGGAGGAAAAATTCCATTGGTTTGTTTCTCATGTGAAGAGGTTGGTCATATTGTTGCAAGATGTCCAAACAAAGAAGATAAAGATGAGAAATGAAATAATAGATTCAAAGGAAAGAAAGACTTCAAGAGCTACAAGGACTACAAAGACAAAGGTAAGAAATCTTGTTACATTGCTAAAGATTTTGACAGTGATGAAGAATTAGTTTACATTGTTGTTAAGGATGAATCTGATAATGAGGAAACTAAAAATATGGAACTTATTTCTCATGTTAGCAAAAATGATACATAGATAATATATAGTGGTTGTTCTCATCACATGATTGGTGAGAAAACTAAGTTTTAACATTTAGAACACTATGATGGTGGAAGTGTTAGATTTGGAAACAATGAACCATGTTATATAAAAGGAAAAGGAATCATAGCATTACATGAAGGAATAAAAAGTAAAAATTCCTGCTGGGTTGAATTAGTAAGACATAATCTACTTAGTGTAGCACAACTCGAAAATATAGGATACATAGTGGAATTCATGAATGGAGAATCAAAACTATTGGATGGAAAAGGGAACCTAGTTGGGACTATAAATTAGAAGAAAGGTAACTTATTTTACATAGATCTCACTAAAAGTACATGTCTATTAGCTCAAATAGAAGAAATTTGGCTATGGAATAAAGGTATGTGTCATGTTAACTTTGATAACCTAGTTGCCATAAGAAAGAACAAAAATGTAAGAGGCATATATACCAAATCTGAAGAAACCTGAGATGGGCTTGTGTAAACAATATCAAATTGGAAAGATGAGTAAAAGAAGTTTCAGAAGTAAGACTTTTAATTTTGAATAAATTTTGGAACTAGTTCATACAGATCTTTGTGGACCAATATGTATAGAAAGATGATGTGGATACATTTACTTCATTCTATTTGTTGATAACTATTATAGGATGATGACCATAATTCTCTTAAAATATAAATTTGTTTTTTTTCAAAAGTTTAAATGGTATTTGGCTAGAGTTATGAAAGAAACAAGGAAGAATCTGAAATACCTGAGATCAAATAGAGACAAAAATTCATCTCAAATGAATTCAATGAGTTCTACAATGAAAGAGGAATCAAAAGATAGGTGCCAACACCTGGAACACCAAAGAAAAATGGTATAGTATAAAGAAGGAATATATCCATCATGGAGTGTGCAAGAACACTAATGACTAAGAAAAAAGTTACACCAAAATACTAGAGAGAAGCAATCAACACAAAAATTCATACACTTAACCTAGTTCAACTAAAGAAAGGTACAAACAAAAAACCTTATGAATTATGGTATGGGTACAAGCCTAATGTTTTTTTTATCTTAGAGTATTTGGAAGAAAATTCTATATCTTGAAAGATGTAAGGAAAGGTTGATGCAAAATGTGATGAAGTTGAGTTACCTGATGACAGGGATATATCTCCTATATTCAATATTTATGATTTGTATAAGTATCATGAATCTAATGATGAAGTTTCTATATCAGATGACTATCCTAAGAAGCAAATTGAAGAAGTTGAATATATATTAGATCAAAGAATTGGTAAGAGAACAAGAGGAAAAAATTACTATGAATATCTAGTGAGGTAGAAGAATAGACCTATGGAAGATGCTTCATGGATTTCTTAATCTGAGTTGGATTTAGCTCAAGTTATGACATCTCAATGATTCAAGAGAATAATTTCTTCCAACCCTGGTTGTTTGATGTAGGAGCATCCTAGGTTTCCTTGTAATCCTACACTTTTTTTTCATTCTGTTAATTTCTATCAAGTTCCAATTACTATTGAGTGCCAGTTGCTATCAAGTTCTAGTTATTACCAAGTTACAGTTTCTAGTTGTCACCGAGTTTCAGTTGCTACTGAGTTCTAGTTACTACCAAGTGCTAGTTGCTACTAAGTTCTAGTTTCTACCAAGTTCTAGTTGTTTCAAGTTACCCAGTGTATTCCAAGTGACCCTTCATGTGCCATTTTTTCTTTTTTATGTCAAGTGTCAACATTTGCACGTGATTTCTATGAGCTGACTTATGGGATTTATTTCGATCATGATATTTATGTTAAGATATTTTTTTGGGATGTGTCCAAACCATTGTTGGGTTGTCCTTCATCTTATGTCATGTTCTCGAATGATCTGTAAGCCATTTTAGCAAGTATATATAGGGTTTTTAGGCTTAGAGTTAAGGCGGTTTTGAAGAGGATTGCAGAGCAGAACTAGAAACTATGAATTTGTTGTTGGATCTTTGAATGTGAATGTATTTGTATTTGTCCATAACCTAGAAGGCCTTACAACTAGGCATGTATGTTGAATATTTGAAGAATCAATGGAAGTATTTTACTCTTCTTCCTCCTTTGGTTGTTGTTCTTTGTGTTTGCTTCCATTGTGTTAACTCTTGCAGGGTGGTTCAAAGAGATGGGTGTGCCACTGGCCCTAGCTTTCCCTATCCTTCCTTGTGTCAAAGGATATAATGAAAACATTAGAAATGGATTCTTAAGTACTCTTTCTATGTCTTGCTCCTTGTAAATTAAGTACAACTTCCATACATCTTCAACACACATGTTGTGCATTGAACCTCATCACTAGGACTTTATAATGAACATGTCCATGAATGTGCATCACCTAAAACTAAAAACTTTGTCCATACAACTAAGACCTCTTTCTACTACTCTACTAGTCTTCATAGACTATTGCTATTTTGACATCAATGACAAACATAGTCATGAGTGCAACATGTTAATACTTTAATGCTTAGGATACTCCCCCAAAGTGGTATCATCAACATTCATGCTAACAATATCTATTATCTTCTCCTTAGTGTTCACATATTCTAATCTCACTTCTTTATCTTGAACCAATTCCCTTAGTAAATGATACTTGATTCCATTGTGTTTTGTCTTTGTATGCACCATAGATTTTTTTGGATATATTGATCACACTTATGTTATTATAGTAGATAACCATTGGTTCCTTGATTTATTTTTTCATTCCTAACAATAATTGCTTGATCCATATTATGCTATAAAAATTGACTACTTCAACATCATACTCTACCTTTTCTATTGATTGAAAAATACAATTCTCCTTCTTGCTTATCAAATATACTAATCTCTTTCCAAGAAAGAATGCTCCTCCACTAGTTCTTTTTCTTGTCATAAATGTTTGCTACATAATATACAACAGTAAAGGTTCTTAACTCAAGATTTCCTCCTTTCTTATACAGTAAATGATATTCCTCAATTCCTTTTGGGTACCTCAAAATCCTTTTTACTACCATCATGTGATTTTTTTTAGGATTAGCAAAAACCCTCGTGACTATGCCAACTGCAATGCAATATTAGGTCTAGTGTGCACCATATACAAAAATTTCTAAAGCATTGATCTATAAGAGTTCAATTTACCTCTTTTGAATCATCATTTTTTGAAATTTTATGTCTAGGAGACATAGTTGTTCTAAATGGTTTGGAATATTTTGTTCCAAATTCTTCCGTTGTTTCCTTGGTGTACTTTTACTGAGTGACGAATATGACATCCTTCACTTGATGAACTTGTAGACCAATAAAGAGTTTTATCTCTCCAAACATATACATTTCAAATTCTTTTCTAATTTATTTAGCAAATTACTTGCATAACATCTCATGTTCTCTAAATATGACATCATCTACAAATATTTCTACAAGTAATATCTTGTCTTTTGGTCCTTCCTTTATATAAAAATTACTATTATCATTTATCTTTTCAAAACCACTTCATACAAATATCCATGTAGTCTTTGATACCATGCTCTAAGAGCTTTCTTTAATCCATAAAAATATTTGTGAAGTTTACATACCATGTCTCTTTTTCTTGGATCAATGAAACCTTTAGGTTGTTCAATGTAGACTTCTTCTTCCATGATTCCATTTAAGAAAGCTGATTTTACATCCATATGATATCCTTTGAATCCCTTTTGTGCAACATATGCTAGGAGTATTTTGACTCCTTCAATTCTTGCAATGGGGGGGGAATGCTTCCCCATAGTCAATACTTTGCATACTAGCCTTTCCTTTTTCCTTTTTACTTCTTCTTTCTCATTTAGATTATTTATGATATCAATTTTGTACCCAATCATATTCTTATCCTTAGGTCTAGGTACAAGAGACTAGGTATTATACATTTCTATTTAATCAATTTCTTCATTCATTGCCTCTATCCAACCTTTATTTTCTAAAGAATCTTTTATAGATCTAGGTTAAAATTCACTAAGAAAACATGTGCCTTTTAATTTTTTCCTTGTCATTATGCCATCTTTCTCTACTCAAATTATTTTTTCAAGTGCATGATGTCTTCTGACATATTTTGCAAGTCTTGGATCTTTCTTTCTTGACTCTAAACTTGGTTCACTTGGATCTCTATGATCTTCTTCCTTTTTCTCAAGCTCCTCTAGTTGATCTAACTATAACTTCAAGGCCTCTATCTATGACTTAGGTGCCTCTATCTATGACTTGGGTGTCTTTTTATATGACTCGGGTGCCTTTTTTTGTGACTTGGGTTGTATTATTAGGGATTTTATAGGTTCACTTTGTTGCTACTTGGCTTTACCTATTTGTGGAAAATTTGAAGGTTCCTCCTCATATTAAAAATACTTTATGTAGTTTTTAGGCTCCTTGCTACTCTATTCTTCATTTCTTTCTACAAACTCATCAATCTTTACATGTGCACTTTCTATGACTTTGTGAGTAGCAAGATTCAAACATTTTTTTTTTTGAAGCTAACTATTTAGATATTTTTTGTTTTTTTGAAA